>KV458827.1:20904-82482 GCA_001662605.1 Pseudogymnoascus sp. 05NY08
TCTAGACTCCACCTAGTGTTTCACGTCTTGTTATTAGAACTAGTAAGAGGGAGTACCCTGATTGCAACCGACACCAAACTCCAGCCTGAGAATGAAATTGTTGAGTACGAGGTCAAGGCGATCCTAGATAGAAGGTTAGTAGGACGCCAGGAAGAGTTTTTAATAAAATGGGAAGGCTACGAACCCACAGACAATTCCTAGGAACCCACGAGGAACATTAGCCATGACTTGATTTAGGAGTGGAAATGCTAACACCCCTAGGAAAAACAGCAGTCAGATCAGCAGCAAGACCACCCTAGAAGGGTTTAGGGAGCCCCTCAAAGGCATCAGGATTGATGAAAGGAGATTCTAGGAAGGCAGAGGCCTTAGCTAAGGCAGCTGCCCTAGCTTCTTAGCAAGATGACTCCTCCTGCTCTTCCTTCTCTTTTGCGTCAAGCTCCTCTAGGGTTGATACGCCAAGTTCAATCATTCTCTGCTCCTTGTCATTAAGCAGACGTTGTTGTTTCCTTAGGCGGATGATTTTCATTATAGCTTCCTCCTCCTCGTCGCGCAGCTTCTTACGTTAGCGATCTAGGGAAGCCCAGCTGCTAAGGGAAGGTAGCTTTTTAGTGAAGTCATAACTTGTTTTGCAATGGCGTACACATTTAGAACAACGGGTGGATTTTGGACTAGAAGCAACGCATCGTTTCTTGGTCCAAACGCAGAATCCACAGGGAGACATCTCTTCACTAGATTTGTTGATACGAAGGGCAAGGGCGATTTCTTCTAGTCTTTTCTTTAAACTATGGGCAGTCATGATAGGAAGGGCATGGCAGCGCAACCTGCCTAGTAAAATAAGTGGGCGTCACCCCACTTAAGTAGTTAGCAGTTTCCTTAGTCAGCAGGCCTACAGGACTAGGCCTTAGGGAGAGGGACCTAGTGTTACAGCTAGGACACAATATGATTAGTTGAAGGATTTGAGGTGCTAGAACAGGAAGTCTAGTATTGGACTCTAAGCAACGCCAACCCATTTTAGGATTAGGGGCTGAGTAAGCTGAGGGATTCTAGGAACCGAGTGGCTCCTAGAATCCTAGGGCGCAGGAGCTAGGGAGGGTGTGGGAGTGCTAGGGTTCTCAGAACGCTAGGTTCTAAGAACTGGTCGCATCCTACGACCTTACGTGATAGACCACACAGGACCATAGTGGTCTAGTACAGTAGGACCATAATGGACCATAATGGTCCTTTATGGCATTAGGCACGACGCTACTATATAAGTAGAAAGTTAGTTCTTAGATAGGAGCTTCGTGCTCAACTCAATACAGTATTTGTTATATACTAGTAACGCGTTTTACGAAAGCCTTTGTGTCTGATCCCCTGCCTCCTTTGTTAAGTAAACTACGCAACGAAACCTCTGTGTGTCTTATACGTTTAAGACCCAGCGTTACACAATGTCGTACGACATCCCTTATTCAACCTTATAAGAGCGAATGAATGGGGTAGCTTCCCAACGCAACTCTACCCCTAACTTACGAAAATTGACTCTGTATGAAGAGTCAGCTCTTGTTTAGTATATTCTCAACCTAGATTTACGTGGATTTCCACCCTAGCTGCAAGCTGTGTAAGAAATGGCAGACCTTCTACTCTCTAAACGAGGCGAGAGCCCTGTTAGGATCAACTAGACTACCAACTTTATAAAGCGTTGTACAGAAATCAAAGCAAAGTTTAGTTAGAAGTACGATTATAAACAAGCAAAATGCAAAGATCCTAAGATAATTCAAGGGTGGTTCTCTCTTATACGAAACACAGTCGTAAAATATGGCATCTTAGAGCAGGATATCTACAACTTTAATGAAGTAGGTTTTGTAATAGGAGTTATTGCTACTACAAAGGTAGTTACAAGCTTAGAAGCAAAGAGTCGTCTAAAGACTATATAGCTAGGGAATAGAGAGTGGGTGTTAATTATCTAAGGTATTAATTCGTACGGATGGGCACTCCTGCTGCTCATCATTTTTAAGGCGCAGAATTACCTCTCTGCTTAGTACGAGGACTTAGGATTACTAGACGATTAGGTGATTACGCTAAGTGAGAATGGGTAGACTTTAAATTCAATTAGGTACAAGTGGATTCAACACTTCAATTAACATACAAGCACTTGTATGATTAGAACCTATTGCCTTCTTATTCTTAACGGGCATGAGAGCCACCTCTCAGCTCAATTTCAACACTACTACATAGAACAGAAGATAATTACCCTCTGTATGCCACTACACTCCTTGCACATACTTTAGCCTCTTAATGTAAGCTGCTTTGCACTACTAAAGCTTTCATACAGACGTCAGATTAAAACCTTCGTATAGAATAGGCTAAACCATATCACGAAGCTTAAGTTTCTCTCTGCATTTAAAGAAGCATTTAAAGCTGCATTTACAGAGCAGAACATTAAGAGCGGATTCTAAGCTACAGGACTAGTTCCATACGAGCTATAGAGTGTCCTCTCTCACTTGAATCTACACTTGAGAACTCTGACTCCTCCTATAGTTGAGAGTGACAATTAGACTTCAAAGACTCCTCAAACTATAAGGGAGCTTGATTTTCAAACAGAGCATATTAAGAACCGTGTTGTACGACATCAGAATAGCTCTCCTAGCTTAATTAATGATGCACTAAGCCAGCTTGCAAAGGGAGCTTAGGTTATGATGCATTCTGCTGTGCTACTAAAGGCAGAGGTTAAGGCTCTACAAGCAGCAAATGAATAGAAAAAGAGGAGGGAAAGGAAGCGCAAGAGGCGTATAATGCAAGGGGGTAGTCTCTCTGTACAAGAGGGAGAGGATATCCTTTAGACTGCTGAGGTTAATGCTCAAATCCGTATAGAGGTAGCAAGTGAGAGTAGTCAGCAGGTGGGCTCTAAGGGCCGACAGAAGCAATGTGGCTTATGTGGTATTATAGGCCATAATTCCCGTACGTGCTAGAGACACAAGGATTCAATTATAGTGGAATAAGGATCATTATATAAGGTGGTGGTGTAGTAGTAGTAGTAATAGTCAAATTTTGGTGTTTTAGTGACCGGTTTGCTTGTGTGACCAGTTTGCTTGTGAAATACATTATCTTTATATACAAATTACTATAGTTAGGTACTTACAGTTGCAATTTTAAGTTAGCACACTTACTTCCACATTTAAGCAAGTTAGCACACTTACTTCCACCTACAATTACTTCATAAGTAAGCTGCGCATATAAGTAAGCTACGCACACCCTACTAAAATCATGGCTTTAGGAACTAATAATTCAACAACAAATTAAGATTACTATTATTAAACCAATCTAATTCAAATTAAGCCTATCTAGGCACATATAGGCTGTGTGTTTAAGTAATCTGCAAATACTACATGTCTATAGTGCATAGATTTGTTGCCTTTAAGCCCCACCTATAGACTGACCTATACGCTCTATATTTATAGCTATAGATTGATCTAAGCCCTCCTAGACTGTTAAAACACCTCCTATAGCAATATACAACCTCTATACAGCTCTCTTTTTCTTCTAGCGTTCGTTTGCAGCTCATAGCTTCTTGTTTTCATCTGTAAGGAGGACTATAGAATGCATAGCCATTTAATAGTCCTTAACTAACTACTAAACTGCACGATCTATAGGACTTAAAGAACTAGCTGTACAGTGTTGTACAAAGTCTCTAATTGCCTTAGCTTAAGATTCTAGCTCTTGTATATTATATGGCGTCTCTAGGACCTAAGGCGCTTGTTTGGTTGTAGGAGGAGGAGGAGGGGTAGGCGTCTATAATTAAGTATTAAGCTTTAAGAGAACACGTTCTAGGTTGTACAGGACTAATCTAGCAGCTACAAACCTGCTACAGATTGTACGTGAGATTAAAGCTTCTGTATAGGCTGTAAAATAAGCTTAAAGGAAATTAGACTTATTAATATGATTAACTCTAGCCTATATAAGATCTTTAATTTGTTGCCTATATGACTGTTTTAGGACTATAAAACAGCTTACATTAAGAGGTTAAAGTAAATGTGAGGAATGTAGAGGCATATAAAGAGTAATGATATTATAGTCCTTATAAAATAAGTCAAATTCAGCTGTAATATAACTTCTATGTCCGTTAAGAATAAGAAGTTAATATACTCCTTCTGTATAATCCTTTGTATGTTTTTTAAAGACATCTATAAGCTAAATAAGGCCTAATTAGTCTATAGTCTAGCTGTTATTACGAACTGCAATTTCCTAATTAGACAGTAAAGAGTTTATATACTAGGTAGAGATATAGAGTTTGCCTTTAAGTATAATGATTAGAGGAAGCAACCAACTGTTCGCATTAATACACTTAATAGCTGTAGTCTATTCACAGTTCCTAGGTTAGACTGTTATATGCTGTGACGTATAATTAGAGGCTGTAATGACTTTTGTAGTTGAAATCACACCTATTTGAAAGCCCGCCTCATTAAAGTTATAGATATCCACGTCCTAGATTCTATATTTTGCAACTATATTTCATACGAGTCAGAACTAGTCTTAAATAACAGTCGGGTCTTCACATAAGGCACGCTTGTAATTATATTTACAATTATAACAAGCCCGTAAAGAGTCATGGCGTCATATGAAGTTATATGGCCATTAGACGCTAACTTGTTGTAGAGGAGATGCGTCTATACTAGTCTGTTTTTAAAGTAATAAGTTAGCCATATCTTAAATTAAAGCTGTATAAACTAGTAAGCCTCGCTCATCTATAGATAAGATCTAATTAACAAGCGTTAATTCTTCTGTATCTATAAGTTTGAGGTTTGTAGACTGTATTTCATTATGTAGACGCGTGCCCTTTAAGCACGTCCGTAATGTTGATTTAGGTACGTTGTACGCGTCTGCAGCACCACAAATGCTTGTAAAATAGCCTGATTTATATAAATTAATTGCAAGAACTATTCAGCCCTCTTTAGAGGCCAATTAGGCACTATTTAGTTGAGGCATAACTAGTTCAATAGGGTAGATTTCATGATTTTGGTGGGGTGTGCGCAGCTTACTTGTATGCGCAGCTTACTTATAAAGTACATTAACATATTCTACAAGCAAGTTGGTAATACAAGTCAGCTGGTAATCCTACCCCCCACTAAACGCGTATACCTATATTCAACCTAAATGCCTCCACGCCAGAGCTCTCAATTAGCTCAGAACAAAGGTCAAATTACTCTAGCTATTTAAGCTTTCTAAAAAGGGCAGTTTCAAAGCCTTAAAGCTGCTACGGATACGTACGATGTGCCTTATTCAACTGCGTATGATTGTATGTGAGGTTGTGTCTTGCAACGCAACTTGCGGTCTAAAAGCCTCAAACTGACACAAAATGAAGAGTTAAGCCTTGAACAATGGATACTATTAATGGATCAACGCGGTCTATCACCCTAAGTTGATACTGTACGTCAAATGGCCAATCTACTCCTTTAGAAACGCGCTAGTAGAGAGCGAGAGCGAGCCCTTAAGGTTGTGGACCTTACAGCTAGTAAGAACTAGGTCTGTAACTACGTACAACGTCACGACACTCTCAAATCTTGATTTAATTGTAAATACGACTATTAGCAAGCGAAATGTAAAGATCCTACGACTATTTGAGATTGGTTTCGACTTGTACAGAATATTCAGGCGAAATACAGAATTATAGATGAAGACATATACAATTTTGATGAAACAGGCTTCTAAATGGGAGTAATTACAACTGTAAGAGTGGTTTGCGGGTCTGAAAGAGCTAGAAGGCTAGTCTCTATACAGCTAGGAAATTAAGAGTAGGTTATAGTTATTAAGGGTATTTGTGTAGATGGCTAGAGTACCCTGCTAAAGGTGATACTTAAAAACAAACTACACTAATCTACCTGGTATACTCAGCCTCTACCACCTGATTAGGTAATTAGGGTTAGTGAAAATGGATGGACTAACGATTCTCTCGGCTTAACCTAGCTTACGGATGTGTTTGAGAAGCATACAAGAGCTTGAACTCGTAGCATATATCAACTCCTTATTCTCGACGGTCACAGAAGCCACAGCACTCCTCAATTCAACCTATTCTGCGCTAAGCACTTGATTATTACACTCTGTATGCTACCGCACTCGTCACATCTCCTACAACCACTTGATGTTGGTTGTTTTGCAGCTGTAAAACGGGCTTACGGAAAGCAGATTGAGGGTCTTATTCAAGCTGGCCTCAACCACATCGACAAGCCTGACTTCCTTAGAGCCTACTCTATAACTCGACTCAAGGCTCTTAGTACAAGTAATATTCGAAATAGCTTCGTAGCTACTGGCCTTGTTCCATACAATCCTAATCGCGTACTTAAAAAGCTTCACGTCACCTTACGGACACCAACTCCACCTCTACACGCACAACCCTCAAGCCCTTAGAACCCTAAAACGCCACATAATATTCGAGAGCTCGAGCATCAATCAAAGACAATTAAAGAGTATATTCGACGTTGTACACAGAGCCCACCTAGCCCTACAGACCTTGCACTTAATCAACTTGTCAAGGGCTGCCAGCTAGCAATGCATAGTGCTATTCTTCTTACAGAGGAGAATAGGCAGTTACAGGCTGAAAATGAGAGGCAGAAAAAGAAGAGAGCAAAGCGGAGATCGTATATAGCTACAGGAGGAGTTCTTACAGTTCAGGAGGGCCTAAACCAATCTCAAATTGTTAATATGGAGCTTGTAGAAGAGCTTACAGATCACCCGCAAGCTCTACGAATACGTGCGCCACGAACGTGTAGTATGTGTAAATCACTTGAGCATACTGCTCGTACTTGCCCTCAAAGGTTTCAATTGTAATTAGTCTAGTTTAATAGGGTTTAGTTTAATAAGTTATATATTTAACTGAGATATACGCGTTTGGTGGGGGGTAGGATTACCGGCTGACTTGTATTACCGACTCGCTTGTGGAATACGTTACTAGTAATTTATTATGTAAGTTCCACTACGGCGATGCCTTTTACTGGTGGAACGCCCCCCCTGCTCGTGTAGGCAGTTTGCGACAGACGAAGGGATACCGACTCTCCGCCGGAGAGTTTCTTTGGAGAGGCTAACCGACTAGTATGTTTACTAATTCTTGCTTCGGTTATTTGATGTATTTTCTAATATTTGCCAAATTGGAGATGGCCGCCTCGTTTGTTCTGATCGAGGGACCCTCTTCCCCGTTGGTAAAGTATTCAGGCGGAGAAGTTTTGATAACAGTCAAATCGTATTTTTGAGGATATGTATCAGTTCTGAAGAACTGGCTCCAGGCCGCATTTCCTAGGTCGTCGCTCTTTTCTTCCACCGCTGCGAATGCCGTCAGGGTCGAGTGACTTTGTGTCCACGTGGCATGATCAGGGAACTCAAAGCCGAATTCCTTGCGCTGGACTTCAGGCCCGCCATTGTATGCTCTGCAATAGGAGAGCCAGACTTTCATGAAATTCCCCACGGCTGAAGGATACTCGCCCTTGGCATAGTCCAACAGCCCAGCGAATATCTCAGGGAAACCAAACAGCATGGACAAATGTGAAATGGCATACGCCGGAGTCGGAGGAGGACATTCACGGATTTCGCCAGTCTTAGGATTCAACAACATGGCATTGTTTCCAATACCGTGTTTTAGCCTGGCTATTCCATCGAGCAATTTCACTAGGAGCTCTCTGGAGTGTTTCCATCCCTCGGTTCGTCTCTCCCACGCCGTCAACCATGCGGCAGCCAGAGCACCGCAGTCAAGACCGATATTCGTCATGGCAAAGCCCTCAGGGATGCTTAAGTGTTTTTGCACTTTACGATGCGAGTCAAGCATCAAAATGGTATTTTGACACTCCTGAAGCTCAGAGATCAGGTCGCCAGTGCGCTCATCACCCGTCAGATAGAAGTATATCCGTCTGTATAGCGCACTGGGTATCCGAAGCTGCTTTGAACTATCACTGAAATGCTGAACGCCGTGACGGGTACCAAAGCCTTTGAACTTCCCTGAATGGTAAACATCCACCTTCGCCAAACCCACCGGGCCTCAAGTTGATCAAGCCATCAATCTCCTGATCAACAATTTAATCAATATTAAGGACGAGACGGGCAAATTTCTGTTGCATCTGGCAGATGGTCGCATAATCGACACGAAATCATGGCATGGCTGGGAATGGACGCATGGAATCGGCCTGTACGGAGTTTGGAAGTACTACGAGATGACGGGAGAGCCTTCGCTATTGAAAATCATCAAGGACGGGTTTGCGGCGCGCTTCGCAGAGGGCGGCACAACAAAAAATATCAATACAATGGCCGTCTTTCTCACGCTGGCCTATGTCTACGAGAAGACTCGCAACGTGATTTACCTGCCTTGGTTGGATACCTGGGCCGAATGGGCAATACACGAGCTACAACGCACTCGATATGGGGGCATGCAGCACGTTACCTACTTGTCTGATCACAATCAGCAGCTGTGGGACGATACGCTGATGATGACAGTTTTGCCTTTGGCAAAGATCGGAAAGCTTCTGGGGAGAGAGGAGTATATCGCAGAGGCGAAGAAGCAGTGCCTCGTCCATATCAAGTATCTTTTCGATAGAGAAACAGGGCTGTGGTTTCATGGCTGGACATTCGAAGACGGCGGTCATAATTTTGCGAGGGCGCGATGGGCTCGTGGAAACAGCTGGATCACGATTGTCATTCCCGAAATCATCGAGCTGCTTGATTTGCATGCTGATGACCCTGTGAGATCTCACCTGACTGACACCCTCGAAGCGCAGTGTGCCGCCCTGCAGCGGTTACAAGTCGCGTCCAGAATGTGGCATACGCTTCTCGATCATCCCGATTCGTACGTGGAAGCTTCTGCCACAGCTGGATTTGCATATGGGATCCTCAAGGCAGTGAGAAAGCGCTACATTGGAGTGAAATATCGCGTCGTCGCTGAGGAGGCGATTCGGGCGCTTATGGGCGCGATAGATGAACGAGGGGAATTGCAGAACACCAGTTTCGGGACAGGAATGGGAACTGATTTAGATTTCTACAAGAAGATTCCTTTGACCGCAATGCCGTATGGACAGGCTATGGCCATCATGGCACTGGGAGAGTATCTAAGAACATATATTTAGGGAAACAGAACAGATTGTTGTGAAGTGGTACAGACTCATCTGCCTTAGAAATAATCAAATCGATGGTATTTTTGTGGCAGAGGTACCTTCATCCACTGTACTCCGTATGACTCAGTAAGTCTGAACATTCAAAGTTAAATTTGAAGCCAGCACGCTGCGTAACCATCTTTCGTGTCAGTCTAAGCCGGAGAAGTTACAAAGGGCCAACTTGTTACTCAAGAAGCCATAACAATGGTCAGTATCACTTGCAGTGACGTAGTCCATAACAAATTCAATTTAATTGGCATCTTATGAAGCAACCGCCTTCACCACCAATACTTTCAGAGCAACGAGGTATTTCTGGAAGTGTAATACAACTTTCAATTCAAATAATCATAATTATAAAAGGACATCACTCCACGATAACAGTCTCTGTGGCAATATCGACCTTAGCCTTGCTGAAATCTCGCGCCTTGACCTTGTTCTTGAAAAGGATATCAACCTCGGCGAATGTGCGGTTCTTCGTCTCAGGCAAGCGGAAATAGGCCCAGATGAGGCCGAACAACATTAAGCCGCCATAGAAGAAGCCAGACTTCGCGCCCCAGTTCCAGGAAACTCTCTGGACCATATGAGGGACGAGCTGGCCGAAAACCAGCGCGTTGACATTGTACAAAGCTCGCGCAAGGACGACGCTCTTTGTGCGGAGATTGTTGGAAGGGATCTCCGTGACAACGGTATAGACGATGGGACCGATGGTGAAAAAGAAGACAAAGTACTCGATCAGGAGAATGCAGCCGACGCTGTAGGCGATGCCGGTGTGCGTAGTGGTATCCGGGATGCCCAGAAAGCCGATGAGAAAAGTCGTTGCCGTCATGAAAAAGGTACCCCATAGCAGGAGAGTTCGTCGTCCTACCCTCGGGGTGAGAGACCATGCAACAAAGACACCGAGGATGGCCAGGACGTACTGGCCAATTCCAAAGTCAAACGAGGCAGTTGAGGGGACGCCGGCCTGCTCCAGGAAATAGACAACGTATGAGACAAGCGGGGCGCACAACTCTTGGATGAGGTATGTCAGGACGGTGATCTCTGTTCGCCGTAGATCAAAGCCCTTAAATAGATCCCAATAGGAGCTGGATGACTTCATCGCGTTCTCGATCTTGACGGTGTGCACCATCATAGAGACCGTGTCGGTGAGGTCCTCCTCGGAGCAGTCTTTTGACCGCAACCTTCGCATCATCTTGGTGGCCTCTTCGGTACGACCCTTGCGAATGAGCCACCAGGGAGATTCAGGAGCCAAATAAATGCCGATGGCCAGAGGAATAGGTAAGACCCACTGAAGCGCAAAGGGAATGCGGTATGCCCATTCCCCGGACATGGAGAGGAATCCCCGGAGGACACAGGTACCCACGAGGTAGCCGATACTCCAGCACAAGGAGACGAGCATGGTGAGGTAGGGTCGCAAGACGTTGGGGCACACTTCAGCGGCGTAGGTAGTCGTCAGCGTCTGGAAGACGCCCCATGGGATGCCGAGGAGGATCTCTGCGCCGAGGTACATGTAAATGTTCGACGCGAAGAACTGCAGAAAGATAAAGCACATCATGAGGAAGAGACTGGTAATCATGACCCAGCGGTAGCCAAACCAGTCTGCAAACAGGCCGTTGAGGAGCAGACCGATAATCTCGCCGGCATTGACACCATTCCCAATGGCTGACTGGATTTCCGCGGGAATCTGATAGTCCCCCGTGCTCTGGAGGACCCCGTATCTCTTCTGGAAGGCCGGGAAGGCAAAGAAGCTGCTCACAAAGGCATGGTCAAACCCCTCCATGATGAGGGCCGACGAGAACCAGATGGACCAGAAGACGGCCCGGGGATACTTGCGGATGCCCTCCCGCAGTCCCATACCGTGCTCATCATCCGTGGCTCGCTGGGCGCCCTTTAAGATGTCGTCGGCGGTGACATACTGCTCCTCGTCCTTCTCGTGCAACACCGCGACGTTCTGGGGGTCTGCCACGTCTTCTTGATGGGCGGTGGCGGCCATTGCCCCGACTGGTGGTTGTGTTTTGATCGACTGAGGGGAGGAGGACGGCGGGATTTTCTTGGTTCTTTCGATATCCACGGCTTCTATGTTCTGCTCTTCTATGTTGTGTTATGTTGTGTTATGTTGTGTTATGTTGTGTTATGTTGTGTTATGTTGTGTTATGTTGTGTTATGTTGTGTTATGCTGTGTTATGTTGTGTTGTTTTATGTTCTGCCGTGATATGTTGATGATCTTTGCGTCGGGTATTTATAAGTATGGCATAGAGGCACTGTGTAAGTATGGGCATAGGGGCGGCTGGTTGGGAAGCATGGGAGCAGACTCTCCGGCCCACTCTGGACTTGACCTTGACTTTCGAAGGGCCACATGGGCTTGCGGGGTTGCGGGGTTGCGGGGTTGCGGGGTTGCGGGGTTGCGCAAGTAGTACAGTAGGGTGCCAGCCATGTAATTGTACGCTGCTTTAAAAATGCAATACTTTGTATACCACCCATTTGCCTTAATCACCGCAGTAACTCTATGAACCATTGAATCTGGTAACGTAGTTAATATCTGCTCTGATAGATCCTCCCAAGTTGCAATTGCGCATCGAATTAATAGATCTAGTGAAGCTTGTGTATTAGAAATACCAACTAACTCTGGATAGGACCTGTAAATCTGTGCTTTGAGAAGAGCCCAGAGATTCTCAATTAAGTTCAAATCAGGACTATATGGAGGCCAATCCATTACGTTGATTCCATTTTCTTAAAGCCATTCTTATATAATATGAGCTATATGAATTAGGGCGTTGTCGTGCATAAAGATAGCTCCAAATCGCAGGATTAGAGGAAGATGTTTATCTAAAACAGCTTTGTATACTCGAGCTATAACTCCTCCCTTTCAGGACTCATTATCACCTTCTATAAGTATTAAACTTGTTCGTACTCCAAATCCAAATGCCGCCTAAAACATCTTGCTCTTCTGTTTGCCACATGGCCTTAGTTGAACCATTTCAGGTTAAAGTCTTGCTTTTCTAGGTTGAACAAAAACCCACTCTAACTTCCTTCCTTTCCCTAATACTATGGAGCATTCATCGCTCCATCGAACTCGTCTCCAATTTAGGTATGTAAAGTGCTAGTATTGTTGCGCCTAAGTCAGTCGTTGTTATGCATGGATAGCTGTAAGAGCTAGTCTCTCAAGGCGCTTCCATTTTCGAATATTCATCTCTTAAAAGAGGCGTTTTATGGATCGAATTGACACATTTAGGGCTTCTTAAGCTTGTAAAGCTTCGTACGTCATTTCTAGAGTAAGAGTAATAGCCTCTAATAAAGTATCTCTGTCGTCTTCTAAAATAACTCGTGGTGCTCCTTGTCGTGGTGCTGATTCTTAGGTGATTGAACGCTCTTTCGCTTTCGTGACTGTGTACTGAACAGTTGATTTAGCTAGTTGATGTTTAGTTGCAATCTTTTGAAGGGACCATCCAAGGCTATGAAGTTCAAGAATACGACCTCGCAAATGAGGTGATAACTCAGGGCGTTTGATACGAGAAGGCATTGTTATTGTTGTTGAATATCTACAGAATCAAAAGGGGGATTATTAAAGCAGCGTACAATTACATGGCTATGAATAAGTGGGCCGTACGAATACTTCTGGCATCCTACTGTAGTAGACAAAACGCGCGTTGCCAGTGGGGCGAGAAGGGAACTAAGGGCTAATAGGAGTTAATAGGGAAAAGCGTTAGAAACGAGATAGACCGAGAAAGCTTGTGTCGACAGAAAGGGCTGTAGTGCGTGCGCTAGCATGGTGAAGATGCCGGCATAAAAGGGACAAAGATAGACCGAACCGCGCCAACCCCTCTCCGTGGCCGCCCAATGCGAATGCTTCCCGAGTACCATGTAAGAGGAACAAGATAGACCGAAAGAGCGTCGCTTCTCTCGCGGGAGGGACGAAGGCTGTATTGATATATTAGTATATTAGTATTAAACCTATGTTAATGGCAGCTGTGTATTGTACAATACAGTACCCAGCATACAGTACACTACTTCGTGTAACCGGGTGATTCCGAACTACCTCAACCTTTCCATCTTGTGACTTGTTTCTTTAGAATAAATAAGTTCTTGATCAAACCCGGCGTGATGCCAGTAGGAAATGTGCGCTGGCTCACCGGAGAGGCCCAAGAAGGCCGTGAAGGACTGTTAAATGGCGTCACCTTTGGTATGCCGTGGCCGAGAGGCCTCTATCAGCTGGGTCAGACTTTCGTAATCGAGGCCAATGGTCAGGAATATCCACTAGACTCGCGAGAGATGGCCATGTGGGCTGATGGATCTCTCAAATGGACGGCACACTCTGTCAGCGGGCATCTGGCCTACAGCGAGAGCTATACCGTGAAGGGTACCAACAGACGCGAGGAGCAACCTGGGGTCGTTATCGACGGCACTTCCCCAGATATTGCTGTTTCAACTAGACTCGGGATTCAGGTGAAATTCTCCTCTCCAGGGAGTCCTTCCTTGTTTGAAAGCTTGTCGGTGAACGGCCATATCGTGTGTTCGAGAGCAAGTCTTATCGCCTCTATCAACAAGAAGGAGTACTCAACCATCATCAAAGAGGTCAAAGTTGAAAATGACACCTTCAGCAGGGCCGTCATCAAGGTTTCAGGGGCTGTTGTTTCCTCTGAGGGTAAGGAGCACCTCCCCTTTGATGTCAGAGTCTACTTGTACTCGGACGCTTGGTCTGTGAAGATTCTCCACTCCTTCATTCACGATTTGGACCCTGAAGAACCTCTCACGTCGCTGGGAATCCAATTCTCAGTTCCCCTGGAAAAGGCAGAGTTCCATAACAGACATGTTCGCCTTGGAGGTTCGAGCGGAGGCATCCTGAAGGAAGAAGTTTGTGGACTGACGGGGATTAGACACGGCCCAACGGATCAGAACCGGATTGACCAACCGGCTGGAAAGGCCGTCACTCTCGAGGAGGATTCATGGAAGAAGACTGGTCTCGATAAAGGATTATCGTACATTCCTTCCTGGGATTCCTACTCCCTTTCTCAGCTGTCATCAGACGGTTTCACCATCAAAAAACGAACGAAGAGGGGTTGTTCCTGGGTAAAGGTCACTGGGGGCGGTAGAGCTGATGGCACTGCTTACGTGGAGTCAGCCAGACACGGCGGCTTAGCTGTTGGCATGTCCGACTTCTGGGAACGTTACCCAACTCAGCTGGACTTGACTGAGTTGACTAAAGATGAGGGTGTCATTACTCTGTGGTTGTATTCTCCTTTGGCTGAACCTCTCGAGACGGCTCAGTACCACGATGGACTCGGATTGGACTCTTACCAGAAGCAGTTGGAGGCTCTCGAGGTGACATGTGAGGACTATGAACCCGACTTTGCCACAGCAAATGGTATTGGAAGAACCAACCAATTCTTCCTCAGGCCGTATGAGGCGACACCCTCCAATCAAGGGTTGAGCTCGTTCTCATCTCTGGTAAGAAATCCTCCCCGCTTAGTCCCTACCACCGAGTACATGCACTCTGTGGACGTCTTTCATGGATGCCGGGCTCCAGATTTCCGAACCTTGGGGTATTCTCCCATTCAGAAGGAGTTGAATGTCGAGAAAAATCTTGACCTACTGTTTAACTTTTACCTCGGACAGGTTGAGCAAAACAGATGGTACGGGTTCTGGGATCACGGCGATGTTCAGCATACGTACGATCCGTATCGTCATGCCCCCCAAAACCTCCGCATGCGCTCGCGGAATAACTCATAACAAGACTCCATTCGTAAAACCTTCATTTGGCCAAAATCCATGATGATAGAGGCCCTTCCATATACATGATAGCGTTGAAGACCATAATCGACAATTAAATCCGCCGCCTCTTTGACTTCATCTTCGATATCCTCGACGCGGAACTTCTGTCCGCCACCTGACAAGTTTACGCTAGATCCTACCATAAGCTGGCCTGAGTCATAATTGAGCCTGCAGATCTCTTTCAAGAGTGAACTGCTACTAATGAACATAGCGGTAGTACCGTCTTTGGTGATATTAGACAGAGTCTCTGGGGATAAAGCTTGGAGGAGATGATTGTTGTTATCGCATGGGACAACAACCATTGGACTCATGTCCAGTTCTTCAACCAGCACACGTGTCATTTCGAACCTCTTCTCGTCCAGGAGATGGAGTGTCTGATGAAGTTCATGTGTTCCATATAAACCCCGAGCGTGGCCTGGTCGACGTCGCTTCGCAACGAATGCTCTCTCAATCGCCTCCGCAGATGTGGCTATTAATCTATAGCCCACTTCAGTAGGAACAATAACTACCCCCCCTGACTCGAGGACCTGAAAAATGCGAAGAGCATCTGCTCGGACACTGGGAAGATTTCCCGGGGCGGGGATTGTTTTCGATTGAAAGTTCATGATTTGGGTTGATATGGACCTAGAAAATTAAAACTGAGCTTTTATAGACTCAAAAGGTCATGCGAAGCTTGCTTGCCTTCTGTTTTGGATGGGCGCTCTGATTTATTAACAAACAGAGACCAAAATTTCCCTGATTTAATGATATGCATGAGAACGCGTACAACGTTCAAAAATGGGGCTCTGACGTTTGGAATACCGCTCTATATACTATATCTTTATTGTTCCTTTGTTGGCTTGGCGAGAATATTTACTAGAATAGGGATCGTGGCAATGCAGATGAGAAGGCCAAATGGGCATAGATAGACAGGTCACCATTTTAAGGATTCATAGCCCCATTTCTTCTGGTACCGCCTGGATTATACGAGGGGTATGTATCTTAAACACACCTTGCTTACTTGCTTATTTATATTTATATTATTAGATATATTAACTCTGTGCATGTTTCATAGTGAGCTTGAAAATCCATGCTCCAGGTGGCAAGGCACCTCTCCTACCTACTGCAGGAAAGTAAAACAACTACAATGCTTCTAAAATCCACAAAAGTTACTATATTAACGTAAAGTTAACTATATTTTACAAAAACAAGACTTAGAAGGTAAGTTTTATATGGTGGGGTTTATAGATCTGATACTTTATTAAGTTATCTTATAATATAGTAGGTCTTCGGTGTGGGCCGTATTTCGCGGCTGGGCGGGGAAGTATACGTAGGTGGCGTTTGGTGCCAGCGACCGCCGTTTCCAAAAGGCCACACTCCGCTTTACACTAGTGTTCGGCACGGATACCAATATACCCTTAGTATCCGGGTATATACCCGAGTATATACCCTACCCGTCGATATTTTAGAGTACCCGGTGTATCTGGGTATATACCCGGGTATATGCCAAGAATAGCCAAGCTGTTGCCAAGGCTTCATTTCTTAACGTCGTCGTATATCGTAAGACCTGTATGAATGCTGTAATATCCTCATAATGAGTAACTCTTCGCTCTCTAAGCTCAAGGGCAGTTATGAGAGTTATGATACTTATAACGAGCCTACTTTACTAACGCTGCCTACCCCTATTCAACCTTATATTAATCATATTCCTACACTGCTCTGGCTCTAGCCTCTAGCTCTAGGACTAATGCTGCTGCTAACGACGTTAATACTATTCACAAAGCTATTATACTTACGATTAATACTTAATAGTAAGCCTCCTACAGTTAAGATAACCTACTTGCAACTAGACTGTAGATATTCACCTACTCTACAGGTAGTAAATTAGACGTTAACTAGTAATCTATAGAAGCACCATTCTTAGAAGCATCTAACAATAGTGTATATAATGAAGAATTAGAAGAATATACCATTAAGATTAAGCCTATTAAGTAGTATGTTGTCGTTCTTTAAGCTATAGAGCTAGTAGCCCTAGCCTACTTCTATTTAATTATTAAATAGTAGAGCAAAATACTAAGAGTTACTACTCTTATTTGTTATATTAAATAACCTCTCCTTATAGCTTATTAAGAGCTATTCATTCTATTAATTAGTTTAATTTTTAAGCCTATCTACGTTATTAGTCTTATCCTATACGCTATACTAAGAACTATAGTAGCAGTTCTTATATCACTAAGGCCTATTACAAATTAAACTACAGTCTTATATTATAAGTAGAGGCTAGATATTTATAACGACAGATATATAGACTATATATAACTATACTAAGTATGCTGCTGTTATAGGTTATTAGATTAATAAGAAGTGGTAGCATTAGTGTGTATTACTTAACGTAATCCACCTTTAAGAACTAATCTATAGTAGTGAATATCTTGCTTAGGAATTAGCAGCTATAATAGATAGCTTAGAAATCATAGGCGCTATCTTTACTTATACATGAGATAATGCCTCTACAAATACAGTTATGCTTATAGAATATAAGAAGTTAGCTAGCGTAGGTTAGCCTACTATTTAACAGCCTTAGAAATTTACAGTAAAGGAAGGAGACATCTAATGTATTACACATATTATTAATATTATAGTCTAAGCTACTCTTAAGAGCTTAAAAGCTAGCCTAGATATAGAAATAGAAGCATACTAGTGTAAGTAAGGTCTTGCTTAGATACTATAGTATATAGGTAGTAAAGTATTAACAGCCCTTATAAAGCTACAACAGCATATTTATATGTTTTAGAACCATTAAGCTTAGAAGGATGCGTTATAGAAGCAGATATAAGCTATAGGGCAGAAGCTACAGCAATTATCACTTAATATGCTAGTACGTTAGAACTTAATGTACTATATGCTTAAGACTACTTTAAAGCTTTAAATACTAATTACTATAGTGTGTTCTACATAGAAGCTTAATCTTAGTATAAAGGATATATTATTAACTACTAACAATTAGGTTATTATTAAAGCTCTTAAACAATTATTCCTAGTATTCCTAAAGCTGTTAAGACAGCTATAAAGTAATTCGTTTCTAACCCTTAACTTTATAATCCCTCTTTACTTAAAGATGATAAATAAGGCTACCTTAATCTAAGAAGAGCTTAGTAATAGCTCTACTATTAGACTTGCTTATAGAGCTGCACTTTAAAAGCTTAATATATATTATACTCTAACAACAAATCTATAATGTAAGCACTTAGCTGTTGCTATAATTTGCAACCTATAGATGAATCATATAGTATTTTAAAAAGCTATATCTAAATACTATAGATGATTTATGAAGATTATAGGTAAGAGTATAATTCTAAGACGTTTGCCAAACGTATTAAAGGCGAGAGTATTATATTAATATAGAGCGTATTACCTATAAGACAGCTCTTATAGATGGTGCTCTAAGTAGAGTAGAGCAGGAGCCTAACTCTAACGAAGATCTATTTACTTTAGAGGACTTAGCATTCTAGGAGCTAGAATAGAGGCGGTGGATGCTTAAACCATAGCCTAGTAAGTACACTAATATCCTTAAATATTAGTATGCAAAGTAATACTAATATCTAGTTATTACCTGTATTACTTGAGATCATCTAGTAATTCCAGCAACCTCCGCAGCTTCTAAGCAGTTATTTAGTAATAGAAGTGATATTATCACAAAGAAGCGGAACAGGTTATTACTGCCAACGATCAGATATTTACTTTGCCTACAGAATTAGGGTTAGATATAGGAGGCAGATAGTGACGGCGATGATGCTAATGATGAGGTAGACGAAGAAGTATAGGGGGTTAGGGGGTTCAGGGGTTATATTATTATTAATAGCTTCATTTTTATATACTCTATTCTATTTTTATATACCATATTTAGCCTCATGTATTCGGGTATATACCCTACCCTACCCGTCAGATCTTCGCCCGGTATATACCCTACCCGTGAGCTTCACGGATACTACCCGGATACATACCCGCCGAACACTGCTTTACACTTCGGCCCTACGATATTCAAGATCCCTCCACATGCTGCGCGTATATCGTATAACCACCACGAAAATGGAGACTGCTCTTGGAAGGCATGCACAGTCCTCACCTTAATTCCACTACACAAAATATTCCCAATTACAAATCGCGGGGTGTTTTGGAGCATGTAGACGTTAAATATACTATTGACCGCCAATAAATATCAACTTCTGAAAGACTACAATAGACTCTTACCTCCATTAAGTTCCTCCTCGTTCTAGTGATTGCCGTGCCAAGCTACCCCGGAAAAGAAGACGCACTTCCACACCATGGCTGACCTTAAAATTGCCACAGTCCAGTTCGAAAATGCCTCGGGCGACAAAGAGAAGAACCTCGCCACCATCCGCCGTCTGTCAGGAGAGGCAGCCGCTCGAGGCTGCCATGTGGTTGCTTTCCACGAATGCTCCATAACCGGATATACCTTTGCTAGCAAGCTTTCGCGCAGCGAGCTGCTTTCCGTGGCTGAGTCAATCCCAGAAGGCCCCAGCATCAAAGCCCTTATTGAGATTGCCTCGAACAACAAAATCATAGTGCTGGCTGGACTGTTCGAGCGAGACTCTGATGACAAGATCTACAATACATATGTCTGCGTTGATGGAAACGGCGTCCTTGCAAGCTTCAGAAAAATACACCCATTCATCTCTGAGTACCTAGCTCCAGGCAACGAGTACGTCGTCTTCGACCTCTTGGGATGGAAGGCTGGGATACTCATCTGCTACGACAACAACGTAACTGAAAATGTGCGAGCTACCGCTCTTCTCGGTGCCGAGATCATCTTCATGCCGCACGTCACGATGTGCACGCCATCTACACGCCCCGGGGCCGGGTTCGTGGGCCACCAGCTGTGGCAGAATCGAGAGCGAGACCCCACTAGCCTGCGTGCGGAATTCGACGGATTGAAGGGACGGGCCTGGTTGATGAAGTGGCTTCCGGCACGGGCATACGACAGTGCAGTCTATGCTGTGTTCAGCAATCCCATCGGAATGGATGATGACCAGCTGAAGAACGGGTGCTCGATGGTGTTGGATCCGTTTGGGGACGTGGTCGCCGAGTGTCGCGAACTCGGCGAGGCGATGGCAGTGGCGGTATGCTCGCGGGAGAAGCTGGAGATGGCTGGAGGGTTCCGGTATAGGAAAGCAAGGAGGCCCGAGTTGTATGGGCATATCATTGGAAAGGAGCATGAGTCCAAGTTGGCGGTTACTTGGATGAGTAAATAGTGAGATGAAGACTTCGTTGAGACGAAACGGCACTCTAGTTGCTAGGCTATCTAAAAATCAACTCTCAACCGCTCCATTGTTCTTCGCTGTTAATCTTGGATATCCCAATGTTCAAAGCCTATTGGCAAAATATAATGTTATTGAACCCGGGCAAATAATATAGATTATTTATACTTTAAAAATATAAATAGGATAACTATCGCAAAGAACGATGACAGAAATGCGCCCGATACACTCCAGATCCAAGTGGTGGCAACAACCGCTCCGTTAATGACTAGTGAGGATCGTAATACTGGCTGCTGGAGCTGTTTTTTTAAGTAATCGTTAATTTGATGCCAGGTATAGGCATACTTGTCAAACTGCGTCAATATAACCCAATCCTCAAAATCAACTCTGTTGGCCTTTGATAGTTTATTACGCTTCCATTCCCAGATACCGAGAAGGGTTCCATCCAACCCATAGGGTTGGTGCTGAACAAGCCACCCGCGCCACCTCTCGACGACTTCCAGCGCATGTTTATCCGTTACTGCAAACCACTCCTTATGGTCTTTTGGTGACTTACTACCACTTTTCCGGCATACATCACACTGGTATGTCTTTCTCTCATTCGATAATTCCATTTGCGCGAGTTCCTCGACCATCCCATAATACTGGAATATCTTGTGGTTAGGATCAGATATGCGCTCGGGTTTCAATTTGCATTGACCATTCCACTGTTGGAGACGTTTCCCATGCTTCTGCCTTGACTTTCCAATCTTAACGTGCCCATTAGAACCTTTTACCCTGTAGATGTATACGAAACCTTGTTTGTCCTCTTTATCTCCCTTGAGGATGATGTTGAGTATTTCAGCTTTGATTTCGCCAGGCGACTTCGTCTCCCCGTACTGCTTAAATTGTATGCTGCCGGCCTTCTCCGCAGTATCCGCGTTTGGGTTCTCACCGATCTCGATTGAGGGTTGCACAACCTCAGCTGCTTCAGCTGGTTTTCGACCTTTAGGGCCTGGGGCTCGACCCTTAGGGCCTGTCGTTCGATCGGCTTTCTTTGATGCCTGGTATTCATCTGCAATAGCTTCATGTTCATTTAAACCACACGCCTCTTCCCCCAAATTCTGCGATGATGCCTTTTCATTGACATCAAGAGGGAAATATGACTCTTCGACATTCGGATCAGTAGTTGCAGTAGCGTTGATTTTAACTTGATTTTTGTGGAGAAGCCTCGCTGATTGCCGGCGCTCACTCTGTGGTGTTGATCCTTTTGATTTATTGGGTGTTAACTTTGGTTTCTCGGGCGTTGTCTTTGGTTCCTCGGGCGTTCCATTTCCCGCATTGTGCGATGGCGCAGCAGTATTGTTAGAAAGAGAGCCTACAACTTCAACTCCTGGCGATGTAATTAAGCTAGCTGTTGTCTCTAGGCTAGCTTTCGTACATGGGGTTGCGGATCTGTTGGGAGACGAGTCGTGACTTGGGGGTCTGGCGGTAGGTATGGCGATTGCCATCATGGGTGGACCATTGGCTAAATGTAACTGGGCATCTTCGGAAAGAGACCTCGTAGGACTTAAAGAAGCACCATCTCTTCTGGCTTTCTTCGATGAACGAGACTCTTCCAGTTCATTATCCTCAGTTTCTGTGTGGATTTCGCTGTCGTTGCTCGTAACGTCTGGCTCCCCGAGTTTTGCGGAATGCTGCTCGCCCTCCATGTTAAGATCCTGCCCGCTCACATTCTTAGGCGTCGTCGACTTATGGCCTACGGCGGCCACAAAATCGAATTTATAACCATACACCAAACCACCACCGGATCCGAACTCAACAACGTCTTCGTTGGGTTGCGGATCAGAATGGCGTTGAACCGCACCTCTGCTTCCTTGAAATTTTTCGTTTTGAAGTATCTCCCCAATCGATTGTTCGGAATCCTTTCCCTTCGAATTAGCTTCGTATTCCATGGGATTCTGTCTTTTGGACTCCCCATCTTCGGTCAGCGGAGGTGTGAGAGGTGTCCCCGGACCACCAAAATAGTCGTTGAACTGGCTTGAGGACGTCGATAATGAGCTGGTATTGCTTGAACCGGTTGAAGGCCAACTGCTTATTTCTGGGCGACTTGGGGTTGAGGGACCGTCTGCGGGAGAGAAAATATTATCGCCTTGCGGTATCGTCTCAGTCGATATGAGGGGTTCAGATCTCAATATTGACTCCGTAGCTGTATCAATCCCACTCTTGACGGGTGTGGTTACGGCATCCATATCGACGATGTTATAATAGGCCGATTTAAGATTTTAATAAAACGGAATTAAATTCACTCAAAGGACTTTCTGTAGTATTCACATAGAGTATCGAAGAAGAAGCAGAAGAGGCAGAAGAACTAACCTCACTATATGGCAACCATTTGTATACCCTCGACTCGGAGGGGGGCTGGGACGAACTGGCGCACACACCCCCTACAGCACCCAGCGATACCAACAGAATGGCACCCCCCTGTAGTAGCCCAAGCCACACCGCCAAGCAGAATAGCCCTCTGCAGACCTTGCAACCAGCGGCGATTGCTTGGGGTCGGGAGGCTTCCCGTACCCGAGCCGCCCTCAAATATAGAACCGGGTGGGTCTGCGCCGAAGAATATACGGTAAACGAGGCATTGAATCGGTGATGTCCATAACTTCAACAACACGTTAACAGGCTCTACGATGGCGCTGGGAACTCTGCGAGTGGGATTTCTGTAGAATACGCCTGACGTTCAGCCGTAATGGATGGGTTCTCATGTACCCCAGCTGGGTGCTAGGATTGCGAGACAACAACCACAAGGGGCTGCGCCATGGGTTGGATATGCGCGTCGATACCTTTCGAGCTGCATTGTAGTTCGTTCGGGTATAGCCTGATGCGTGACAGCATTAATCCTTGCGACCAATGTCTCAAGTTAGGCAAACATTGTCATTACCCCACTCGCCGTGTTCCTGCTTCTCACGAGACCCGAGGGAGCTTTGGAGGCATACACTTCGACACATTTTCCCTGCACCTAGCGTCTAGGAGGTCGCTATCACACCAGTTCGATGTGCATGTTTTCCAACACAGTAAACTCAGAAGGCTGGCTGTGCCCAACAAGCCTTCCGGGGCTTAGATGATCATCATGTCATCTAAGCCCCGGAAGGCTTGTTGGATGAAATCCAACACGTAATCGTAATGCAGACTTTTGAAAAGCAAACAAATACTAGCTAGAAGAAGTATAATTATGCCGAGTCGGGGAGGCCCTTCGGGAGGACCGAGCTCTGGCACAAGGGATTCATTGTTGGTTCATCAACGCTGTGCATATATGTAGCAAGGGATATGTTGGTTCTATATGCACGAGGTAAGGGTCTGGCGTTATATTGATCCGGCCCAACCGCCAGCCTCGTGTACCTGGTTCGTGTTGGCTCGTTAGCGAATGGGTGAGCCTGAACATATCCCATATTAGTAGTTCAGCACGTGAAAGAATTCGTCAGGCATATCACAGAGAGTGAGATTTAAACAATCACTCGAATTAAGATCTAGCTATCTAATTTACGGCTGAATCATACATTTTTCGTAACATCACGAGTTGGTCATTCACGTGACTGGAGGACATCTTGAAGGATGGGACGAGGGCGTCAAAACCATCGTCAGTCGTTTAGTTAATTGACCATGAAATTTAATTGGCATATCTGACATATAGCTCCACTTTAGAGTCCATAGTACTCTACAAAATAAATACAGCTTTCCCCGATTAGTGAGCGTTGATATCGTATAAAGCGCTTAACATATTTCGGGGTCCGATGACATCGTTTCGTCCCTTTCTTATTAAAAAGGTGGGAGGCACTAATGACGACACTCACCACTGACTGAACATGGTGCGGGGGGACGAATATTTTCGTCTCAATAACCTCAACGCAAGAGTTTTGTAACAATTGCGCTCGCGCTGCTCTCAAGCTAGGCGGCGCTCGCAGCCTACTCCATCCAATCTTCCTGCCAGCACTCCATGGTCGATCGTTTGATCCTGCCTGTGAAATGGCCGCAGGAGAAGGGATTCGAGGAGGGTACACCGGCAATAGCAGGGGTGCCATTGCTACCCTCGGGGCCTTTATAGGGGTTACTTGGTACAATTGCGTTGAGCTAATCCTCCTCATATTGTTCACCTTCAAAAAGTATCAAGGGGCTTATTTCTGGAGCCTGTTGATTACAACCACAATAGGAGTTCTGATGCACTCTAGCGGCTACCTGATTAAGGATTTCGAACTCACGACAGCAACATGGGTGCCAGTCACTATCACCACTATTGGTTGGTGGACAATGATTATTGGGCAGTCATTCGTTCTGTATTCTAGACTGCACTTCGTCATCTGGGATAAGAGGATCTTCCGCTTTGTCATGGGCATGATCATCACGAACATATTCGTGCTTTTAGTTCCGACCACCGTTCTCACATATGGTTCCAACTTCACGAGCTCCCAAAAAATTCTGGATGGCTATATCATCATGGAGAAGATTGAGATAATAGGCATCAGTATTCAAGAGATCATCATATCAGCTCTTTACATATACGGGACGAGAGATATGTTAAAATATAACCCAGAGGGAGAGAGCCGAAGCATTCTCCTCCAACTTGTTGGCATCAATTTTATCTTCATTCTCATGGACATCGGTCTCATCGCCACACAATATTCGAACCTGTTCACCTACCAAACAACGCTCAAGGGCCTGATATACAGCATCAAGTTGAAACTCGAATTCTTCGTTCTCGGCAAGCTCGTGCGCATTGCCAACCGTCGCGGTGGCAAGCCAGACTCTGACAACATGGACGTTAGCGACTTCGTCGATACCTCTCAAGTCACCTCCGATGTTACCCATGCGGACAATCCTAATCCGGCGATGCGCCAAAACCAGCCGCCACCCCACATGCGCCGCGGCGATGTCTCGATTGCCATGTTCGAACACTCCGACCAGAACGACACGCTCGACGTAGCCTCGTCTCTTTCCAGCACATCAAGGGTCAGGTCGGATACACCCCCGCGCGCTCTCCCGTGAATTCCACAGCGGAGTTAGGGCCTCCTTCCCTTTCTGAATCGCCACCAACTGACTCGACAACCCGCGCATTCGGTTGAAGAATGCCCTGAAAACCCAAACTATCGGAAATGGATCGACTGTGGCGGACGGCAGCGCGACATGGGGTTCGTTGGGGGGCTCGATGACAGTTGGCTCTCAGAGCTTTTGATTCAGAAGTGTCTCGCAAAAAGGTGCGGGCGTCGCCGCTAAAGTACTCGTCTCCGAAGAAACTATGGGCGCCCAAAAACTATAGCCCAGGTTGCTCCACTCACCAGCCGCGCGCACCCCGCAACAGCACGCGACACATGGCTTGGCTAGATGCGCATAAAAAGGGGGCAACACATGTTGTTTCGGAGAGGGGTAAGGGATAGTCAAGTAGTTGCATCTTACTGTATCAATTTCCGTTGTGGATAGCGACCATCCGACGAGCTAGGCAATTATTGCATCGCTAGCCGCAGCGGTCGCTCCCCAGAGACGGGTAACTGGAGCCCACAGCGTGTTAGAGTAGAGAAACGGCTCGGCCTAAAGGCTTTTTGGAGAAGAAACTTTGAGAATCCGAATATCCACTGTTTTCACTAAACATGTTTATCTCTTTGCCATTATCCTTTATCGCGCTCGTCCAATCCCCACCACTACGTCCCAGAAAAACCGGGACCACAGATCCCCCTAACACCCCTCCCCACCTTTCCTCGCCACAATCCCACCACCAACCACGGCATATCGCATTTTTTGGGGGGGCGACGATGGCCCGCTCTGGGTCCGCAACACTGCGTCTAGATGCCGTTCACTTCGGTCCAAAGAATTGAAATGGCCTAGCTGAGACTGTAGCCTCCGTGTCTGGCCCTACTAAATTATTCATAGCGCTTCGGGTCCTGCCCGTACCGCTCCTTGACAAGTGGCGCACCGGTCCAAAAACGTGGCTTGCTAATAGACGTTGCGAGTTATATGAACAACGGTCGCCCCCGGCCGGCCCTCTCTGTATAGCATCACCATTTTTTCAAAAAATTGCAGCCATGCGAGTTCTTGGTTTTCTGGCGCCTGTGGTGGCTGTCCTGGTCGCTGGTGTTCTCGCACAGACTGATCCGCTGGCAGTCCTTGCTCAGATCCCCGCGTGCACTGTAAGTCCCTGCCTATATTTGTGCCTCGGCATTTCGTATTTACATTCTCTGTAGCAAGAATGCGGCGTCAAAGTGCTCGTACCAGCGAATTGCCCATTGACGGACCTGGCGAACTGTCTCTGCACGAATACCACTTTACAATCGACATTTGCTCTCTGCGTAGTTGGAACATGCGGCCTCGCCGACCAAGCCAGTATGATTCCCTTGATCCGCCCGTCGTCGAGCTTTGGACCTAACGGTGACAGAATCTTCAACCATTATGCAGACTGAGATTTGCAATAACACCCCGAAAGAATCACGAAGCGCAGAGATTATACGGGATGTTATCATCATCTCCTCCTTCACCTTCGTGATAATCGGACTGCGGTTCTACTCGCGGGCTCTCGTAACGAGCCAGTTATGGTGGGATGATTGGACTATTGCATTTGCAGCTGTGAGTGTTTCCAGCACAGTGTCGCCGCGGTAGCACAGTACATCTACTGACAAGCCCAACCAGATCATCATGATTCCCATGACCATCATCCCGATATTCAGTAAGAGCCTCGTCCACACAACCTTATACTAAGACCCTAACAACCCCCCAGACTCCACCCGCGGCTTCGGCAAGCACTTCTGGGACGTCCCCCCCCAAAACCTCGAGCTCCTCGAAAAGGTACGATCCGTAGGCATTCTTCTATACCAACAGACACTTACCCTTACTGTCACAGCTCTACTACATCTCCCAAATCCTCTACGTCGTCGTCCAAGCCCTCGCCAAATTCTCCATCCTCTTCCTCTTCCTCCGCGTCTTCCCCACGCGCAAATTCCGCCTCGCCGTCAAAATCTGCCTCGCCTGGATGATCTGCCACACCCTCGCCTTCGGACTCGTCGTAGCGCTGCAATGCGTGCCTGTGCAGTCGGTGTGGGATCATTCGATAAAGGGGAGGTGTACGGATTCGCAGGCTTTCGTGTATGCGGCGGCGGGGTTTAGTATTTTTGAGGACTTTGTGATTATGTTGTTGCCGATTTGGGAGTTGAAGGATTTGAGTCTGAATACGAAGAAGAAGTTTGCGTTGATATTTTTGTTTGCGCTGGGGTCGTTGTGAGTCTACCCCCTCCCCGGAAAGCTTACTCCTATTGTTGCGCGTCTTGCTAATGGGGGGATTGTTATAGCGCGTGTATCACCAGCATGATCCGCCTCAAATACCTCGTCGCCTACGGAACCTCCGTCGACGTAACATGTAAGCCCCCTCCCCCAACCAAATCATCCAAAGACCCTCCCACACATCCCTCCATCCCCCATCAAACCCCCTCAGCATGCTAACCCCCCCCCCAGACGGCGCCGTAGACGTAATCCTCTGGTCCGTCCTCGAAGACTACGTCGCCGTAATCTGCGCCTCACTAATGTGTCTCCGCCCCCTCATCGTGCGCTGTTTCCCTTCCTTATTCCCCACCAGCAACGCCGAGAGCAAGAACACCCAGAGCGGATGGGGCCAGGCGCGGAACTCCAAACTAGCCAGCAAGCTCGGCGTAGCTTCTAACAAGGGGTACGAGTTGAAGAGTGAGGATGGGGATGCGAAGGGGGAGGGGGGGATTAGGGTGCAGAAGGCGTGGGCGACGAAGACGAGTAGTGTGGGGGATGCGGGGGAGGAGTCGGAGGAGGGAGGGGGGAGGTATCCGAGGGAGGGGGGGAGGGGGAGTGAGGAGGCTTGGGAGGTGAGGAGGAGTTGAGGGGAGGGTGGGGGGTCACGCTGATTCATGTTTATAGATTTTCCCCATGTTTGAACGTATATTCTTTTTTACCTTCATGTTTATATATATACCTCTTACTTTTAGTTAATAATATATATATACCCTCTTTCGTTAAACCCGTCGATGTCCAGGTTAGCGCTCACATCACAATAACGAAACTTTTGTGTATGACTTCCACCCTTCCACATCTCAGACGAGCCATATTTCCTACTCAACATCATGACTACCCGCAGAAAGGCTCATGGGAAGTACACACATAAATAACCATTCTGATCCACCCCCAATACAGATGAACAAACAACACACACACTGAAAAATACGTTTGGTCTAGGTCTTAATACATGCCCCCTCTTCCCACATATGCACACCACACCCCACGCCATTATCAGCGCACGGGCTCTACCACTTTAAAGCCTGTCTGCTCGACTCTATATCTGTCCGCCGCGCATATACACGCCCACCACATCCAACACTGACGCATTCACTTCGCGCACCCCATCCATCCATCCATCCAATAACCTCCCCGGCACCACGTATGAATCGACAAAAAAAAAATGTACAGCGAAAATATACGCCCTCCCTGCCCATCCACAGGGGCGGTAAAAAAAAAAACGGGATAACGCCTGGCACTCCCACGGGTTAAAACTAATGCAACATCCCATCCCCCATCTTTTCCAACCTCAAAACATCCCTTCGCCCTCAATCAATAGCCATAAACCCAAGCATCCCCACCACCAACCCCACAACCACCACCGTCAGTATCCCCGCCCCCACCTTCCCCCCCGTCGTCGCCGGCGTCATCTTCGTATAATCCACCACATCATTCCCGGCATTGGGATTACCCACGCTCGTCCCCCCCGTGGAATTCGACACAATATTCCTCGCCTTCTTAATCAGCAGACTCTGAATCACCTCCATCGCCGCCATCTGCTGTCCGACGCCATGCGTGCCATCCCAGGCTGACTTCTTGCTCCAGGATAACCCACACACGCGACCGGTCGGGGCGCCGGAACATTGGAGTGCTGCGGCCGCGGCGGAGGTGCGCAGGGGCGCCATGACGGTGTCGTAGATGAAGGGGGCGACTTTTGTGGAGGCGGCCATCCAGCGGGTTAGGAAGGCTTTTTGGGCGTACATGTCTACGGAGCAGGAGAGGTCGGCTTCGCAGGAGACTTCGAAGGCGATGCCTTTGGGGAAGAAGACTTCGATTGTGCGTGCGAGGAGCTTCTCGACGCGGTCTTTCCAGATGGCGCTGCCGTCGGTCTAAGGGGGGGTTAGTGTGGGTTAAGAGGTGGGGGATGAGGGTGGGGGGGGGTTGAAATGGAGAGGGGGACGAACGTAGTTGTACATGGTGGCGGCGCCGAGGAGGAAGATGCCTGCGTTGTAGGAGAAGGGGACTTTGTTGATCTTGGTACAGTTATCCTTCACGTCTCCACCATCATAGATATTGTAATCCTTATCGAGGAACCCAACGCTGCTCATCCAATCCCACGAGTCGCTCGCATACTTGGCATACGTCGCATTTTTGGTGTACAGCGCAAGGCGCGCGCCGATGTTGAAGAAGCACCCGTTGGAAATGGAGTTCTTGTAGCTGTACCCGTTCAGGTAGCTGTAGGCTTGCCAATGCAGACCGCCGCCGCAGGTTGTGGGGTCGAGACGATCGGCCTGCGTGTGGAAGACGGCTTGGGCGAGGGCGAGCCATTGTGGTTGGTCTGCGGCGGGGTTCTCAAAGTTGAACTCGGCGGCTGTCATGGCGGACATGCCCCAGAATCCTGTGGTGGGAGTGTTAGCTCTGTGGTCGCGATGATTGTTGTATGGGTGGGGTGGGGTGGGATGTACCTTGATCATCGTTACCCATACCAAGGGACTGGTTTTGGGGGAGGTAGTCGAAGTGGGCACCGGCCTGGTGAATCAAGGCCTGCTTGATGACAGCGTTGTATGAGTCGTCGCCGGTGTAGTACCAGTAATCGAGGAGAGAGCCGAACATGGCACCAGCCTCCCACCAGAAGTAACCCGCGTTCAGGACCAGCGGCGTCGGGGGTGGTCCAGGAAGCAGTCCTGGCGTCTGTCCTGACAAATTCCCCTTGTATTCCAACATCATATCGTAGACAAGCGTCGACGCGACACTTTTGATAGATGCTAGAAAAGAGACACAGAGTCAGCGGGGGGGGAAGAGACATGCGATCAGGACGCGGGCGACGAACCATCATCGTTGATGTTGAGTTGGATGGCACTGGCGACTCTGGCGCCTCCGAGGAGGAGGAGCCATGCCGAAGAAACGAGTGTGGTGAGAAGCATAACGAGAACGAGAACGAGAACGGCGCGGTGAGGCTCAAGCGCACCTCATCGGCGCAGGGTCGGGATTGGGGAGGTATTTGTCGTCGGGCACGGCGGTGCTGAGTGGCGGAAGCGCGGCTATGGGTGGGTAGTAGGGTAGTGAGTGACGAAGTTCGTGTTGCTGACGGTCGGCGGCGCAACGAGCGGAAGTGTGAAGTGAGGGCCGTCGGGTCGCGGAGAGATTATGTAGTTTGGGGAGGTTGAGGGTGAAGGTTTGACGGATGAGGCCGTGATGGTCGAGGACAAGACGTTCCCTAGCAAAAGCAGGAGTGGTGATTGATGATGATGGTGGTGGTTACTGTGGACTGTGGACTGTGGACTTGTGTGGGTGTGTGACGGAAGAGCAGGATTCGTATAGGGACATGATCTTCACTCAGGGTACCGAGAGAGCGACGAGGAATCGAGGTCGTTGAGCCTGTGAACGGTGGATGAAGTAGTTTACAGTATTGAGTAGTATGGGGAGGTACATGAAGATGGGAGGGGTACGAGAGGTACAAGAGTGGCAAGTACTGTAGTATGGTAGTATTGGTGGTACTGGAAGTACTCCCTATGCTCCCAGTCCTCCCACAGCGACAGCGAGAAGAAAAGCGCAAGAACGAGAGAGGGAAGTGAGAAGCGGGTCTCAGGGCAGGGTGGAGAGAGAGTGGAGGGGAGTGGAGAGAAAACAGAAGCATGGCGGAGGGGAAGAGTGGAGAGCAGAAGAACGAGAGCCAAGGAGAGCCAAGCACGCCCTGGTACAAGATAGGTACAAGCGTACGGGTGAAAAATGCTTAGTACCGAAGAAGACAGAAGGGGGAATTTTATCTGTGGGTGACAATTACGGAGTTGGGGATGAGGATGGATGAGGATGGATGAGGAAGTCAGGATTTATGGGGGTATATGGGGATGGGATTAATGGGGATAAATAGGAACAAGGGACCAATTAGAGTTACCATATTGTGCGAGCGGGAAGAGTCAGTGTGTCAGTTTAGAGAAGTCGGGCTTTTCTGTAGTGCAGACTATTCTAGGCTGACTTTGTCCTCTCTATAACAATACACACACACCACCACAGCAGTGATACAGAAGAATAGATGTGTTGTGATCATGTGATCTCTCTACCAAGGCAATCCTGCTATTATTCATCGTCTTCTCGTAACTGCACTCTACTGGCATATTTATATCTTCATCTCTCTTTCCGTACCCCTCGTATCCAGCAACTAACTGTAGTAAAATAATTTCCCATTCCGGAATAGCCCCATATTAGCCCATTGCATCCACCACCCACAGTCAGCACAGCACCGCAACCAATCCCTGATCTGACGGGTCTAGTCTACTTTAGGTTTAACGTTTGATCTTCCTGCGTTTGCTTCGCCACCCGCGATCTTTACTGTTGTGAAGAGTACTTTGTAGTAAGTACTCGGGAATGTACCATCTATTTTGGAGGAGGATCTGCTTGTGATCGTCCAGATGGTCTTGGGTTGACTTCAACTTTTGCTGTAAACACCAGCGCTGAGGTTTGTACATAGGAGACAAGTAAGATACATACCACCTAAAGAAATGACATTTCCACGCCCAAAGCGAAGTTCACTACTACTACAGTACCAGCAAACGGCTGACGATGACAATACAATTCAACACCTCGTATGGATATATATGGGGATAAAGATAGACACGATGACCGTACAACTGGAACACCACACTTCTAAAACATCGTACAGCCCTCTCTCAGCCAGTCCCTCACTCCTGGATAATTAGACAACACCAACAGGCTACACGAGCAACGAGGCTGAGCAGCCATCTGGTCACATACGATCGGCCACGACTCGCTCCTACCGCCGTCGTCTTACAATATGACAATCACTTCCACCTCTATCCCATTCCCGGACTGACACGATTTCGTGGACTGAGACAGGACTGTGGTGGCTGTGATGCTGTACCCACGACATGTGGTGGAAGGTGCTTACCCATGGGAATGTCACGTGTGTGCGAGAGAGAGAGAGAGAGGATATCTCTTGGCTGGTGCTCTGAGTGGATTGCCATGTGCTGGTCCGTTGCACTGGTGCGTTGCACTGGTGGATACTTTGCACAAAGGGAGAAGAGAAGGGATTAAACTATTATACTAAGTGTTTATACACAGTTCATAGCTGCCATCCATAACCATGTCCAAGGCTGGACAAGGCTGGTCAAGGACACCAGAGTTGGCTCTGCACAAAGGGGAGAAGAGATCAAACTATTATACTAAATGTTTATACACAGTTCGCAGCTGCGACTACCCATGAGTATGGACAAGGCAACACAAGGCTGGCCAAGGACACCAGAGATGACATATCCAACACCAGCTTTCTCCCACTGGACCAAACAATCCCTCAAATACCACCTCAGCTGTTATCCATCAAATCATACACTGCCCATGTTCCTCCTCTTCCAAATCATACACCATCATACACAACCCTCCTTACACCTCCCCTAAACTCCAACATCACCTCCCTCCCACCACAACCACATCAACCACCATCCCCTTTCCCCCCCTCAAACACCCTCCAACCCCTCCACCCCTACTCTCCCCCCATTCCACTCCCCGTTCCTCCTATCCAACAACCCCTCCCCCCTACTCCCCCCTCCTCAACCCCCTCAAAAACTCCACCCCCCTCCCCAACAACCACCACGCCGCAACCTCATGCAACCACCTCACCCCCCTCTTCTCCAACGGCAACACTCCCCCCTCCTCAACCCACATAACCGTCTCACTCCACCACTCCCACTCCCCTCCCACTTCTTTCCCTCCCACAACCAACCTCCCCTCCGGCGCGCCCTCCCTTTTCTCAACACCCATCACCATCTCAAACTCCACCCTCCCCCCCTTCTCACTCCCCTCGCGCTTGACGACTTTATAAACACCCGCCACCACCTCTCCCTCCCCAAACGTACACTGCTTAATATACTCCTGTCCGAACGTCCTAGCCCCCCCGGGAGCAACGACTCTCAATAAATAAGCCTGCGGAAACCTGCGAGCAAACAACCCCATCGTCTCCCTCAAATACAACGTCACCATCTCCTCCCCCCCCTTCTCCGGCATCTCCCCTTTCGGGACTCTCTTCCACGCGCGATCGCGCACCATCTTGTACTCGCCCCCCAAAACCGAGAGGGGGACGGAGGAGATGTCGGAGACGGAGGAGGGGGTTAGGGGGCCGGAACTGCGGGCGTGGGAGGTGCTGGTCGAGAGGGTGGAGTGGAGGTAGGTTAGGTAGGCGATGGGGGCCGCGATGGAGAGGGCGGAGATGAGGAGTTTGGGGTGCGCGGTTAGGCGGGTGGTGAGGGGTTTGAGGATGTCCATCTTTGCTGGGAGTGCTTGATGCTGTCACCAAGGGGTGAATCGTCACGTGCTGCCTGCTGTTGGACCCTATGGGTGGTTGCTTGTATGGTTGCTCTTCTTCAGAGTAGGTGTTTGGTACAGCACAGCGCACGAAATGCTAATACCGAGATGGCGAACCGCTCAGTGAATGAAGGTCGTCGAGATAAACGCGCGAACGAACGGGAAGTTCTTGGACGCGCCGAGACTATCTGGGTCTCGAGATTTTGGTAAGTCGGGCCTGGAATCATCCCGATTTTCTCTGCCTATACACGTGATACCCCTTGGCACAAATCACCAAATCACGTGATGTCTACTGCAAACAGCGATGGCGGTCCAATCCTGTATGCAAACGGGCGTTCATTCCCGACACGCCTAAATTCCGAAGAGGTACCCCAAATGAGGATGAGCGTGAGATATATGACAGTATTACAAACTCTCGGTGACAGTCGGGGGTTATGAGCTATTTTTTCAGGTTATGGTAATTAATGCTCGTGGGTAACGGTCACGCCCCCTTCGGTGGAACGGCCCCACCCCCGCATAACTGACATCTCCGGCCGAGGAGCGGGATGGGGTTTGCTGGGCTGGACTGGGCGGTGGGCGCTTGGCGGGCGCTTGAGTTTCTTTGTTTATTGCTAGGTAGGGGGGGGGGAGAGGTAACGCTGTGGGGTGGTGTGTTGTAATTGAATTACTCGGAGGCAGTGGGAGGTGATGCGGGGGGGGGGGGGTTGCGCAGTGCGGTGGGGTATGAGTATAGTTCTCATACACCAAGGTATCCAGACTACGCGCTGTGGAATAGAAAGTGATGCATCAAGCAAGCACTCATACACCTCTCCTCACCACCATATATACTTACCAAAACACCCATCGATCGAAGTAGACTTCCATCCTCCCTGTACCCCCCTTCTACCGCCCGGCACTCGCCTCGCACCCCTCCCTCCTGTCACACAACCACCCCTCCCCTTCCACCGATCCTCGGTACACCGGCCTCCCTCATCATCCAATCCCCTTCCCTCCTCTTCAAATCCCGCAAGGCTGGGCGCTCTGACCGAGCGTGCCAGCCTTGCGGGATTTGAAAATTTACTAATTTCTAAGCGGTCGTCGCGCGCGTGGTGAGTAATGTGGTAATGTGTGACGGCGGGGTTGGATGTGTCTTGTCTTGTGTCTTGTTTTGCTGTGATGCTGGATGGAGGGAAGAGCATTGATGAGGATGAGGGAGGTAAGTCCGCGGAGATGGAAATATAGAGGGATGAGAGAGGGATTATGGCCTTTGGTTATATGATCCCCTCCTCTTCCACCGCGTAGGTCGTCTCATCATGTCCCCATCCCCTCCTCCTACTCCCTCATCATCGCTGCCTCACATTGCCAGTTTACCCCGTCTCACAGACTTGATACCCGACCTCACAATAGCGCCTCCACGGCGCCACAACAAAGATGACCTCCCCCTCCTCCTCCACAGCTTCGAGTCCTATACCAGGGGACGCGTATTTCGCCGACCTTTACCCACTTGTCTCGCCTGTTCATTCGCGGTCGGTGTCGCCGGTGACTTTAGCTCCTCCTCCTCCTCCTCCTGGTGCGGCGGCGGGGGGTGAGAAATCGAATCGAGATCAGCATAATAAAAATAAAAATCACAAGCATGGCCAGAGTCTTCATAATACCCACAGCCAGAGCCAGAGCCAGTGCCAGAGCAACACACACAGACCACCGCCCTACCGCCCGCGCCTCGACTTTGCGCCGCCGAAGGGGGGGGCGTATAGGCCGAGTCTCTCCTTCCTGCCGTCGGGGGGGACGAGTCCTGCTAGTGTGAGCGCGAGTGCGAGTACGAGTGTGAGCCCGTTGACGCCTGAGAGTCCTGTTGGAGGAGGGAGTGGGGGCGAGGGGGAGAAGAAATACACAGTGGTAAAGGACGAAGAAGGGGGGTGTAAGGAGGGGAGGGTTAGTGCGCAGGTTCGTCATTAGTTTGCTTTGCTTTAATATTACCCCTTTGGAAACGGGATAGGGGCTAATTGATTGTTGTAGAAAATGAAGAGAAGAGCACAGAATCGCGCGGCGCAACGGGCGTTTAGGGCGAGGCAGACGGAGAGGGTGGCGGAGCTGGAGAGGGAGGTTGAGGGGTTGAGGAGGGAGTTGGAGGTGCTGAGGGGGAGAGGGAGGGGGAGGGGGAAAGGAGACTTTGTTGGGTGATTTTGGGGTGGGGGATGGGATGGGAATGAAATGGGTGGGCGGGACTTGTATAATAGGTATATGTAACAAAACACGCCTCTAGAATGCTTGATTGCCGTGTCTTGATGGGGATGATGATCTCGTGGGGTGCTGCAGGTGGAACGGGAGAGATCGTAGAGCTGGCAGCATCAAACAACATTGACTAGCTACGTTACCATGCTATCCCCCCCCACCCCCTCCTCAGCCTCATAAAACGAGTGTCCCATCGCCTTCCCTTCCCCCCATCTCCCTCCCCAACCCCAATACCCCCCTCACTGCGCAGCCGGCGGAATCGCCTCCACCCCCCTAACCCACCCCCCACTCCACACCCACTCACTAACCCCACTAACCTGCGTCCCATTCTGAAAATACACCCTCAACTGCGTCCCGTCGCTCGTCCACGAAATCACCGCCGCCTGCGTCCCCGGCACCGTCCTCTGCACAAACCCCCCCGCATACCACCCCTCCCCATCGTAAGCGCGCTCTAGCAATGTGTTGTCCGCTGCGGCGTGGTAGACGCGGAGAGAGATCCCGGAGGAGGAGGGGTAGGAGGTTGCGGCGATGGAGGCGCGGGGGGGGGCGGAGGGGAGGGTGAAGGACCCGGTGTACCACCCTTTGGGGGTGTCGTAGGCGTGTTCGGCGAGGGAGAGGGTGGGGGTTTGGATGTATGTGCTGGGGGGGTGTTAGTTGCGGGTCTGGGATAGCTTGGGGAAGGGGGGAGGGTACCGAATGCTGAGGCTGGAGATGTTGAAGGATGTAGTGGCGATGGAGGAGCCGGCGACGGCGGTGCCGAGGTTGGTTTGCTTTACCCAGCCGGTGGAGGCGCCTAATTTCGTTAGATGGGGGGGACGCACTATCATAACCGTATTCTTGAATGGTGTTGTCGGGGAGCTGGGCGTAGACACGCAGCTGCAGCGTGGATCCTGTGGCGAGGAAAGTGGCAGCGATCTTGGAGTAAGGGGCAACGACGAAATTTTTGGCGCCGAGGTCGCCGGTGTACCAGCTGCGGCCGGCGGAGTAGGCTGTCTCGGTGAGGATGTTGTCTGTGGTGAGGGTGTAGACGCGGATCTGACGTTGGTTAGTTGGGAATGAGACACGGAGGTTGGGGGGCAATTGCCTCGTTGAGCTCCTTGGAGGTAGCGGCGACGGGGCTGCCGAGTTTGGCTGTCACGATGGTGTTGCCGGCGTTGCCATTTTGCCATTTGCCCTCGTAGAGGGACTCGCGGATGCCACCGTTGGTGTCTTGGGTGTAGACGCGGAGGTGGTCGTTGTTGTTCACCGCCGCGATGGCGGTGTCTGGGCTCGAGGGTTAGCTTGATATCCTTCTGGAAAAGAGAGCGAACCCACTTAAGATGATATCTGAGGCGGACATTTTGTTAGGTAGGAATGTAAAAGCGTATAGGTTTGTTATAGAATATGTATGGGCTGTAATTGTTCTTCGGTTCTTCGGTTCTTGAAGTCGAGTATGAGAAATCGAGTGGTGCGAAACCGGGGAGGATCGCTCCTTCTATACACTTTTCAGTTTGAGTCGATCGCACTTGCCATCTCCACGGAAAACGTCGCCATATTGGCTTTGATCCCCATTATGGTGTCATTTTGCAACATTTACCCCTCAGCTATGCAGTTGACCACCGCCCACGAGAATGATTCTCCATCAACGGGCACTTCATTCGTTGTCTCTCTGTTGTGTAGGTGGTCTGGCTTCTTGTGCCACCACACATAGATGCAAGTATTCGCTATTGATGCTACAAATTCATAAGAGCATCCGTTGCATATGCTCTTGTTTGAATTAGTGAGAGGGAGAAACTATTCGTGTCTACCAATATATACACTTCCACCATTATCGTTGGTAGAACGCCAATATATAATAGCCAATTGGGGACGCGAGTCAGTGCTGTCATGGTAGCGGCAGCATCCGCTGCAAGTGGTGTCGTGCATGAGCGCTGCAGGTCGAAAAGAGTATGCCGGGAGGCTATCAGCTTCAATTAGACAGCTGAGAAGCGGGGCTATGTAAGGGGTGATAGGTAGGTGGTGGTGATATTGCTCAACTAGATAGTAGACGGAGCATCTGCTTCCAATAACTATATGCATACTCCTGCAGCCCAGTCTTTGGACTGAGCTAAAAATCAGCCAAATTGTACAATTGCTAATATCCTGCTCATTTATTCGCATGGTCCTACGAGTATCAAGCTATAATTCTGAAATGACCTATACCAACAGTCAAAGAGACGGTGTGGAGAATAGCTAGCCGTGACAAGTCGCACGCATTTTGACTGGTGAAGCAACGCTGGAACCTCCAAGCACTTATATTTGGTCAATGGTCTCCTGTAGCACCATTTTAAAATATGTCACAACAGCGAGTATGAAAGGTATGAAAAACAATAAACAGCAGGATGTAGCCACAGCTCGAAGCGCCGCGAGGTAATATATGCACATAAAGAGGTTGACACTCTAGACCAAGGTTCTACAGCAGAACCAGGTTCGGTGCCACGGCTCGGAGGCAGTGCAAGCGGGAAAAGGGCGGCTGCACCGATTGGCTATCTCTCTTTAGAGACCTGCCGAGAACGCTCAGGGTGACAACGATCCATCATAAGAAGCTTCGATGTCTGGATCGTCCGGGTCCGAGTGTTCGCTTGGTGGGGGAGCTGGCTCAGCATCCGCATCATCCCAATCCACATCATCCCAAAGCACATCATCGGGTAAAAGGACTTCTCGATCTGAGAGGACGTTGTAGCAAATTTCGAGGCTACCTGGCGATTTGGGGTTGATGCAGAGAAGTCTCATCGTTCTTATGGCTGGGAAGTGAACCGCCGCGGATTTTGCTAGGATCTTCATGTGCGGATATATGGGTATCCCTTTGTACTTGTCTTCTTCGCAGTAGCGAGCATTAACTGCCGCGTAAAATCCTCCCTCGGCCATGCTGAGGTTCACTATCAATGTTTGGAGTTGAGTTTGTAGTCTAGAGTCGTCTACTGCACAAAGTTCTGGACAAATATTGTGGCTGCGAATCGCCAGATGGCGCAACGATGGCAATATCTCTTTATTCAGTAGAAGCGGGCAGACGTGGTTGGACTCTGCCATTTGAGGCTTGAATCGCGACGGCCCTCCTGGAGTATCAATCGTCAGACTTGTGAGAGTCCTCGGAAAGTGGGAGATCAGTGAGACTGTAGCTGCACACCTGAGACTGTCCAGCCGCTCGGATGTTAACGACCCAATAGGCACTTTAACTCGAAAAGAGCGGAGGTCGGCCATTTGGGGTAGATGTTCTGCAAAAGATGTGAGAAGGTTGCACATGTTGATGGTCCACCACCTCCTTAAATACATTTCAGCACCCTTTCTGTTATGATTTTTCCCTGCTATACATTCCAATTTTGCTGCCATCAGTTTGTTATAAGACCTTAAAGTCTTGTGGAAGGGTTTGCCTCTGATGAGTAATGTTTTGGTCCCCACAAGGCTGTCGGGAAAGTGAGACTCAGCCAGACAACGTTCGAGGGCATCGTTGTCGACAATAACATTTTCAAAAGCGAGATAATGCGCAGCTCTGTACCTGAACTATGACTTTAGACTAGTTTTACTCTGAGGATATGGGAGTCGAACCAAGCCTTGCACAAAAGCAGCCTTTCTGTCTGGTCCCGAAGGTAGTGCCCCCCAACAAACGTAGCTATGACCGAGAGGATTTCAGGTGGGAGGTCTGTGAGGGATAGCATCGCGGCTGTAAATATTTGGTATGGTAAAACCCATTTTCCAAAGAACAACACCGAGACGTGTCTTCTTAAACATTCTTAGACAGCTGAGTCAACAAGATTATGTGAGGCTGAGGACCTTGACATGGCGGGGATACATCAGATCCGATTAGATTAGATCAGATGACAACCCAGACCAGAACAACCAAAAAGTCACGACCCATCATAAACAAACCCTAATACGTCAAAGAAAGCAAGAAATATCGCATATATATGCTTCACGACTATGTCTTAACACCTTTCTTTGCTTAGTATCTTTATTCCATCCATTTCTGACCACATGTTTGAAATCACACTGCCTTTCAAAAACACTTTACGCGGTCGCGTTACCATCAAACCGTGTCACGCACCTGGTGAGGTAGATCACGCGGCGGTATTCATCGTTGGTGAATTTCAAGTCCAAGCAAAGATTTAAGACAATTTATCGTTTTTAAAATGCCGGCAGGAGCTACCTAGCAGTGTTAGGCTTGCAGGTGGCTAAACTTCACGGTAGTATATCTGCCAACTACAAACTCTTTGGGGCAGGAACATTCTATAGCTGCACGCGATGTCGTCTCCACAGCCATTTGAGCAATCTTCTCCTACCGCTGGCGGCGATTCGACCAAACGGTCACGATTCACATATAGACAGCTTGCCCATCTTGCCCTCTCTTCGGTAACATGCCCGCTTCGGGTCATTGCCCATATTGATCTCGATGCCTTCTACGCTCAATGCGAGATGGTGCGGTTAGGCGTGCCAGAGGACAAGCCTCTTGCCGTGCAGCAGTGGTGGGTTATCTTTGCTTGAAACCATTATGAAGGTATTACCATGCTGACAATCGCTCTTAATTCCCAGGCAATCCCTCATTGCCGTCAATTACCCAGCCCGTAAGTTTGGCATATCAAGGATGATCACGGCGACGGAGGCAAGAAAGCTATGTCCAGATGCCATCTTGCAGCATGTGGCAACGTGGAAAGAAGGTGATGAGAAATGGGCATACCACAAAGATGCATCTGCGAACATGGCCACGCACAAGGTCTCTCTTGACCCATATCGGCTGGAGTCTCGGAAGATTCTAGCTTGCATGAAAGGATGTCTTCCGCCAGACTTGCAAAGGGTTGAGAAGGCAGGTATAGATGAAGTCTTTCTGGATTTATCTGCACAGGTTCATAGCATCCTTTTGGAGCGTTATCCTGAACTTTCATCGCCACCAAAGGATCTATCCGAGTTTCTCCCGCTGCCCCCAACCACTGTATTGGATTGGCAAGCAGACGCCTTAGTCGACCTCGACGCCAGCGAAACAGAAGATGATGATCCAGACTGGGACGACGTGGCTATCCTTCTCGGCTCGGAAATAGTTCGAGACGTTCGGGCTGCTGTCAGGGAGAAACTAAAATACACATGTTCCGGCGGCATTGCTCACAACAAGATGCTATCCAAGCTCGGTTCGGCGCATCGCAAACCGAACCAGCAGACGGTCATCAGGAACCGAGCAATACAACAATTTCTTTCCGACGTCAAGTTCACCAAAATCAGGAATCTAGGGGGGAAGTTGGGTACCCAAATCGTTGAGACCTTCGAGACAGCTACAGTATCGGGGTTACTTGAGGTACCAATCGAGAGGTTAAAGCAGAAGCTGGGCGATGAAACTGGCAGCTGGGTCTATCAGACCATCAGAGGAATTGATCAAAGTGAGGTTAATTTACGGACACAGATCAAATCAATGCTCTCAGCCAAATCATTCCGGCCGAGTATTAATAGTCGAGAACAGGCCTCTCGGTGGTTAAGGATATTTGTCGGTGATATCTACGCTCGGCTCGTTGAAGAGGGCGTCTTGGAAAACAAGCGCAGGCCAAAGACTATAAACCTCCATTTCCGGCACGGAGACCAGACAAAATCTCGTCAGATGCCAATTCCGTTAGGGAAAACTATTGATGAGACGATATTGTTTGACCTAGCGAGCAAGCTTCTTGGTCAGATCATCCTCGAAGGGAACGTGTGGCCCTGTGCGAATCTAAGCCTTAGTGTTGCCGGGTTCGAAGACGGCATTACAGGGAATATGGGCATTGGAGGATTTTTGTTGAAAGGCGACGACGCAAAGGCTGCCCGAGAAAATGAGTATAGGTCCGAAGACGGGGCATCAGACAGGCCAGAGAAGAGGCAGAAGACAGGATATGGCGCGAGGGGTATCCAAGGATTCTTCTCTAAGCAGCCTGGTACTGACGAATCGGATAAGCTGGAGGGATCTCATGGGGAAGGCGGAGACTGGCCATTCGATGAAGAGGACAATATCACAGCAACACACCAAATCCACGCACCCCAGTCCGGATTGAAGAACGCATCAATAACCTCATATTTCTGCAAGCAGTGCAACGAACCTTTTGAAACCAACGAATCGTTTCAAAGTCATAATGATTGGCACTATGCGAAAGACTTGCAAGACGAAGACCGGAGACTGTCGCATACCCCTCAACCTCGACCGAAGCCCGGTCCAGTAAAAAAGAAGAATAAAGGGAGCAAAAAGGATGCTGCGAAGTCAGAAAAGGGACAGAGCAAGCTTAGTTTCAGTTGATTTTCATGGCAAATACCCTCAGGGGGTAGCTATATAACTCAGCAATCTACTGGAGTAGATTAATATGGGGATCGGAGTGGTGCCATGACACCAACCTCCGCAAAAAGCAGATATATTTACATAGTGGAGAGTTGTGGCATTGCCATATCCATGGCCAATACTCAACTTATTCCCCGCACGCACACCAACCGTGCAGCCCCTACCTTGAATATCAAAATTTGAACGGGCGGCTGAAACAAGCCTTGTTGAGAAGAATCTTCCAAAGTCAACGTCATGGCTGGCCCACCTGTCGGAAGGAATATGCGTGGATTATAGCGGCTGATATCCTCGCACTATTTACCGTGAGGCGGGCTTATTTTCATCCCCGTCGCTGATATCATGCTTGTCACGGCGGGAACCCCTTTCGACAACAGCCTCTTTTGTGACAATAGACGAACCTGTCACCAAAACCTGGTCCGGTACGGTCCGTTGACGATATATAGGTAACCAATCAGCATGTCTTGCCTTTACCTACCTGACCCAGATTGGTCTCAAATTCACGTGATTGTTAGGTCTGATTGGCCACGTCTCGACCTCCAATGTATCGCGAGGCAGCCGCCTGTTCGCCAACAAGCAAATCCACGACAAAACCCAATGAAAGATTTCTCACGGCAAATCATAACAATCAGATGACTGCAAAGAACGAAGTGGGTTGGGTGGTTGGACTATCGCTGGTTGTATGTACAGCTTGTACACACAAGTACCCATTGGCGCACAACCGGCGTAGGTACCCGACAAGGCAGCTATGCTTTTTTGATGGGTCGCGTTGGTGCCCGATGGGCCCAAGCTGTGGCGATGGTACTGGAGGCAACTGGTGGCGCTGGGATACGCTGACAGGATGGTTTTTCCTAGCTGCCGTGCTCTGTATCAATCTCGGTGAGTTCTGCACTGCGTAGTTGTCCTTGCATGCGAACCAGGTTGTTGGAATGGTCGCGGGTGCCGGATTGGAGATATATCGCAGCACGGCAGCTTTCTAGGGGCTTTGAGGTTACCTCGCCTCAACTGGTGTGTCGCTCTCGCGACCTATGGGTACTGCAGTGGGGTCGCTATCCAGCGAAGCCCAACGAGTCGTGTAATGCCGCAATATCTTCAGGCAGAGCGCGCTCTCGAGGAGACGAAGCAGGGCAGGTGAGCTTTCGCTCCGGCCGGTGAGCATCGAAGCTTGCCCTTGTCTCGTCTACCATCTACCGAAGGCGGCTCTCAGGCTGTTGGTTGCATCGATCGGTCTAGAGCGGTTATCGTTGTCGTTGGAGGGAACGGGTGTGGGGTGAACCCTTGGGCATCAGAGGGGTCCCAGCAGAGGGTCCTGGGGAGGCGTGTGTACCCCATCGTCGACATCGCCCATGTCAGTCCTTCCTCGCCATATAACGAGCCGCCAAGCGAATAAAGCGGCATTGTGGCAATGGCCAGTGATGGCGCAAGGTTGGCAGTATCAGTGTCATTTTCAGCTGCTGCTCTGTCGTCCCTAGTGCATGGAAGGCGCATTAGAGGTGGAAAGAGCAGGGAAGATAGCAAAATAGATGGTTATACTCCATATATTCTGGATATACACTTTATTGTAGAGTAAGTACGGAGAGGAGATGGGCTCGCAGCTAGTTGGCATGGGACGGTTAGGCGTTGTATCAAGGCATATATGGCATGTACTCGACGGTACCACTCGTACCTACTATATTCTCCTCGATATCTTCCTTTTCGAATTATTGTCCTATGGTATAACTTTCTTCGACTTTCTGCATTCTTACATAATCCTCCCCCATACCATCCATACCATAGAGACAGGTGTCAACCAACCACTCATCTGTGTTTGCTCTTCCCCCAAACCAACCACCGCTTAGCACGCGTTACCCAGACAGACCCACAGCCCACCCATCCCGCCCACCACCTACCACCCACACCCAACCCTTCCCTTCTCTTCCTTGACTTCCGCCCACCACCACCTTCGATCCCTCCTCTCTCTCTCTTCCTTTCATCCCTCTTTTCAGAGAAAAGTCCCCAACAAACATCTATACAAAACCCATCCATCCCACGGATTTCGATATTGTGTGCATTGCTTCCATCCTTACTGCATCTTGGCCAGCGCATAGCACTGTGTTTTTTTCCTTGTCGCAGTTTATCGCCCCAGGATTTGGAGATATACTAGGCACCCGCCGTCCCCTCTTCCTTCCAGAGAGTTTATTCTTCTATCCCACGGTCTATCCCACGGTTGAAAAAAGCTTCCCGTACCAGGTTATTTGTGATCCCACATATCCACAGTCAGAGGAGCAGACTTCCATACCAAAAGGACCAAATACAAACCTAGGATCCAGTCCACTTGAGTCTCTTCACACGCGGTATTTGACACATCAAGCCTTTCCCCGCTTGTGTCGGTCGCTGTACTATTCCATCTCCCTGGACTGCCTGGATCTCCCTGTTTGAACTCCATCTTCCCACACCCGTTGGACTGGAAAAGGAAGGAACCGATACTCAGCTTTTTACCACGGATTCTCCCAGGCTGATACATTCCCCGCAAATTTCCTGGATCAAAGTGCTCATACACCTGGACTTCATTTATTCCCTCCACTGCCTAACTAACAATCACAATGTCGCAACGTCTCGCGACATATTTTGTGCCGGCCACAGGTATTGACAGAGAGGTCATCACGACTGACATCTGTCGGTACTTGGGCAACGATGCGCTCGTAAAACCCGGGCAGCACAAGGTGACTCACCCATCGCCAACGGCTTCTTTATCAACCATACTGACATCCCACAGAACAGCAAAGGAGAGCCGATCGCCGGCTACTTTATCACCGCCTACCGTGCTCTGACGACGGTAAGAAAAACACGAACACCATTTCCATAGGACATCGTTGCTGATCACCGTGGGTTTTCAGGATCAATTGACCGACATCAAGGCCGACTCTGCGAGATGGGGAGCAGAGCGGGCGAAAAACCAGACAAACAGGGGATCACAGGGTGGAGGTATCTCACCATTGCGAGATTCGGACGTAGGTGTTCGGTCTTCTAACATTACACCAGACGTCGGGTACCGTTCGTCACTTACCCGGGCCCGGCAGCAGCAGCCGCCGTGGGACGATGCCCCTCAACTCCAAGGAGGAGGATATTCCATTCCGTCGCCGCAGCAGCAGCCAAACCAGGCGGGAGGAAGATACGATGGTTACCCAGGTCAGCCGCAGCAGCCGCCGCAACCATATGGAGCACAGCCGGAGTACAATCCCAATCCAAACTACTCGTACGGGACGCCCGTCCAGTATGGTCTTTCCCAAGCACCTTCCCAACCACCACGGACAGGATATGCACCGCCCAACCCTGGCTACGGGGAGGGCAGAGGTATGAACCAGGGCTACCAGCCTGATAGCCGCCAGCCTCCACAGGGATACTACGAGCCACCCATGGTTCCTCAAGGTCGGGGACAGCCGCCCATGCCTCCACAGCAGCAGTACCAGCAGCGCGACAGTTTACCAGGCCAGGATCCCTACAACTACAACGGTGGCCGTGGTGCGTATTGACGCTACCCTCGTGTGTGAATCGTGTCTAACTGGCCGCTTCGGCCTACAGGTCCTCAAGAAGACCAAAACATGGAGTATGATGGATATGAGGAAGAGTTCCCGGACCAGTCGAACCAGGCGCCGAAGCCGACCAGTTCGGGGCAGTCAAGGCATCGCAGTGAGAGGAGCGACAGAGATCCGGAGAGGCGCACCGACAGACATCCTGGGAAACATCGCCGTTAGGATTTGCCCGTGCTTGGACCTCCCGAGGTGCTCTGCTATGGCCCCGTGGACTCGACCTTCTCTTTCTCTCTCTGTTTGAAGACGTGATGCCATGGCCTTGTTTCTTTGCTAGGATGTTCACGCCGTTGTGATCCAGCCAGCCATGGATCATTTGTCGGATCTCTGGAAGTGCGTACTCTGTCGCACCGAGGAGATATATGGCCGTTGCACGATGTGCACCAGTTTTGGATCCCATGGACATTCCATCCTATATGGAACAGACCTGACGGAGACCTGGATGTGCAGCATAGCACCGAACAATTTGCGCTGATGCCTACCTGATGGCTGGAGTTTCTACTGGATATATTGACGCCTATGGGCGGAAACCCGTCGCCTTTTGGAACCACCCGCGTTCGCATGCATAATCCCGGTATTAATTGCAAATCCGCGCGCGCCTGGAAACCAGGACACTTCGACAAAATGAACTCAACTCTATGAACCTACCATTACCATTACGCCCTAGGAGAGAACTATGATGAACCGTCCTAATGACTACCCTGGATTTTTGACGCTCTTACGGCCGTGTTGGACGCCTCTATGTTTTTTATTTGCTTTTCTGCCCTCGCAGGCACACCCCCTAGGGAAACAGAGCAGCGGGATGAAAACGGAGTGATGGGATTTTTGTTTTTGGGAGGTGTGTGCGGCGTATTTATGTTTTTTGGAAGGGGGGGTGGAATAATTGCATTTTGGGCGCGAGGGCGGGTGGAATGGAAGGCGGCTGTTTGTATATACGTATCTTTTATCTATATCTAGTTTTTTGTCGAGATGTTGGAATTAGAGACTATTTATTGTTGAACTTTGGTTATGATGTTTGTGGGTTTATATACTTGGTGGATTTGAGGTCGTAGAGAGGTGCGGCTGCAAGTGGTGTGGCATGTGGTTATTGGCTGATCGACAGACTGGTCCAGATGACAGATATGCGAGAGTAGTGAAACCGGCTCCTCTACAATCACAGTGTTTAGAAACAACTGAGACGACGAGATATGTTCCATACATCCAAGAATGCTTGAGCAAGAATGCTTGAGTAAACTTTATGCACCTCTAAAACCCAAACCAACAGGACCAACTGAGACCCCCCAATCCTTCCAAGTCGCGCAGCGCATCCTTACATCCATCACTCACTGTCTCACCTCACCACTGAGTTGTATCTAGCAGACAGCAGCAAATTCCGGACAAACCGCGCTTTAGCAAGTCTAAATTCCGAGTACTCCTAAATTCCCTCCCTCTCCCACTGTCCCGGGACACCTACACACATGTGATCACTACCCAAACCACCTTCCATACCATACTCCTCGCAGCCCACGATCCCCGAGACCGGTGAGCCCCCCAGCGCGCTAGCTCAGGGGGATCCTCCCCGCGGGCATCGCGTCCTAGGGGGAGTAAACGCAAGGCGCCCGCCCGCGATCTACGCCGCTATCCTATCTACGCACAACGGAAGGGCCGGTAGGGGGGTAGGGGGAAGGAAGGAATGAGGCAGTGCCAGTGGGCGAAACTGGTGTGTGCTACAGTATGTATGGTATTTACGAAACTACCTACCTACCTATCAAGTAGCCATACTAGAGGAAGAGGTATGTACGTGTCTAAATGTGTGAGCCCATCGGCTACGCGTAGCCCTGCGGCGCGGTTCGGAGCGACGCGGCGCGCTGGAAGGTGAAACGGGCGTGTGGGAGCTGATTGAGGAGGGCAGGGCAGCGTCAGCGGCGCTGTGCTGTGTGTGCGTGTGGTGTGTGGTGGTGGGGACTGCAGATCGGCGCTGGGGCGGAGATTAGATTGCGGGTGGGTTTGGGTTTACGGTATGACGCTGCTGGTGATGGTGGTGCTGTGGTGGGCGCTGGTGGTGGTGGATGATGGGGGGATGACGGTGTGTGTTTGGTCGTGTGTCTCGGGAGCTGTGGGGGGGGGATGGGGCGCTGGAGGGGAGGGGAGATAGTGGTGGATGGGAGTGGTGTAGTGGAAGGTGCGATTGGGGTGAGGTGGGAGAGGCGGGCAAGGAATTAGGGGGGGGGAGAGGTGGGATATTCATTGTGCGTGTGTGTGATTTTAGTGTTGGTGTTTGGTGGTGGCCCCTGTGTTTAGCGAGGGGAGAGAGAAGAGGGTGAAGGTATGGGGAAAGGGAAGTTGAAAAGGAGGAAGGAGAGGAGGAAAGGGGAAGCAAGGGGGTGAACGGTGCGAGGGCGGGTGATGACGTTGGTGGTTGGCGTAACTGTTTTAGTACTGTGTGTGGTACATGTTTGGAATGTGTGAAATGTTTGAAATGTTTGTTTTTGCTGATAGCTGTGTGTAGTTAATTGCGCCATTATTAGAATAGTTACTCCGTCTATACTGTATATACTGTATATATACTACTCTATATGGAGATATAATGCAGATATATACAGATATATGCAGACATACACACATATCTAGACAATGCATAGCTCGGCTCTCTCCCATTTCTCCGTCACTAATTCGCCCAATGCGGTCATCCTGTAACTCTCGCAGCTCCAGCAACTTCTAATATCAAACACTATCACAGTGATCGACACAGTGCTTCCACTCCCTAAGATTACACCCACTGCACCAACATCTCACGCACCCAGCATCCAGCGACCGTTGTGGGTGAACCCCGTTGTCGACCACAAAGCCCTGAAACACTGGCGCGCGACGCACCTTCCATGCCTCTGATGTATCTTGCTGGTGGATGACGCTACCCCCCGACTAGCTCCGACCACTTTACACCCAGCCGTGCAGATCGATCATCACTTTTTCGCTTGGCGTGGAGCACTCCCCAACGCATCAGGCCATCGCGAACTTCAGCATCAGCCACCACACAGGAACCCCCGTTCCTTTTTCTTTTCTACCCTCACGAAAACTCAATCTCGACATAAGCACCTTCGACAATTGCTGTGATATACCTGGGAATACAGAGAGACTGCAGTCAAGGAGACAGAATTGGTCGACGACACAAAGGACCGGTCTAGCGTTTGTGAGCTGCTGTGCGGCTGGTGACGCGGACGGACACAGGGGGGACAAAAATAACAAAATGTTGACTTTTCGAAGAGCTGTCGCAGCAGCGGCGCTCATACTCACAATCCTCTACCTCTTCACACACACACACAGCGACTCCTCGCTATCGCCCTTAAGCTCTACCACAGCAGAAAAGCACCACGGCACCGAACACGCCTCCACAACCGCCTCACCCCCCAAAGACGACAGTTCGAAATCCTCCCAAAAGGCCTCCTCCAAGTCCAAGAAACCCTCCACCCAGCGCCCCCTCGTCGACCCCTCCACGCTCTCCCTCCCCGACAAGCTCGCCTACCACTTCCCCTACGACCTCCCCACCAAATTCCCCGCCTACATCTGGCAGACCTGGAAGCACACCCCCGCGTCTGGTAACTTCGCCGAGACGCTGCGCCCGGCAGAGGCCTCGTGGTCTGAGAAGCACCCGGGCTTTGTCCATGAAGTCGTCACAGATGCTGTCGCGCTACACTTGCTGCGATACCTCTACGCTGCCCTCCCTGAGGTCCTGCAGGCCTACGAGACGCTCCCGCTCCCGATCCTGAAGGCGGATTTCTTTCGCTACCTCATCCTACTCGCGCGCGGAGGCATTTACACTGATATCGACACCCACGCGCTGCGCTCGGCGCTTGACTGGATCCCGGCTTCTGTCCCGCATGAGGCGGTCGGGCTGGTCGTAGGCATTGAAGTCGACGCCGCCGATCGCGAGGACTGGGCGGAGTGGTACAGCCGGCGCATTCAACTATGCCAATGGACCATCCAAGCCAAGCCCGGCCACCCCGTACTCCGCAGCATCGTAGCGCGCATCACGGCCGAGACTTTGCGGAGGCAGAAGGCGGGCGCGCTGCACGTCAGCGACGATAAGGTTGTTGAGTTTACGGGGCCGGCGGTGTGGACGGACGCGGTGTTTGATTTCTTCAATGACGAGAAGTACTTTGAGGGCGTGGGGAATATCACCTGGCGCGACTTTACGGGGATGAAGGGCCCGAAGAAGGTGGGGGATGTGGTGGTGCTGCCCATTACGAGTTTTAGCCCGGGCGTGCAGACGATGGGGAGTGGGGAGTATGATGATCCGATGGCGTTTGTTAAGCATGAGTTTGAGGGTGAGTCCTCTCCTGTTCCGGAATCTTGAAGGAGATTATTTGCCTGTGTCATAAACTAACTTCTGCAGGATCATGGAAACCAGAGAACCTACGCCACATCGGCATCGTCTACGACGGCACGGAGAACGAACAGATCGAAGCACAGCAGAAGGCGCAACAGGAAGCACAAAAACAGAAACAGGAGTAAAAAGGATTGCCTTTTCTCGCTATCACTTTCGGTTCGCCTTGTCGCGTCAAAAACATCCAAACAAACAAAGAGTTTGTAATAATCCCGCCTTTTTTAACGCCATGACGCACGCTATTGTATATTATACTTTCGCTTTTTTTCACAAGAGACATTCTTTTAGCTTGGAGATGGGAGGGGGGTGCATCGAGCGGCGTTCTTTTTAGAGACTTTTCATTTTTTTAATCGGTGGTTGGTGAGGGGAGTGTGTATGAGTAGGGCGTTAGCGGAGAGAGGATGAGGAGGAACAGAGGATGGGTGGAGAAGGAAGCAAGGAATGCGCGACGTATGTCTTCAACAGTCGCACACGCATAACACTGGCGTTTCATTTTTTTACCCTTTCAGGGCCACGCGCGAATAAAAGCCCTGGTGAAGAAAAGGGGGAGCTACAACTGCAGAAGGGGGGAGATTATTGATAGATGTGGTGGTTGGCGCATGGGGCGTTAACAAGGGGGATCGGGGGGGGCTGTCAGGTTCTATTTCAAGAGCTGAATAGGAGCTTGTGGCTTTGTACTGTAGGTTGTATTGCTTAATAGAGAAATTCTTTCGAATTTGATGGCTGTGAGATCGCGGGATTTTTGTGAGGTGTGAGGTGGTGAGGCGATGTGAGGGTGTATGGGTGGATATGGTAGTAAGGGGGGGGGACTGTCGGTGACGGCTTTCTTCCCTTTGATAATTCAGTTACTCTAGATCCGGGCGTGGGTCTGGGTGTCTGATACCGCGTCTTTGGGTTAGGGAGCTTGGGGACTTGAGAGCCGGTCCTGTAGAGGTTTTAAATAGGCCCTATGAGTACAGTACCTGGCGTATGAGAAATGCATCTCGGCTCTCCATCCTACTCTACAATATTCTTATGTGTACCAAGCTTCCACTCTACCCTTTTTCTTCTTTTGGTTCTCAACATATATGTTTGACTGAAGGGATCGAAATCCGAATCCATGATGCATTCCGGTAGGTATTTACCGTGGGGACCAAAATCGTCTTCTAATACGAAGTACTTGAATCCGTCTTCATACTCGTGGATTGCTGCTCCATACCCGGGCATGATGGCGGCGAAAACTGAGAGAGGATGGGAAAACCTCACTGAAGATTTCCCTTACTAAAGACACAGAGATGGAAAATGACAGAAAGAAAATATTTACAATCAAGATAGGCGGTAGACTTGTATTTTCGTCTGCGGAATATGGCTACAAAAGTCGTTGTTTACTTCGCTGTTTAACTTTTATATTGTTTAAATGTAACGTCTGTCCCTGCGTGCCGAAAAAACCATCATGCCGAAAAAAATGATAGGTACTTTGACTTTGGGCGTCTCAAATTCTACACACCTAACAATATCTTTTACATTATAGTATAAATCGTATTGTACAGCTACTCCTAAGCACCCTAGACCGCTCCTTCTAAAAAATTATGTTTGCGTTGCCACTGTCGCGCCTGATTTGCAGAGGGTCTGCATTTGTCCCAAAACAAACTTCCCCTTCCATAGCTCTACCATTAAGCTCTTATTATTCTAAAAACATTTAACGGGATTGTACCCGAGCTCTTAAACCTCACAACCAAGCAGGCGATCGTCATCAGCCATGTGGTGGCAGTGCGGGGCAAATTCATATACAGGTGCCGTAGAAATAAATACCTCATTGTTCCCACGTCTTTACATTGTGAACTCGCTTATGTCATCATGTAGCAAGTGTAATTCTAGCCCTAGAAATCAGGCCTTAAGGCACCAACTTCCTGAAACATTTCGTGTACGGGCATAGTTTCGTACAGTAGAGTAGCTTACGGGCTACGGCATAAGTAAAGGCCGTAACCCCATTGAATTCTACAAGTTTGGTTCGCGCTCAGAAATCACACAAGAGTGTGTTTTACTCACGTGATAAATTGCTTTACTAGAGAATAAGGTTACCGAAGAGTCCTTAACGAGTCTTGCATCACCAAGTCCAGATGGTTGTGGTTGATCAAGACTGTGGCTGACGCGAAGCTGAAACCACGGTTAACCTTATTGTATCCATAACAAGAAAGCGACGGTTCTTAAGGTATAAGGCGCAAAGCGCACCAATGGAGGCTAGTGGGTGTAAGGACACAGGGCACCAGCTCTCACGGTATAAGCATATGGGAGTGCGAGTCGGAGGGTATGCTGAATGCTATCCTATAGGTCTACTACGAAGGATACAAAAAAGATGAAGGGGGAAGGTACCCCTTCATCCTCTACCTCTATATACCGAAACACCCCCGAATCGCTTACCCCTGTCCCTTCCCCGTAACCCAACCGGGTATGCCTCGAGTCTATCTGATATCACGTGACAGCCGTAACGTCTCCGAGTAAGGGCGCATCCTTACAGTGGGAAGAAACGGTGAATTATTCAGAGTAACTTAAACTAGTTGAGTGTATTAAGTAGTGGCCCTAGGCTAAACTGTAGAAATGAAATCCTCCCTGACGAATGTCCTAGAATGACCAGTCTACCCCAAACGGCCACACAAGTAGGACGATAATCAGTAGGTAGCCACAGTAAATTCGTGGTGCCTTCCGTTAGCCAATCATTGTACACGTGTAAAGATGGTAGCACCTTGCCGTCAGGTGAGAAGGTGACTGAAGTGACGGCGTCTGAGTGGCTCTCGAGCGTCTGGAGCAGCGCTCCTGTCGCAACATCCCAGAGCCGCACCGTGCTATCGTTAGAACGTGAGACAACCTGCCTGCCATTAGGCGAGAAGGCGACTGGAGCGACAGACCCTGAGTGGCCATTGAGCGCGTGGAGCAGCTCTCCTGTCGCAGCATCCCAGAGTCGTACTGTGTTATCACTAGAGCCTGAGACGATCTGCCTGCCGTTAGGTGAGAAGGCGACTGCACTAACCCAGCTTAAGTGGCCATCGAGCGTCTGGAGCAGCGCTCCTGTCACAACATCCCAGAGCCGCACCGTGCTATCGTTAGAGCCTGAGACGACCTGCCTGCCGTTGTGTGAGAAGGCAACTGACGTGACCCTTAGGTGGCCCCCATGCACGTAGACCGGTGTTCCTGCCACAACATCCCAGAGCCCCACTGTGCTATCGCTAGAGACCCTTACGTGGCCCTTAAGCGTCTGGAGTAGCTCTCCTGTCGCAGCATCCCAGAGCCGCACCGTGCTATCGTTAGAGCCTGAGACGACCTGCCTGCCGTTGTGTGAGAAAGCGACTGACGTGACATAGCTTAAGTGGCCCTTGAGTGTCTGGAGCAGCACGCCTGTAGCAGTATCCCAGAGCCGCACCGTGTTATCGTAAGAGCATGAGATGACCTGCCTGGTGTCAGGTGAGAAGACAACCGAACTAACAAAGTCGGAGTGGCCATTAACTGTCTCGAGCGGCGCTCCTGGCGCAGCATCCCAGAGCTGCACTATGCTATCGTCAGAACCTGATACAACCTGCCTACCGTTAGGTGAGAAGGCGACTGAGGCGACAGCGGCTGAGTGGCTCTTAAGCGTCTGGAGCAGCACTCCTGCCGCAACATCCCAGAGCCGCACTGTGCTATCGTTAGAACCTGAGACAACCTGCCTGCCATCAGCTGAGAAGGCGACTGAAGTGACAGTCCTTGAGTGGCCCTTGAGTGTCTGGAGTGGCGCTGCTGTTACAGCATCCCAAATCCGTACTGTGCAATCGTCAGAGCTTGAGACGACTTGCCTGCCGTTGGGTGAGAAGGCGACTGACGTGACAGTCCTTAAGTGGCCCTTGAGCGTCTGGATCGGCGCTGGTGCTGGTGTTGCAGCATCCCAGAGCCGCACTGTGTCATCGTATGACCCTGAGACGAACTGCCTACCATTATGTGAGAAGGCGACTGACGTTACATAGCTTGAGTGGCCCTTAAGCGTCTGGAGCAGCGCTCCTGTCGTAACATCCCAGAGCCGCACTATGCTATCGCCACAGACTGAAATGACCTGCCTGCCGTCAGGTGAGAGAGCGACTGACGTGACAGAATTTAAGTGGCCCTTAATCGTCTGGAATAGCGCTCCTGTCGCAACATCCCAGAGCCGCACTGTGCCATCGCTAGAGCCCGAGATGACCTGCCTGCTGTCCTGTGAGAAGGCGACTGAATTGACCGACCTTAAGTGACCCTTGAGTGTCTGGAGAGGCGCTCCTGTCGCAGCATCCCAGAGCCGCACTGTGCTATCGTTAGAGCCTGAGACAACCTGCCTGCCGTTGTGTGAGAAGGCGACTGATGTGACAGGGGCTAAGTGGCCCTCGAGCGTCTGGAGTACCGCACTCCAATGCGCTTGAACTTTAGGCTTTCTTTCTATCCAACTAGGGATACACTCCTCAAATGTTTCTCGGACAATACTCTTCTCTGGGGCGAAGATAAGGGCTGAACAATATGATTGAAGGGGCGACTGTTCAATAATTGATCGGCTGTAAATGGCGAACCGCCTCGCATCATGTATAAATGCATGTAAATCAGGGCTTTCATGAACCTAAGGACAAGTTAATTAGACTCATAAATAGTAGATAGATACATTACCGAAACGTAGGCCTCTAAGATTAGTATTGCCTGGATCCCTTCTGATATCTTCCCCATCCAACCTAGTGCCTCAAGCCAGTGTAGTAGATGAGCCTGCAGAAACCGGTGAGTTTCTTCGCTACTATGAACCTGAGAACCACCCCTTTGCAGATGCTGGACCCAGTAAAGACATGCATATTGAACTTCGGGAGGAAGACGTTTCTCAATCCAACTGCTGTCAACTTGGCTGGCTTGGCTACCAGGAGCGTGCATTTCGCAAATGTCCTTCTTAAGTGTCTGGGACATTAGCTGTATGCAGCCAGTAGCTAATGTCTGGTGTGCCTCCTTCCCATCCACCCAAAATTCTTTACAACGATCTTTGCTAAGGAGGAAGTCGCGAAATGAAGGGTGGTGTAGGCGGATAGAACTAGCAATGTCCTTTGGGACATCGAGGATGGCCTGTAGTCTCTCAAGTGTTTGCGTAACTTGTGTTGTAGGGGTGCTAATTACCTTTGCTAATGAGGCAACAGGAAGCGGGGATAATAAGATAGCAATGCTTCCGAGGATATGTCGTTGTCTAGTATATAACTTCAATTTCTCTGCTGCTCTAAAAGTGTTGGGTATAGAGCGTTGAAGTACAGTGAGATATATTTGGTCGAGATGCTGCTCTGGTGTGCCATCAAAGCTAGTGCCCTCAAGAATCTCGTCAAGCCTGCCTTCAGCAAACTCTTTGCCTTCGTTAATAAATCGACAAGCTGTCGCTGCCCAGATGAAGAGGCCACAAGCGTGTAGAACCAGCCGTCTAAGAACCACTTCGCCTGGCCAGTCCGCTCTAAGGGTCCACTCCTGCCTAGTTCTCCCCAGTTTATATTCAAGGAATAGCGAGATATCATGGTTGACAATCGGCAACGGTACATTGTGGAGTAAAACGTCCTGGCGTTAGGCTTGTAGGATATCGTGCATACCGTGTTGAATTAGAATGTTGGGTCTACTCGTTATAAAGACTCGAAGTCGTACCGTTTTCAGTGATCGAGCCTCAGCTAAGAGCTCTAGGATTTTCCGCACATCATTATCACCCTCGCATTCATCGAGCGCATCAACAACAAGAACATACGACTACTGGAAACTCTCTAGCTTTGATAGAGGACCGAGAACAAGCTGGCGCCACTAGTCTAAGAAAGACAGATTCGCAATATCAATCCGCTCCACAATAGCATCACAGATATACTGTCGAAGACACGGTACATTGTTTGCGAGCTGCATGGCAATACTTGTAAAGAACTTGCTAGCATTCCTCACATCTCCGCCACCCTTAGAGAAGAAGAAGCTGGCTCTAAGACGCCTCTGCTCATGGTATTTGTAGGCGACAGTGCGGGAGATTGTTGACTTTCCCGTTCCAGCCAGTCCATTCAGCCAGAAGATGCATCGTTTGTCTTGCTCATCTTCTTTATCTTTTCCATCAGCCCAGTCATATATCTCTTGTAGAATGTCGACGCGCGTGTCAGGGAGGCAGGCAGGTTCGTGTTGGCGGTTGTAGGAATTGAACGGCGCTTGTGTTGCAAACGGGAGGAGGCTGAGGGGATTTTCTCGGCCTATCGCGCGTCAGCTTCTCGTAAATTTAGAGTCTGAGAGAAGCGAACTAATATTGTATCTGTCTCCATATTGGACTTGTGCATTTTCGCCAGCATGGTTGCCCTGGAATGTATGGCCAGGCCGGGGCGGTAGGCCGCCACTTTGTGGTTCGCGGCCTGACATTGGCGGTAGCGGGAAGATGTGCGCACTAAATGAAATGTCCGTGCAGGAGTGGAGACGACGGTTACAGCCGCCGCCAAATGGGAGTATGATGCTTCCTTGGATTGTTCTCGGTGTGATCGAGCGCGGTTAATCCATACTTCGGGTGCCAGAACACAGGTGGTCCGTGCATGGTTTGGGAATTGCGACTCACCACCTCAGCTACCCCTCCTCCCTCTCTTGCACAGTCCATTACCTTGAAATATCCGCTTCACTCGTATGCACTTCAAGCTCGTCATCCAACCTTCGCACGATATATCCCTGAGCCATTATATGGAAAGATTCTTTGCTAGGACACACAATGACTGATCCTCTCAGCGTCACTGCAGGCACTATAGCAGTTGCTGGCCTGGCCTATTCTAGCAGCAAAGCACTCTACGAATTGATCTCAACAATCCAGGGTGCTCCCCAGGTATTTCAAGAACTGAACCAGTATATCGCGGCTCTCGGTCAAGTCCTGAATGCTTTGAAAACGAATCTTGACGGACGTGGTACGAGGCTGTCAGATGGTCAGATCACCTGCTTACAAGAGGCAAAGCTAACTCTTGAGGGATGTGATATTGCGTGCAAGGACTTCAAGACTAAGATGGAAAGGCTCACTACACACTCTCATGATGGTAGAAAGAGCTTTAGGGATGGCATCAAACTGCATTTCCAGAACAAAAGTATCGCAGATTTCCAGATGAGGTTAGCTGGTTGGAAAGAGACTCTTGCTCTCGCACTAGACGTTGCACTTATGTATGGCATCGAGAGTTTCTGAGAATATCACTGACTAATAGATTGCGTAGAACGTCTATGTCCGCCAACACGGAAGCATTCAAGGCGCTCGAAATCAAGATTGCGGCATCCGAGAGCCAGATATCCACCGACCTTCAGGTTGTGAATATGCGTCTGGAGAAGTTACTAGCAACTGTGCCGGAGAGCGAGGAGGACATGCAACTCATAACGCAAAAAAGAGAAGGGGAGGAGCAGCAAAAGGCAGTCCTTATGCAATGTCTCTCACTGTGCCAGGCGGTAGCGGATGGAGCAACGCAGACAACAGGTCATTCCTTCACGAATAATAAAGTTTCTGGTGAAGCACGAGCAATTTACGGTAATATTGGACAGGTACCAGCTGGTTCTGATGCACATTTCTACGATGGCAATAGCACAAGCGGTAAGGCAAGAGTAGTAATGGGGAATATGGATGGTGCTGATTTCCTCAACTTTATGAGATGAGATACTTTGTCAGTATATAGTATATTCTTCTCTTTAACAGGCCACTTCGACTGTGTTCGCTGGTTATTTTTGGGTGGATGTGAAGGCTACTCGCTGGCTGGCGGTGTCTAATGTAACTTAGTTGAGGCTCTCCTGGCAAAAGCCCTTCGCAAGGGCTACCCACGGCGATGGAAGATGGGCATTGAAATGATTCTGCTACGGGAGCCAGACTGTGCATCTGGGAAAATCGTCACTGCCAGGGCCTAATCCTCCCGTATTCCCTTGGCATTCGTCTTGCCCTCCAACACAATCATGCATTCGGCTGCATCACGTGAAAGCTTTACGCCGTGAAACAGTTCACACCTGGATCTCAATGATTCTCTTGGCTCACAGTTTCATCTAAACTTGTACTATATCTTTGGAAACGATATATATATATCACTACCTGACGCCCAATTGGTCAATCAAACTCCTGGGTGAAAGCTGAGCGTGAGTTATGCAACTATGCCCAGAAATCCGACCTTTAGGCGCCGGAGTCAGCCTTTTGAGGCTGAGCACAGACGACATGCTTCTTCGTACAGTGCCACGACTCTTTCCCTCACTCTCACTTTCTACCATCCTCCCTTCCGGTTATGTAGGATAATGGGCAAGCCAAATTCACAATGAGCTTTGGTTTTAGTGTAGGGGATTTCATCGCCGCAATCGAGCTTGCGAACAAGATCCGGAAGGAATTCGTGGGTGCGCCAAGTCAATTCAAGGCTATCTCAGATGAGTGCGTTTGTTTCGATGAGATTTCGATCTCTGCTGACTATTATATATTCTAATAGGATCAGAAGTCTCTTGATCGTCCTTCAAGATGCCGACGTTGCCTATCCAAACTAAGAGCTTAGCGCCGACTAGAAAAGAGACTTGGAAGACATCGACAAAGGTTGCCAAAATGTTCTCGACGAGCTACAACGAATAGTAGACAAAAATAGCGAACTTGGTTCTAAATGTGGGAGTGTCGGCAAGAGAATCAAACGAGTGTGGAAGGGGCTGACCTGGAAGCCGGAAGATATCAACGAGCTTCGGAGCCGTATTAGTACAAACATTGGTTTCTTAACTTCGTTCAACGGATGACTTACTCAAGATAATGTGGCCAAGTTAGTGCAGCACTAAGAAGATTAAGGACGTCAAACAGTGCTCGACTAGCTCACCCCAGTTGACTATACCACCTAACAGAGCGACTTCATTAGTCGACGGGCGGTAGGTACTGGCTAGTGGCTTTTGGAATCAGCAGAGTTCCAGGAATGGGTAAAGACCGACCAGCAGGTATTGTTCTGTCTAGGAATTCCTGGAGCGGGAAAGACGATTATCACCTCAATTGTGGTCGACTATCTACATGCCAATATCTAGGAAGACACGAGTATTAGCATCGCATATCTATACTGCAACTTCCGTCGGCAAGACGAGCAGAATGCCGAAGGACTTCTCGCAAGTCTGCTAAAGCAGCTAGCTCAAGGTCTATATCCTCTACCAGAGAGCGTGAAATCTCTCTACGACAGCCATAAAAAGAACCGGACGCGACTAGCATTCAATGAATTATCGAGTACTCTACTGTCTGTCGCTGCTCTATATTCGAGATGCTTCATTGTCGTTGATGCACTTGATGAGTGCCAAACATCTAGTAGCTATAGGACGAAACTTCTAACCGAAATTTTCGCCTTGCAGGCGAAGTCTGAGGCAAATATATTTTCCACTTCAAGATTTATTCCAGAAATCGAAGTACTATTTAAAAACAGCATGCGATTAGAGATTTAGGCAAGCGATAATGATGTGAAGAGATACTTAGATGGCCATATGTCAGAGCTGTCTACATGTGTTCTTTGCAATTCTAAACTGTAGGGTGAAATAAAGGCCGCAATAGTAAAAGCAGTCAATGGGATGTATGTGACTTCTAGCTGTTAGTAAATAATGCTTACTAGTCATAGGTTCTTGCTTGCACAGCTCCACTTTGATTCACTAAAGGGTAAAAAGTCCCTAAAAGCTATCCGTACTGCTTTGAAGGAGCTCTCAACTAGAAGCGATGCATACGATGACGCATACAACGATGCTATGGAGAGAATCGAAGGCCAGCTTGGAGGCGAAAAAGAGCTTTCAAAGCAGGTCCTCTCATAGATCACCTGTGCAAAGAGGCCGCTGACGACGTCTGAACTTGAGCACGCACTTGCTATAGAACTTAGGGAGTTACATTTTGACGAGGAGAATTTGTCCCTAATAGAGGACATGGTTTCAGTGTGTGCTAGACTAGTAACAGTCGATGAAGAAAGCGCTATCATCCGGTTAGTTCACTATACGACACAAGAATATTTCGAACGAACATAGAAATGTTGGTTCCCACAAGCAGAAACTGATATAGCGACAATCTGCGTTACATACCTCTCATTCAACGTCTTCGAAACTGGCATCTGCCAAAACGACAAGGAGTTCGAAGAACGGCTGCAGTCGAATCCATTTTACAACTATGCGTCACATAATTGGGGACATCATGCTCGTAACGCTTCTACAATAATCCAAGAAGTCATTATCTTTCTTGAGAGAAAGGCTCAAGTAGAAGCATCGATCCAAGCACTTCTTGTCACGAAGTTATACTTAACAGACTCAGGGTACAGCCAAAGACATCCTAGGCAAATGACAGGGCTGCACCTTGCCGCATACTTTGGTGTTGAGATTCCTTTCAACGTTTTCCATGAGATCGGCCCAACAGCTCACCTACAAGACAGCTATGGCCGTACACCGCTGTTCTTGGCCGCAGAGAACGGGCACGAGGCCGTCGTGCAGCTGCTGCTAGATAAGGGCGCCGAGGTGGATACGAAGGATACAGGGTATGGCCAGACGCCACTGTCCTTGGCTGCAGAAAACGGGCACGAGGCCGCTGTGCAGCTGCTGCTAGAGAAGGGCGCTGAGGTGAATACGAAGGATACAGAGTATGGCCGTACACCGCTGTGCTTTGCCACAGAGAACGGGCACGAGGCCGTTGTGCAGCTGCTGCTAGAGAAGGGCGCCCAGGTGGATACAAAGGATACAGAGTATGGCGAGACACCACTGTGCTTTGCTGCAAGGAACGGGCACGATGCCGTTGTGCAGCTGCTACTACAGAAGGGCGCCAAGGTGAATACGAAGGATACAGAGTATGGCCGTACGCCGCTGTCCTTAGCCGCAGAGAACGGGCATGAGGCCGTTGTGCAGCAGCTGCTACAGAAGGGCGGTAAGGTGGATACAAAGGATACAGAGTATGGCCGGACGCCGCTGTCCTTTGCTGCTAGGAATGGGCATGAGGCCGTTGTGCAGCTGCTGCTAGAGAAGGGCGCTAAGGTGGATATGAAGGATACAGAGTATGGCCAGACGCCGCTATCCTGGGCTGCATGGGACGGGCACGATGCTGTTGTGCAGCAGCTGCTAGAGAAGCACGCTAAGGTGAATACGAAAAATACAGAGTATGGCCAGACGCCGCTGTCCTTGGCCGCAGAGAACGGGCACGAGGCTGTCGTGCAGCTGGTGCTAGAGAAGGGCGCCAAGGTGGATACAAAGGATACAGAGTATGGCCGGACGCCGCTGTCCTTTGCTGCAAGGAATGGGCATGAGTCTGTCGTGCAGCTGCTGCTAGAGAAGGGCGCTAAGGTGGATATGAAGGATACAGAGTATGGCCAGACGCCGCTGTCCTGGGCTGCAGGGAACGGGCACGAGGCCGTTGTGCAGCTCCTTCTAAAGAAGGGCGCCGAGGTCAATACTAAGGATAGGAATAGCCGGACGCCACTATCCTTAGCTGTAAGGAATGGGCATGAGGCCGTTG
>KV458827.1:82557-207756 GCA_001662605.1 Pseudogymnoascus sp. 05NY08
AGCTGCTGCTAGAGAAGGGCGCCGAGGTCAATACTAAGGATTGCAATAGCCAAACGCCGCTGTCCTTAGCTTCATGGGACGGTCACGAGGCCGTTGTGCAGCTGCTGCTAGGGAAGGGCGCTGAGGTCGATGTTAAGGATGGCAATAGCTGGACGCCGCTGTTATTAGCTGCAAGGAATGGGCACGAGGCCGTTGTGCAGCTGCTGCTAGGGAAGGGCGCCGAGGTCGATGCCAAGGATGGCAATAGCCAGACGCCGCTGTCCTTGGCTGCAGGGAACGGGCACGAGGTTGTCGTGCAGCTGCTGCTAGGGAAGGGCGAGTCGTTGTACCCAGACTCGGACGATACATAGTGCCATCCAGGGGTAGGGAACGTGGTCCAGTTGCTTCGATGGGTATTGGCTGGCCAATAATCAATGGTAACAAAGACCTACCATTCCCACTTATGCACTCGATGGCAGTCACCATCGTTCGCTGACGTGGGGGTCACTTTACACTAACTGGAAACCACTGGTCCTTTGACTTGAGGTATTCATTTCCATGGCAACAATGCATGAATTTGCCCCGCACTGCCACCACATGGCTGATGGCGATCTCCTGCTTGGCTGTGAGGGTTCAAGAGCTCAGGTGCAATCCCTTTATATGTTTTGGGAATAGTAAGAGTTTAGTGGTAGAGCAATGGTGGGGAACTCTATTTCGCAATAAAAGCATGCCCTCTACAAATCAGGTGTAATAGTGACAACGCAAACATAATTTTCTTAAAAAGAGCAGTCTGTGTGTTCAGGAGTAGCTATAGAATACGATTTATGCAGTAATGTAAGAGATATTGATGAGTGTGTAGAACCTGAGATGCCCAAAGTCAAAGTACCTATCATTTTTTTCGGGACGGTGGTTTTTTCGGCACCCAGGGACAGACGTTAGGTGACATCATGATATGAGAAGGCTTATGTAATCGTTGTGTGGTCGACCGCTACAACCGCCAACGATAAATGCGAGGCGGGATTTGCGGACACGGAACTTCCGATCAGTGAGAGCTTCTCGAGAACACAAATTGTGATATGTTCGAACATGACTATGGGGATTAGCAAAGCTCGGTTAGAGGGCGAAGAGAGCACGTCCGTGTCTTCTCTCCACAATGAGATCCCGCGATATATGCTGCGTCGCGTCGGTGTCAAGGTGCTTACAAACTCCTCGCCACCATTGATCTGTTAGAAGCGCATACCAGGTATTGCGCCAGCCTCGCCGGGAAGGCGTCGTTAGTTGAGACTGCACTTAGTAATGTTGTAGTAATGTTGCGAAGCACGTCAGTTTAGTCACCCAAGTTGTTGAATGAATTGGGCTTAGCTGTTTGTCGCGGTTATGCTGTGTGCTTCTCTTCCCGATCTGATCGGAATTCGGCTTCTATAGGAATTTGCGATCAAGTGTAAGTATATATATTTCATCGCTTTACCATTTCTCAAGATATTATCTCTCCAAACACACAAGTATATTCCATCAAGTCACTCACAATTCACCTACCTCTGCCTCTACCTCTACCAAAAATTTATACCATTTCCACACTCTCACTTCCGTCTCTCAAAACATGGCCCCCACAAAAGTCATCAAAAACGTCGCCGTCGCCGGCGCAAGCGGCAACCTCGGCCCTGCCGTCCTCAAAGCCCTCCTCTCCTCAAACCTCTTCTCCATCACAGTCCTCACGCGCCCCTCCTCTACGCACCAATTTCCCTCCAACGTCACAGTCCTCCCAGTCGACTACTCCTCATCCACCTCCCTAACCAGCGCCCTCACCGGCCAAGACGCCGTCATCGCCCTCTTCGGCGCAGAGCAAGCGGCCCTCCAGCTCCCACTCCTTGACGCCGCTATCGCCGCCGGTGTCTCGCGCTTCATCCCCTCAGACTTCGGCTCTGACACGCACAATGAAAAGGTCAAGGGACTCCCTGTCTACGCTAAGAAGATCGAGATCCAGACTACCGTTGCGGAGCGCGCGGCGAAAGGTTTGATTGAGTATACGCAGGTTATCAACGGGCCGTTCCTGGATTGGGGGTTCACGAACGGCTTCCTCGCCGACCTGGGGAAGAAGACGGTGCAGCTTATTGATGGCGGGGATGTGGTGATCAGCGGGACGACGAGGGAGCATATCGGGACGGCGGTGGTGGGCGTGCTGACGCATCTGGAGGAGACCAAGAATCGCGCGGTGTATGTGAAGAACTCTGATATTACGCAGAATCAGGCTGTTGAGATTGGGAAGAAGCTTGTGGGCAGGGAGGGGTGGGTCGAGACGCATGTGAAGAGTGCGGATTTGGAGGCGCAGGCTTGGGCGGATCTGAAGGCGCAGAAGTTTGATGGGGGGCTGTGGATCAAGTTTATTTATAAGGCGATCTTTGGGGATGGGTTTGGAGGGAGTTATGAGGGGAAGGATAATGCACTGCTGGGAGTTCCTGCATTCAGCAAGGAGGACCTGGAGAAGGCTATTAAGGCCACGTTGTGAGAGGTTGCAGGCAAGTAGGTTTACACGTGGGCAGGTGTGAAGCCTGGATAACTGTTGCTTTTCATAATGAAAAACTAGGATGGATGACTGTAAATTAGACAGACCTGCAATTCACTTGAACAACTTTGATGAACTTCTAGTATTGAGTGACCGTTTTCTGCGTTATGATCTAGCTGTATCTAAAATTATACACTCCCTCTCAATATATATTCTCATGCACTGTTGACGTGCCTAGTGAATTACCATTTCAGTTCATTCCTCTCATCCCAAAACAACCCTCCGATTTCAAGTCGGAAACTTAGTATGACCAACCCAACAGGTCTTTCATGAAAGGCACAAATCACAGACTCATCTGCCCATTTGACGCTCCGCATACGCCAAATTCTCCGCTTCAGCCCTCATCTCTTCCTTCCACTTCACCAACAGTTTCTCCGGCGTAACAAACACACCCAGCAACATACCCCCAAACGCCGCACCCAGCACAAACAGAACACACCAATACCATTGGGCCCTCAAAACCCCAAACGCCACAGCCGCAGCTACCATGGTCGCTCCCCCAAGCCCCCAGTTCCGCACCAGCGCCTCAAACTTGGGAGAAATTTCCGCAACCCCGCATATAAAAGCCCATGTCCCAAGACTACAAAAAGTAATAATCAGCAACCCTGCGACGACAAACAGCACAACATCTCCATCATCATAGAACGTCCTGACACAAACTTCCCCACTAGCGGTGCGCCAGACGCACCCAGGGCATGTAGCGGTGAGAGTCCGATTCAGCTCCAAGACGAGGGTGGAGATAGTCTTGAGGGTTTTGCGGATGGCTCGCGGGGGGTGGAGCCGGGAGTAAAGCTCTCGAACCAGGTGCTTGCGGAGGGGAGGGGCTTGTAGGCAGGCCAGGGGGTGCGGGAGGGGAGGTCTTTGATGGTGGCGAGGAAGATGAGGAGGGAGAGGAAAATGAGGAAGGTGCCGGTGAGGAGTTTGGCGTTTAGGCGCGGCTGACGGGGGGTGGGTGTAGGCGTAGGTTTGGGTATGGGTGAGGGTGAGGGTGTCCGTTGCCGGTGTGTGGGCGGTTGATGGTATCTTGGTCTGGCTCGAGGCATTTTGGGGGCGGTAGTTTGGAAGAGGTGAGTTGGTTTGTAGGTTTTGTTTTTCCTTTGGATGATCGTACTCGGAGATCTTGCAGCTTAGAAAACTTTCGTACTCGGAAAGTGGGTTGTGCATTTACCATTATATATACTCGGTGCGGTGTTTAAGATGGAGAAACTTCTAGAAGATCATCGAACTTTGTTTCGAGGAAGACAGTGTCCCGTCGAGAAGGGTGGTCTTTTGGGTACTGGCATGGAATGAAACTTAATAGTCTCATATGGACAAACGAATATTCAGGAGACATCCAGCGAGAAGAGAAACCAGGAATCGCTCAGGGGCAAGGTAGGTACTCAGTCATATATGAGAACTCGTAGCCTACAAGTCCTGCTGATGCGCGTATGGAACTATAAATATAGTTTATTCTTGAATATGAATATATTTATTTTTTGGTGTAATTTTACGAATTTTTATATTTATTCTCATCCTGAAGTACCAATATCAAATATCACCCAAGGCCCTCAACTCAATATACCCATCATATGACAATTATACCCTTGAATTATTACCTAGAGGCCATATAAAATGAACTTTCTCATATCTACTAGATCTATCTTCCACCCTCCGAAGTAATGGCCTCTTCAAATGCCCCAATCATCCCATCATAAAGCTGGTCTACAGCCTCAGGCGATCCGTCAGTCCCCGTCCAAATAACCCCATCCAGCGTGGGAAAAAGAATTTGATGTAACCTTTCAGCCAGCGGCTTGAGAGACTCGAATTCCACCGTAAATTCCCCTAAAATTTCTTGGAAGCTGTCCTGACCCATGTCAAGAGACTTTCGCTCCGCTAGTTCATCCCACTCGCCGTTGCTCCATTGTCGAAGCTTACTTCTCTCGGGCGGGTCCTCTTTGTGGTTCGTTATGATCGTCCATAGGAAGACGTAGAGGAAGGACTCGAGGTCGTGTCGATACGTATGGGATTTCTTCTTCAGAACGCCGATAGCTATGAATGGTCTGGTTCCGGTGATTCCAGGCTCTGCTTCTGATAACTCAGCGAGTTCAATTGCGGAATCAAGGTCTATTAGGATCCCCCTTGGCTTTTGTTCATTTTGTTCATTGAGTATGATTATGTTTCCTGCGGATATATCTTGGTGAAGGATCTTGGCGTCATGATAGAGTGTGAAGGGGCCTGCCGACAGGAGAAGTAACGATGCAGGCAAGAATACGGTTTTGAAAGAAATCGCCAGTTTCTTCTGTGTATTCGACAAGTCCGTCAGCATTACAAGTAGCTTTCTCTCGGTGCTCCTCATTGCTTCTATCCATCCTGGCGAATTTTCTATGTTTCCCCCACCGCATACTTCGACGTAGATTTGATGTGCTTTCAATCTCTTTGTAATAATCAAGGGACACAGCACCCCAGACGCATTTTTCACTAGCAAGCTTTAGAAGTTCGTCCTCTGGACGATCTCTGGCCCAGCGCCATTTGAACTTCAAGACATAGTCCCATCGATCAGAAGCAGGGCTCTGACTCGGTAGCAAGTCGTCCCAGTGCCAACAAGCCGTTCGCGAAATGCAATTGGCCGACTTTCAAGATATAACTTTCCTAACGCCGGTATCTCCACGCTATTGAGTGTAATATACCTGCCGCCCTCATCCGTCTGAATGATACTGAGTTTCCCCAACTCTTCATCTGTCATTCGCTGGTAGCTGCGTACAACAGAGAGAAATTGGACAAAGTCCTTCTGAATATCAAATACGTCGCTACAATATAAGCCAGACCGATCAAAGACCCAAAGTTCGATCAGTGATCCGCGGGCGTAGAAGCCGTGCAAGAAGAGCCGCGTAGGCTGACTGGCGAAGACCTCGTATGCGGACCGGCAGAGACGCAGCAGTCCATCTTGATAGCTCATATAGAAACGGTGATTAAACTGCCCAATAACCTGGACATCGTCCCGTCTCGTTTGCACGTCGGAGGCTAGTGAAGCGGGTATTGACAAGAGAAGACGTGCACCGTCGTTATCACTCTCATGCTCGGGTATATGCCACGAGCCTCGAACGCTGCCAGCCTTTCGTGATGCATGGCTAGAAAACCATTGTAGGAAATCGTCCGGTGACGGGGTAGCTGAGGGAGTAGCATCTTGGGGGTCACATTGCAAGTTGCCAAAGTATCTTTTTATAAACCCGCTCATAGGGCCATGCATGCGGCCGTCTATGTTGTCGAGGAGTTCTTGGTCGTCCATTGTGGGGGCTGGTGGAACTAGGAGATGGATATAACTTACATTTGTTATCTACGAAAGGAAGTAGGCAACATGATGTTAATGAGTGCCCGGGATCTGCTGCATCCCGTGTTGGTTGGAGTCCCTGCATGACACCGGCCTAGAGGTAACGAGTAGCTTTGGAAACCCTGTCACCGATCAATATGTTTATAGTCTGTATGATGAATACGACGGAAATAAAATACAAATAAAATAGTAGCTGTTAATCACCTACAACTGCCATTATAATATCGAGCTTATCAATAAACAAGCTTCTCTCAGTTTTCTGAATGTAGCACCTACGTACGATTTATCCCTAAAGCAGAACCCGGTTGTCTGCTCAGGGTTCACTGCACCGTGTAGCCCAATCGAGCCCACCATGAGGGCCCTGCATTCTAGGAATGGATATCCCAAAGCATACAAGGTTATAATGCCTACTTTTGCATGTAGAATAATATATCGAAGGTTATACACTCCATATTCTCTGCATCCTACGTAGGCTCTAATTATTCGTCGTTCCTGACCCTTTCTTCACATGCTGTTCCTGCTGTTCCAAGTTGCTTATTTTGGTACTTACGCTTTTAACGGTTGGTACTTTGGTGACCCTGACGTCATTATGAATACAGCACTGGTTCCCACTGAAACCACTGAAAACTTCAGCCATCGTCCCCCTAATCGTCCAATCAAGGCCTGGAACAGCTGGCAGTTTCAGAGCTAAATTCCAATAAATCACAGCTAATTTCAGTTACCCGACCGAAAAGAGTACCGTTGGGTAGAGAAAAGTACCTGACGTTACTGTCGTCTGTTGTCTGATACGTAGAGTAGTAATACGTAGAGAAACTTACGTTGCCCAAAGTCCCCTCGTCATTATGTTCTTAAACCCTTAAAGGTTCATCAACAGCCTCAAAAGTGCCCAATTCAACCCCCATTGGCACTCCTCTACCCTCTATCCTCAATCTCCTCTCTCTTCCCTCGACTTCTCCTTCTCCTCACTGTTGTCGGGGATCAACTCTCCTAGCTGCCAACAAAAGCTTGGCACTCGCAGATCACAACAGGCTCAAGTCACGAGATCTCACCATATCTTACGCCCAATCCCTATCCGCGAAACCTGATTTACATTGAGCTCTGGTGGGTCTGGCGAATTACCTGTAACTCGTCGTCATACTCGCAACGGCTTCTGCATGAACGACATCCCGATGCCACCATAGAGAGAATCTCATCAGCCCTCAGTTGGCAGAGGTTTTCTAGGCCTTTCGCCCATTGTTGCCAGTATGTTTGGCCGAAGGAAGAGAGCTGCGTCGAGCCCGGTACGTCTTCTTGGTTGCTTGCGCTGTTCGCGTCGCGACATCATCCCATGGAAATTGAGCCCTGTTGCACAACCAACCCTTGTACTGACTCGGATTTTGTCTACAGCACGCCAACGCAAACGTTAACGCGGACCCTTCTGCGACGACAGCGGCCGCCCAGGCGTTCCTGGCTCGAAGCAAATCCAATGCGACACTCTCCGCCGCCGCCGCCGCGGCAGCGCTGCGATCGCGGCCAACATCTCCGACCAACGTCGCTGACGTCCAGACGAAACGGACGATGCGCAGGGAGAATTCCGGTTCCTCGAGAGCGAGCTCCGTGCCAGCGCGAGCATCATCCCAATTGGAAAGGCGGCGGAGTTCTAGTTCGATGTCTGAAAGGACATTTCGCGACCCGTCGCCAGCCAGAGGAGCCGCACGACCGAGCGCACCAGATGCGCCGCCTGTGCCGACAATCCCACAGAACCTGATTGAGCGGGCGTCGCCGACTCCAGTGAGGAGGCCGTCTAGCGTCCAGCCCGCGCCTACCCGTGTTTCATCCCCACCAGTGAATCCAGGGACCGGGAGAGGGTACAGTCTGCAACCGACAATGAGGACACCAGCGCAGACGAGATCCGGACCGCGTGTCACCAGTATGTCCAATATTCAGGAGCTAACCAGTGTAGATCGGCCGAGCAGTAGAGGGTCCGTCAATTTCTCTTTACCCACTAGCCTACGACGAAGCTCTTCAGCTGCGCAATGGATGCTAACTCCAAGACAATCCAGTCAAGCTTTAAATGGGAGTGAGCTTGTGTTTGACCCAAATACGAGAACTATGCGGACACGCGCCGATATGTTGTTTTATGAACAGGGATTACGAGAGGCTTCACAAAAGCCTGTTATGAGGAAGAAGAGCCTACGCCAAGGGCAAGGGTCTCATTTTTCTGAGGGGTCGGTTGGGGGGAGGCTAAAGGGGACGGCGCTTGATAGCCTACAAAGGCAGAACGTTCACGAGAGACAAGTGCAACAAACTACGCAGGGTATACTGAGTGAAGAGTTCCCACGGAGCCAACGAGTCGCAAGTCCGCGCAACAGCATACGAGACTCATCAGACAACGAAAGCGAAGCGTCCGAGAGAACTTCGAAATATAATAACCGGGCTGGGTCTCAGCAGTTGTCAAATAAACCCTCGATTGTGAGGGAAGAGAGGCAACGGGAAGAAGACGAAGATGATTCTGTGAAGGTATTAGGTCGACAAGCGGCTCTCAGGAAACTGGAAAGCGCCAATCGCGATGACCGTCATATTTCTCCGTCGCCCTTGCCTCGCTCGAAATCTGGGAGAGCGAGGAAACAAGCTGGAGATATTGGGTCTGATGTTCAACAAGATCAGCCACAGATGGAGGTAACAGAAGCACCGGTTACCCAGGCGGAAACCGCATCTGCACCGATACCTGCGCCTGCACCGATACCTGCACCTGCACAGATACCGGCGCAAGTACAAGAAACTGCCCCCAAACCGGAAGCTCCGATAGCTCTGCCGCCACTCGACACGGCAACAAAAGCTCTCCGCATGGAGAAGCAGGCAGTAGACAGAGCGCATTCACTCAGCCCTACCCGTGCGCATTTCCTCGCGACTCCAAGCCCAGTAAGCCAATTTTCAATACGCCACGAGCCGCCGGCACGATCAATATCGCCGCGCAAATCTGCGCTGAAACCATCGCCGTCGCCGCGGGGCCCGTCTCCTATGGGCTATACCCCTACTGGTTGGACGGCTGGCCCCAGCTCTGGCGATGTCTCCGATGCGTCAACGAACCAATCCGAAGACAGAATTGTGCCAAAGAAGAAGTCTGTGCGTGTCAGTTTTGACGAGCGCAACAATGTCGTCGTTGGCGAAGAGCCTGAGGTACCCGACGCCAGACGGACGTGGACCAGCGGCTATATCCGAGGAAACAAAGCCACGTCTCCCATCGAGGATGGACCGGATGAAATCATGGGCCCAAGGCCCGCCTTGCCATCCTTCGGCAGCGTGCGTAAGAACCAGCCCCGAGATTTAGAAGATCGCCCACTGGTAAAGCCAGTGGGCCTTCAGGGCACCCCACCTGCGGTCTCTCCATCGATTAGCAGAAGCGAGTATTTCGGAGGCCAGTCTTCAGACCATGCTGTTGGGTCTTTATTGCAGCAGGAGCGGGGCTTAAGGGCTACGCCAAGCGTGTCTAATTCGAACGATCCACTGCCGCCGGAGGTTACTTCGGTTGAGGGCAGCGGATACGTTTCCGATAGTGGAAGTAGCACCCACAGCTTCGTGGTGGGGAAGGCCGTGGCTGTTCCCGTTGCTCTCAAGGATGGAGATGCCGCGAAGACGGCGGAGGCTGGCGGAAAGCCCGGCTTTATTGAGGATCTTGGAGTTATTCCTGAAGTCGAGACCCCGGGCGACGATGCTGTCCGCGAACAACTGGAGGAATTTCCTACAGAGCCACGCCAAGATGATTCCGCGGCCCATGACTCCAAGACAAATGGCAACGGCAATGCTCCGACTTTCACGGTTACACAGCCAACTCCTCTACCAGAGGAAGGGGAGTTCCAGAATCAAATCTCGGGTGGTTTGAACGACAATACCTGGGAATCTGCAAATGAAAAGGAGATCCCACTAAAAGATTATATTGCCGGAAAAGAGGTTGCAGGAGGACCAGTAGCCCTGCAAAATATCCTCGATGGCCAGCCTGCCACCGCTGATACGGAATCTTCTGATGGCGACAGCATTTACAGCGATGCCGCCGAAGAATTATCAGACAATGGTGATGGCTTCATGTCTCTAGACGCCGTTTTGGGTGGCACAGAACCTAGTGTCAAAGCTGTGGAGACACCAAAAGCGCCAGATTCGGGCGAAGGGTGGGATGAGTCTCAGCGTTTCTGGAGCGGGTTGTCGGCAGATAAACGACGACAGATGGAGCTCGACGCTCTTCTTGAGAACGACGAAGAGCGCGAAGAGTCAGAAGATGAAGTGCCAGATCTGAAGCCGCAGAAGCAAGCATCTGTTGCAAAGGCTCAAACGACTGCCAAGGAGAAGCAACTGGCCAAGAACGTAGCCGCTGCGGGTGCGGTTGACCGAACGTATCAGATTGCCCCAGGTGCCAAGGCAGGGCCCGGCGGTGTGCCGAGTATGAGGACCTCATTACGTGCGCCAAAGCCCAGGCAGGAGGAGGGCTATATGCGAATGTCAATGCGAAATAATGGTGGAGGCAGCATGCGAAGCAACGCATCTGGCCGCCCGAGAGAAGGGAAGAAGCTACAAGCTGGAGGTGCTGCGGCAGCAATGAAGGCGAACGCCCCAAAGCCAGCGCCAGCGCCCACACCCAAGCCTACGCTTCGCCGCAGCGCATCCGTAGAGTCTGACAGCAGCTTTGTCCGTGACAGGCCGCGGAAGGAAGGCTTCCAGATGAAGCGCTCGATGCGAGGCTCTTACAGCCGGGAGGCTCCCACGCTCCGTGGCCCCGGCCCGATAGACGCGACGCCTGCGCAATCCAGTCGCTTTAGCATCCGCTCCCTCTCTCCTTCCTCCCGCAGACCCTCAGTTAGTAGCACCACCCGCCCAACGCCCTCCCTCCGCGGGGCGCCCGATGAACCTCCCAAGTCACCACGCCATCTCTTCAGCCGGACCAAAGCAATTCCAGCGCCAAAGGCATTCAAGCCCAGTAGCCGCTTCGCCGACTCAAGCGACGAGGAGGATGCTCGCCCCGCGACCACCTTCCGCAGCCGCTTCGCCGACTCCAGTGATGAAGAGGACGACGCACCACCGCCACCTGTCACAGGCTCGTTCCGCCGCCCACAGAGCTTAAGACCCATACCGCGCACCAGCGCCGCCGACGGCGACTCGAGCGACCTGCCTGATAGCGACGACTCGTCTCCCTTCCGCGGTGCCTCTGGCGTCAACGCAGCCGCGCTGCGCATGGCCCGCGCCAACTTTCAAGCCGGCGGCAACGCGACGGAAATTTCTGCCGCTGATTTCCGCGAAGCCCCGCGCAAGAAGGGGGGACTGATGAGTATCCTTCGCCGCAAGAAGCCGGAGCAGTCGGGACGCATTCAGCGCACGGACTGGGGCGAGTCAGCCGCGAGGAGGGACACGCCGCTTGAACGCAGCAAGGCCGATTTGGAGGTTGTGAAGAGCAGGGATGCGAATGTGAAGGCGGCGCAGAGCCCGAGGTTGCAGAAGAGAGCTGGGCCGTCGAGGACGGCGAGCTACCAGGCCCCGCCTGCTGTTGAGGCGCAGGCTAATGGGAGGCCGGCGACTAGTGATGGGGTTGCTGATGGATGGAAGGCTAATGGGGAGGGGGTTGGTGTTGTGAATGGGGCTGCGGCGTCGAGGCCGGGGGTCCTAAGACGGAATAATACGGCCGGGTCTGTCGAGATTGTCGGGGGGGATGGGAAGAAGAAGAAGTTTGGGCGGTTACGGCGCCTGTTTGGCAACTGAGTTGGATATCGTGTCTGGTTTTTGGTCGCTGGTTGCTGTAATACATATGGCCTGGGAATGGGGGTTAAAAGGGGATATATACAGGAGGGTCTGGCTGGGGGGTTGGCGCATTCACGGCTGGGAAGTGGGCGGATGATAATTCCTGAGGGAGTGTATATACGTGTACACTACACAAGACCATACGGCTTTTCCTTATGTTGCATGCAAGCTATAATAGATATACGAGAACAGTTAATCTGACGTCTGAAACCTACTCTTCCTTAGCTGTACTCTCCTCATGTGCTTTTATTAACTCTAGATGCCATCCGCCTGTTTCCAAAGTACCAGCGCCAAGCAATCCAAGCAGGCCCGTAATATATATCTGTGACGCCAGGAACCTGCGCCAGTGAGAGTTTCGCCGAAGACAGCCATGAGCTGGTTTTGCGGAAGACTTGTATAGTAAGCTTCCTTGATGATTGGCCAAGAGACTCTGACAGGGGTTGATCGGATGCTCCACCCAAGGACTTGGTTGAAATAGAGTTGCCTGGACCCTTGGAATATAAATCAGTACATGTCGACGATTGAAGCCGTGAGAATAATACAGGCAACAGCATTAACGTGGGAACATTAGAATGTGCTTTTAAGCATCTTCGTACCCAATTTCCATGCCAGTGCAAGTTCGCATGGCCACAATCTCGTACCAACCCCACTACCCCGCCATGTCATCCGCTACGAGCATCGTCCTCTCCATCCCCGAACTCCTCCAAAGCATCCTCACACACCTCCCCGTACCCGATCTCCTACTCGCCGCCCCCCTCGTCTCCCGCACCTGGCAACACGCCATCCTCTCCTCTCCCCTCCTGCAACAACAACTCTACTTTGCCCCCGCCCCAATCACCGCTCCCAGAACCATCAACCCGCTCCTCGCCGCCAAGTTCCCCGCTCTTTTCGACAGCCCGCATTTTTCGCAGCAGTACGATATGCCGAGTAGCACGAAGAAGGAGATTCCACAGTTCCGGTACATGCTGAATCGGTATTTTCGGCGGTATGTGGTGAAGATGGAGGAGATGTGGGAGATGGAGTGTTTTGCTAGTGAGGAGGCGAAGAAGGTGTTCTTTTACCCCGGTGCGAGCTGGCGGCGGATGCTGGTTGTGCAGCCGCCTGTGTCGGCGATGGAATCGCGTAATGGGGTGGAAGCGGGTGGAGTGGGGAAGGAGGACTTGACGATGGGGGCGTTGTTTGAGGAGATGGTGCAGGTGATTCGTGCGAGTGTGAGGGGGAGCGTGGAGCCGGCGGTGGTGAGGAATAGTCGGTGGAAGCAGGGGAGGGAGATTGTGCTTGATTGGGGGAACCCGATGGGGAGCGCGACGCTGATCTTTCGGAATTTCTCTCTCAGTCGATGGGAAAGGGAGGAGAAGCTGAGTAGGCTTAGCATAGAGGGGCCGTTAAATAGGTGAAATGTGAGGAGTTCAACCCATCATGATACTCTACTGTGGGTATATATGTTAGTCGTTTTACATTAGAAATATTTCTCGGGGGTCTGGTTGAATCTAAAATGAGAAGAATGTTTACAGATAAATAATGAGCTAAATAAATATCAAAACATTGTCATAATTTCGTATCTAAAAGTTCTTCTAAGCTATAATCTTGAAAGTGTAACAAAATCTAACGGTATGAAGCTATCTTTCTCGCCCAAGACTCGTCTCCCAACTTGCACGGATGAAAGTCTGCCGACAGCAAAACCCCCATCTCCTCCTCAACTCCCACTTCATCAAACCTGTCCGCATCCGCAGCACGCCCCCAATGACCATTTTCTTCTTCGCACATCTTCAGCACCGATATAGGCCACTTCATCCATACCTCCCAGTCCTCGCCAAGGAACGCATCCGTTTGCTCAATCATAAAAACCGGCCGCTCGCGCAGCCACCACCACCCCTTTTGCCATTTCGCAAGCACAAACGCCAACGCAGCGTAGTAGTGTGCCATTATAACCAGCGCCTTCGGCTGATGCGAGTTTGCGAGGATGACAAACTCGCTGGGCAGGAATGACAGCCAGTGGACGAGATAGAGCACCAGCGCGTCCGGGGAAGCACCGCCAAATGGTAGTTCTGATTCCACAATCTCGAGGATGGGCGTCAAGCTATTTATTATTGCCCCATAGGACCCGAAATCGGAGTTTGCATAATGAGGATTCGTCGTTTTAATCATGAGGGAGAGATCGTAGCCGGGTCCACTATCGGGAGAGATGTCTGGTAGCAGCATTGGCGTGCAGAGAGGGGCGAATGGGCTTCGGGGCACACAGGCTGGGTTATAGCGAACGATATCGTACAGACCGCAGGCGTGCTGGAGAAAACCATCCATACCGGGCTGTGACGGGTCGAATGTGGGGTTACTGCCTGAGTGCATGAGGAAGAGGAAGGTGGTAGCTAGGACAGCCTCAAAGTTGTTGGTGACGTAGGTTGGACTGCTGATGGCGCTGCGGAAAGAGCGGAGGGAAGCCTGGAGATGTTTGTTGGACTCGATCCTGTGTTCTTCGTAAGAAGCTGGATTGAGGCGCTGAAGCTGGGTAGAGCTGGTCATAAGGACGGCGTGCATGAGAAAATCGTTCTGTGACATATGTAAGTTGCTGTGTGGAATCGTGGGGGGATTTGCAGGGCTTCTATACGTTAAATGCTAGCTGTATTCCGTCTTGTGTCCAAAGACTTTTGAGGAAATGACTCCCAATAAGGTCATTGCCAGTAAATTCTGCAAAATGAGACAAAGCCTGAACATCTCGTATGCTGTAGCCTTCTCCCATGAGTATAGGGAGCTGCGCTGGGAGGTTAGATGATGGAGAAGCATTCCTCGCTACCATGGCTCTTGACCCACTGCTGAAGGCTGCGGAAAGATCGAGCCCCTTGCATGATGACCCTTCGCCCGGCTCTTCAGTGGGCTCGGAGGCGTTAAATGTGACAATGTTGCGCCGCCAGTCTTTGGACGGATCCGTGGTCCCGTAGGTACATTCACGTGAATTTTTGACGCATTTAGAACAGTGGGGTTTTGCCTCATCGCACTATAACATGTTTAGTTTTATGCTGCAGGAGACATGGATGACACGGCAGGTACTGCCTGACAAATGGGCCTGAATGTTGGGTCGACTGGGGTCACAGGCTTATTCTCCGCATGGCAACGGCTAGGCCTCACCCCAAAAGGGGATACCGGGGGATTTTACCTTTATGTGCCTCTGCCGGCAGCTTAGACAAGTCCCCTTGGACCGTCCCAACGATCTCCGAGTTCGTGTTTCGTTTGGGTTGGAAGCCATAGTGATAGATAGCAGTGTGATAACTAAGCTCCTCGATGTGGAGTTCAAAGATAATCAAAAGCATAGACCGTAACTGACTGAATAGAGAGCGTATTCCTCGTGGAGGCCTTACTATCTCGAATAACTGGAGGCTTATTCAAGAGCGTGCGCAACATTGAGGGCGCGGGGACAAGACTATTAAACCTCAAGAGGGAAGTGACGAGGTGGCCCTGAGACTGGCAAGATGAGCAAGTTGGCAGGGGGGGACACCACAATTCCCAAGCGATAGACCCCAAACGCCAGACTTTAAATAATCCCAAGCTTCTCATTTGTTGATGTAGCGCCACGCCTACCCCTGCAGGCAAGATCGGTGCGATCGTCCCCGCCTCGAGCGCCGTAAGATACCTAATCGGTCGTAGTGCTTATGTTTACTCGTAGTTTGGTACGGGTATACGAGTGTCAAATACGCCTGGAATTAACGTTTGGTAGAACAGCTGTCTTGGCGAATCCTTCTCATTTGGCCCCCATCAACACGAATGCCAAAATGATATCATTGAGCTTCAGATTATCGTAATTTGCTCAAACAACAAGAGGATAAAATAAACTGCGCCTCTTTTAAAATGTCGGACACTAAGCCGCTTGTCGGCTTCTCATGAATGAATCCTACAATGTGACCCTAAAAATATATATTAAGCAGCAGCTATGAAGCTCACCGTCTGCTATATAACTCTTCATAGCTCCCGCCTTAGGTCCGAGTATCAAACCATCATCTCATCTCGTCTATTTTGCCGGAACTCTACGCGATCATTGTCAGAGTCCAATCATGTTTCTCGCCGCCATAATCACCACCGGCCTCCTCTCCCTCACCGTCCTCCCTCCCGCCTCAGCAACCCCTTGCTGCCTCCTTCTTCCGCCAAATCATCACAAAAAATTAATCGACCTCTACACCCGCACGTGGAACGGCGAGGATTCCCTCCTCAACCGCACCTTCGCGCCCACGGCACATATGTACTCGGACCGCACGCCTACCGCCAACAGTAGCGAGGTGCACGTCATCCAATCCTCGCAGGATATACTCAACTTCATGCACGGCGCGCAGACAGGTTGGGATAAGTACCAGTTTGAGGTTGTGGGGTGGGCTGGAGGAGACGGTGGGAACGTCGCGGTGAGGTGGAAGCTGAATGGAATTATTGGGGAGGGATTTACCATTCCTACGTAAGTTATGATGAGGCCCTTTTCTTCAATGGGGCTTTGATATTTTTTGTCATTGCTACGGCTATTATGAAGGTCTGACTTTTTTGGGTCCATTTTCTGACTCTATGGCAGGCCGTTGAAACAGGGCGATCATGTTACCTATAATGGCACCGACTTCCTGCAGATTGACCAGTGCACAGGATTGATCAAGCAGGTTGATATTGCACAGGACTATATCACGTTCTTTCACAATCTTGGTCTCACTGGAATCAGCGTATAGACGCTACCGCCGGTATATGGTTAGCGGTTACAGGAGTGGGGGTGACTATTGCCTGGAATTTATAGGCACATTAGACTAGATAGCATTCAAACATAACTTTTAGACTGTTTAATGGATAATTTATTTTTCAGCAACGCCATTTTCGGTGTGCGAGTTTGGTCGACTGCTGGTCGTATCGTGCAATCGGGGCATCGCCATACCCCCCACCCCAACCACCATCGCCCACAATGCCACCCATGGAGCCCCTCACCGGGCACGCCAACTACCGCACCTAGAAGAACCTCTGCCCCCCTCCGCCCCCAAGGCCTCTGGCAGGCCGTCTCAGGGTCTCTCCTCGACGACCCCGCCCTCGACCTCCACCCGCCAGCTGGGCCCAACAGGACGAGCAGAACGGTTGATAGGCCGATTTAGTAGTATGCTCCCACATCCAAGGGGAAGGGCTTCTCGCTCGGATACTCCGTTAGGATGGCATCTCTCGCCTCCGCTGCCTGCGCCGGATCCGTAATGATTCGTTGTCCCTCAAACAGGGTAATCTGGTCCGTCGCCCACATCCGACACCCACGGCCCTCGGAATTGAAATCGTACTTGTCGCGACCTGACTAGATGAGAAGATCTATAACACGGCCTACAGCCAGGTTAGCGCGGACGCTAAGGCAGATGGTTTTGGTTGCTGATGACGGATAGATGCATGGGAGGGCGGATATAATGATGTTGCCTTTTGAACCATCCTGGATTACGGTACTAGGTGCGGTGTAGGTCGGCGCCATGTCGACGCTTATAGGCGCGGCCGAGGAGAGTTTAAGATAGAAGCACCAGTGGTTGGCCCCGTCAGGTAGGGAAAGTTCGGAAGCTCGGATGGTTATCCGTAGCCGAGTGAGCCCCTTTCATATCTGGGCCATCATGCTTTGAGAGGGCTAACATTGAATTCTAGATACCGAAAATGATTCACCAGATTTGAGGTTCAGATGGTATTGTAGATTCCAGTACTTCAAAACTAACGAGTGACATAATATCTCCTCCTGGTCCCGCCGGGTGCTCACAGCTTAACCGCAACATTCTCATTCATATACTTCCCGACATCCCCCATAAATGCCGCCGCAACACAAGCCGGCGCACCAAATGCAATCGTAATATAGTAAATCAACTTGAACGCCGCCGCGAACGACTGCAGCGCCGCCTCTCCAACCGCCTGATACGCCGCCGGGTCCGCCATTAGCTCGGGGATTCCCTTCGCGAGCGCCGAGTACGGCACGGCGGACATGCCCTGGACAAGGTTAAAGATTACTTCCGGGTCGTAGACACCCGCCTTGATCATGGCGGGGGCGACAAGGGTGTAGCCGCCCTCGGTAACCTTGGTGACAAAGCGGTTATAGAAGATGGCGAGGCCGAGAACCTGGGTTTGGGCGCGCAAGGCCACGGTAAGGGCTGTGACGGAAGCGAGGAGGTCTGGGGGAGTGAGGATAGTGATGATAACTTGGTTGGGAACGAGGACGCCGCCGACGCCAAGGAGAGCGAAGCAGATGGCAGGGAGAGCTGTGGCAACGTTGTGGGGGTCAATGGCTGCGAGAGAGGCCGACGCTAGAGAGTGTTAGGAAGATTTGAGTAGGGACAGCTAAGGGGGTAACGCACCAACTGTCTGCATGACACAGAACATGGTCATGACCACAGTGATATGCCTTTTAAAGAGGTGAAGCAGGAACGCAGACAGAATTGCTCCGCCAAGGATGCAAATTCCGATGGGCAAGGTGTAGAGCCCATTCTGGTGATGGTCTGCGCCAAACACGGAGATTCCCTCGATGGGCCAGAATACAACTAATGGGACATAGTTGACACCCGCTGCGAAGATGACAAAGAGCATGCAGAAGAACGGGCGTGGCGCCGTGATTATGCGGCGTGGAAACAATGGATACTTCGTGCCAAAAAACTCCCACGCCACAAAGGCAAACATGAGCGCAAATCCCAATAGCAAGAAGGATAGGACATGCGAGGAGGTCCACGCATACTGCTGCCCGCCCCAGCTAAGTGCGAGAAGGACAAAGACCAGGCCAGTGGTCAGCAAGGCCCCGCCGATAAAGTCAATGCGGGAGATGAGTTCGCGGCGGGATAAACCAAGGGAGTTAACGCGTGGCGGAGGTCGATAGAATATCATGAGGATAGTAAGCGTGAGAGCATTCCAGAGGGCAAGGGCGCATCCAATCCAGCGCCAAGACACCTGAGCCATCCAGTTTGCGTAAAGGGAGCCGGGGGACCATGGAATTATGGAACTGAGAGAAATGACCGCGTACAATGGACGGCGCGAGGTGGGCACAATCTCAGAAACGACAGCTATGGCGAGAAGTTCCTGGGTCACGGCGCCGGCGCCGAGGAGGATATGGCCCGCTATGAATCCCGGCGCGTTGGGCGTGACAGCACATACTATTGCGCCGACGACGGAGACGAGCAGCCCAATTATAAAGAGGGGTTTGCGGCCGATCAAGTCGGCGAGGGGTCCTATAAAGGGGGCCACGGCACCCATGGCGACAGAGCTTGCTGTGAATAGCCATATGGTGAGAGATTGGGCATTTAGTTCTTTGGCAACGGTTGTAGTGAGAGTGAGGTAGAGGAGCGGGAAGATTTGGGAGCCGCAGAGGGCAAATGAGCAGCCAACGACGGTCATAAGAAAGGAGACAGAATGCTGAGTTTCTTTAGACATGGCGCGGCAGAGGGACTATGGAAAAAGAGAGACTTACAGTGCTGTAGGCCCCGCCATCTCCAGTCTCCAAATCTGTTGCTCCATGATTGTCGTACTTCTCGCTGTGGGGCGACTCTATAGGACGGACTTCAACATGCTCAGTCTCCGGTGGTGTAACTTGTTTGTCCAAACTCTGTGTAGATTTCTCTGCTGACATTGTAACGGATTGAGACAGGTTCAAGAAGAAACCAGTGGGCAACAGATAGGGCAGCCATGGTGTATATATGGAGACGACCCGGATCGGCGAGGCATAGCTCCCACACACACTCGACTCGAAATATTGCCTGTGATAGACACTAAGTTATCCATGGTCCCCTGATGGGCCTCAAAACATCGAGTTTAGCGATTGAGACCGCATCCCCGCGAAATCGTCCCCGAATCCCACAAAATTAGCGTCGAAATCTCCCACTACCCCACAATGGGGCAAAGATTGCCTCGCGCCCCATGTTAACTTATCGTCACTCAAGCGATCATCAGGTCCACATTCCTCTCTACCAGGCGCTATCCGTACTATCCCCAAAACTTGCGCCTTGCACAGCGTATCATGTTGTTGTAAGTGCGATGGGAATACGAGAGGTTCCTTGCTGGCAGCCGTGTCAACTTGATAATGACCTGACTCTCGACGCCTCCAAGCAGACTTCCCGTCTTTCGAATGCTCAGTTCCATATTGAATGACCTGCAGCTAGCCGAGCAGCTGTATCGAAAACACGCCGCAAGCCGCTAGGAGCCTAGCTTCTAAAATGGGGAGGAGAGTTTTGTAATAGAGCCGTTCTACTCGAGTCCTCATCCGCCGGACATGGTTCTTGGTCGCAATTGTGGGGTTAACGGCGCCAAACTAGGACGCGGGGAAAAGTCGCCAAGGGGAACCCGCGTACCGAGGCACTGTCATTGCGCATCCCATGTGAAACTAGGCGTATTGATGTTTGGTGGTTTTTTCTATGCCATTTGCATTATAATAATGCTCAGTGGGTTGTTTTTGCATGTATTAGTAATGGTACGAAGCTTGGAGAGATTTGAGCCGGCAAGGTTTGGTGCGAGTGGTCGTCGCTGTTTACAGGGAAGTTGAGCTCGGCCTGTCAAAGTTTGACAGCTAACGGGGCTGTGGAGTTACATCTCTGGGCGCCGAATGTCAACATGTAACCCGTGGCACCAGCGACAATTAGACCCTCATAGTATTGTATCTAGCAAACTCCAACAAAATTAAGTAGAAATGTTCGCGTCCATTAAACTTCAAGAAACCGTTGGCCAGAATCGCTGAAAGCCAGTTGTCATCTAGCTTATCATAAGGACTTTGCCAACACTTGGCACTGATTAAACGACTTGCCGTGACAAGGCCACCATGTAGACCTAGAACGGAAGTCAGTTTCCGCAATAATTCCTGCAAGAAGATAATGCACCTGTGATCCGATTTGGTACAGATTCATCTGATCTCCGAGTACGTTGAACATTCTTGCTGTGAGACCGAGAAGCGGATCTCCATACTTGTACGGTAAGTGACTGTAAGCGTGGAATCCTCGCTAGTGCTGCTTACAGGTATAACAATAAGCCCCCATCTCACTCGTCAGTATAAGAACGGAGTGACGTGAGCCCACCCCATTCACGTCGAATCCTACGGTCTTGGATTTGATGTGACTGGCTTACTTTCGTGCCAAATCTGGTTACGAAGGATTTGAGGCCATTCACGTCAAATTCCGAGAGCGTACGGTCCAATGTGAATGTCTTACTTTCCAAAGCCTGCTTTAGCCTAGGTAGCACCAAAGGGGTTTTATCTTAGACTCCGTTCTCTCGTTACTCTATCCTTCTTCTCTTTTATCTCCCTCCTCCCCCTTCCCACTTCTTTCTATCCGTTCTCCTCATTTCTTCCGATTTCTCTCCATATTCCTGCAAACCCATTATATACTCTTGCCTTCCTCCCTCGCACACCAGCCATCTGGTTGTGATATACAGTGTCTGAGGACAGAGGCGATGGCCATCTCAATAATTGATCCCGCCCCATATGGCTGGTTGTCTTGCCTCAGTATCGGCTGTGTGATGTTCATTGCCTATGTAAGTTCTAGGTGATAAGAATAATTTAGAATGACCGCAGTTAATAAATGTTAACCACCCCAGTGCATTGCATCAGCCATTTACAATATCTATTTCAGCCCATTGGCGAGATACCCAGGCCCATTTCTTGCAAAGATTTCAGCGTGGCCAAATTTCTATTATGCCACCACTGGCTATCGGCATATATGGATCTGGCAATGCCACGAGATCTACGGTAAGGGGTTACCCTTCTGCACTTGTCCTATCGAGTCTGACATGCCAGTCAGGCGAGGCCTTCCGCTTCAAACCAGATGGCGTTCTGTTTAATTCCCCAAGTGCTTATCGCGCTATATATAAGACGAAAGCCAATACCAAAAAAGGGAAATTCTACGAAATCTGGTCACGCAATTCCCGGTATATTAACACTTTGACTACAATAGATAAAATAGCTCACGCTCGCAAAAGACGGGTCTTAAATTCGGCATTCTCTGAAAAGGCGATACGGTCCGCCGAAACTTTGTCGTGAAGCACGTTGATCGCTGGACTGAGCTACTCATCAACGAAAATGATGGCAAGGAATGGACAGCTCCCAAAAACATGTCAGATTTATCAGACTGCCTAGTTTTCGATATTATGGGCGACTTGTCTTTTGGGACGTCATTCAATCTCAAAGAGGTGGAAGAGAACCAGTTCAAACACATTCCACATACCATTGCAGACTACATGCAGTTTATGTATCCAGTAAGAAGATCTCAAAACAAAATTCCCATCCTGTGCTAACAAAACCTAGATCACGCAATCTCCTATCTTGGGGGTTTGGGTTTGGCTGAAACCCAGAGGCCTTGACAGTCTTCTAGAGAGTGTGTCTCCGAAAAACGTTAAAGAGTTCTATAAATTCGTGGATGAAAGTGTTATTAAAAGACGGGGAGAGGAAGAGAAGCTACAAATGTCTGGCGCCGACGAGAGCCAGGGCCGGAAAGACATGTTCCATTATCTCTTCAAGACGACAGATGATGCGGGGAATCCAGCATACTCTGTTGAGGAGCTGAATGCAGAAGCAAACCTACTTATTATTGGGGGCTCGGATACTACATCGACGATTATGTCCGGCTTTTGGTTCTACCTCACTAGGCACCCGAGGGTATATTCCAAGCTTGTGGAGGAGATTCGCACAACATTTAAGTCCGCGAATGATATCAAAACAGGGCCGGCACTCATATCTTGCAAATATCTGCATGCTTGTGTGGATGAGATGCTCCGGCTCTCGCCAGCTGGAACGTCGGAGCTAGCCCGGGAAGTATTGCCAGGAGGGCTTGATATCGCAGGTCATCACATTCCGGAAGGCACTCATGTGGGAGTTTCTATCTGGACATTTATGCATAACCAGGAGTTCTATGGTGACCCTTGGGTCTACAGACCCGAACGGTGGATCCCAGACTCTGTAACAGGCGTTGCCACGGAAGATGTCGCCCGAGCCCAGTCTTGCTTCAACCCATTCACTATTGGGCAGGGCAATTGTGTGGGGCAGAAACTCGCCATGGCAGAGCTCCTCATCACTTTTGCAAAGACGCTACATCGGATGGACGTTCGACTCACTCCTGGGGATACTCTGGGTGCAGGTGCTCCACAACTTGGATGGGGAATGAGAAGCAAAGATCATATTACGCTCAAGGACGCCTATATTTCTATAAAAGATGGACCGATGTTGCAGTTCCGCCGACGAACTACGTAATAAAATACACTCAGAGAAGATTTCAAGGACTAGCTAGAACGTAATAACTCAAAGCCACTCCGGTCTCCACTCGATTTTAACGCTCTCCTCTTAACTTTCTCTTGTTTCCTCATTGCCCATCTTTGCCTCCACATAGCCTTCGGGATCACGGAATCCGGTCCCACCAGCGTGAGGCCGGGGGGCGTGATTGCCATGAGTAAGATCGCGAGGAACATTGGAATTGCATCGAACAAGTAGAAATATATTTCACGGCGAGGGAGCGGGTTGGAGTCATCGTTGCCGCCGGCGAATTCAATGAGACGGAAGATGATTCGGATCTAGGTTCACGAACAGTGTTAGCTTTCTTGATATGGAGCGAGGCCTAAAATTAGGTAGCAAAAAATGAATGGAAATTGAACATCGGAGTACCTACAGTGATGAGCAGCAAGCTCAGATAGATTGTATAAAGTAGCCTTCTCCAGTTCTTCTTGCCCGTGCTTTGAAACTGACCAGTTTTCTCCGCCTTTAATAGCCGCATGTGAAAGGCCACTGCAAAGCCTATAAACACTATGATGAAGGCCTCTTGAAGGGAAATGCCCGCCATGTAGATGCGGATTCCTCTCAATGCTTGGTTTGGAGGGGCGGTATTCGTTGCCTGAGCACCTCCAATAAGCTGAACTACAAAGCAAGCAATATCTGCAAAGACGAACCACAGCGTGAGGTTATAGAGCCTGACGCCGACGACGGAGAATGAAGGAAGGTAGAAGTGCACCATTCGGCCAAGAATGGTGTAGGCATATGCGTTGATAACTTGCAAGTGTTAAAATGGGATGTGGGTAAATGGAGATAGAATGCTACTTACATATCGGCGCGAGGAGAATGAGAATTTGAGAAACAAGTGCTAGACCTGAATTCTGTTGGTTCCGCGTACTTATTGTCCTCGTAGCGTAAGAACCAAACTCCCAGATGGACCCCATGATGATGACCCAATAGAACCCCTTTTGGTGGAAACAATTGTTAGTCAGGATTCCAACAATTATTCGTACGACAGACCTTCTTATACTTGATACCCTCAGCGATGTGAACAAATGTAACAGCGCCAAAAAAGATAGCGGCAACGAGCGCAGCAGCAAAAGACGGATAATAGTTATATTGGGCGTTGCAGTTGCCCGGAGGGACATATCCATTTGAATCCGGCATGATTGTTGGGCTGCATTCTGGGATATCGAGCGTAATGGTTTTAGCTGCAACTGTCTCGTCCGGAAGGGTGATGGGGTCAATTGTAATAAACTGAGTACGAGGAACGAGAGTAGTAACAAGAGTAGTAGTAACAGGACTGGAAATAGCAGTAGAGATGACAGTGGCAAGAACAGTGGGAACATGTGTCTGTGTCGCCTGAAAACTAAGAGCTGCGGAGCCAGCCGCCGACATCAAAGCGATGAGGATACCGGTGGGTCGGTTCTTGTGATTAAGAAGGAACATTGCTGGAAATGAAAAGTATGAGAAAAATTAGAGTCAGATATTGGAAGATATATGCTCCGAGGGTAAATCCATCATAGAGGAAGGAGAACGCTTATATACTGCAGAGAGTATTTGCGTTACTAACACGCAAGCACATCATTAGTGTGAAAGAAAGAAGATGAGGACGACGACGACTACGACGAAACGAGCGTTCCGTAACATAAGCACGTAACGCGATCAGGGGGTATATCGAGGCTGAAGCATTAGTAAACACATTTTTACAGACATCAATGAGAGTTTTGTAGTTAGTACAAGGCAGTCTACGGTGTCTGTGTGGAGAACTTGAGGATCTGACGTTGTGGATCTGATATCCACAACTATAAAATTCCTTACATAATCATCAATCGACCCTTGTGATTCGTTCGTTCGTAATATTTACTCCAATGCCCAAAATAGACAACTAGCCAGGCGGGTACCAGGGTCCACGGCGGCTCGGTTTTTTTAGCATTGAAACGCTCACTGTACACGTACATGCCATACACGGTAGCAAGTAATGTAATGAACAATTCCTAGGTTCCACGCAAGCTTCTCTCATCATGCCTATTTCCCATATTCATTTCCGTACTGTAGACTGTGGCTTTAAACTATGACGGAAGCTTTAGCCCCCGTGCGACAACGAAGACGGCGCACCTCCAATTCTAAGACTGGATGCCAGACATGCAAGTAGGCTCTCTCCTCAACCCCTCTGTATCTAGCACTATACAAAATTAATATATGCATATAGAATCCGACGAGTCAAATGCGATGAATCCAAACCCACATGCCAGCGCTGCATCAGCACAGGTCGAAAATGCGACGGCTATGTCTCCAATACCCCTCCCTCGAACGCACACGACCAACAAGCAGCCGCCATAATCCATCGAGTTCTCATGCGCATTCCAGGAACTGCACAAGAGAAACGCGGGTTTCAATATTTCTTCACAAATACTGCAAGGGAGCTGACGGGGTATTACACGTCGTCGTTCTGGGAATACCTCATCCTCCAAGCAAGCGCGGCTGAGCCATCGCTACGGCATGCTGTCATAGCAATCGCTGCTCTTCACGAGGATTTCACGAATAGACGCCTAGTAGGAGTTTTACCTGGCCACGAGAATGCCGACTCCACGTTCGCTATAAACCAATACATGAAGGCGGTCTCCCACCTGCGCCGGTCCCTATCTGCAGGAAAACAGGCACCCCTCACGGCACTGATGTCCTGCCTGCTATTTGTTTGTTTTGACTATTTAAGAGGGCATTCTGATTCCGCCATGATGCATTTACAAAGTGGGTTGGGGATATTACGAGATTTGGGCAGTCGGAGTGAAGAGGATAGAGATATTGCGGAGCAGAGTATAGCACCGTTATTTATGCGACTCTCTGCCCAGTCGATTCTATACATCGATACGAGGAATTGCTTCGATAAGAGACGGTTTGCAAAGCAACTCATGCACATCAAGACGAAGGAGCCGGCTCCAATTCCGGGGTCATTTGGAGACTTGGAGGAGGCGAGATCTGCGCTAGATATCGCTACTAATGGACTATTTAGGGTATTCTATATATGTGATGGCAAGTGAAGTCTGACGTTTAAACCCTCTATCATTTTCTATCTATCCTGCCTCCACCACAGTTGAGTATTTTAGCTAATGTTAGAGAAAGGGACCAAACCAATGAACGTCCAACCCCCAGAAGCCTACGCTACCTACAAGACCTACAGCGCACAACTCCTTGCCTGGGACTCTTCTTTCTCCGCCTTCATGTCCCTTAAATCACACGCCCTCACCGCCCTTCAAATACGTGGCGCTGCGCTCCTAAAGATCCACCACACAACCGCCACAATCATGGGCCGCTGCGTCCCAGACCTCACCGATCCCCGGAGCATCGTCGCCGCAGCCAATGACCCCATGATTTTCTCCCAGAGCACCAACGACTTCCAAACCGTGGTTAGTCTCTCGCAATCCCTGGTCGCAGCCGCGGAGCAGGATATCCAGCGCGGAAACGGCAGGCTGGCCGGGGGGCTAACGTTCAGCACTGATATGGGCGTTGTGGCGCCTCTGTACTATGTCTGCATCAAATGTACCGATGTTCCTTTGAGGGAGCAGGCAATAGAATTGCTGGGTCGGTGTCAGAGGCGGGAGGGGATGTGGGATAGTGTCCTCGGCGTGAGGATGATTCGCGAGTTCTGGGAGATGGAGGAGGTGCATAGACAGCTGCGGCAGGGGATGGTAAAGTTGGTGCTGGAGGATGATGGAAGGTGGGAGTGGTCGTGGAGCGATGTAAACATAGGGGAAGGCAGGGGTGTCGGGTATGGTGTGAACGGGATGCCCAAGTCCCAAATATGATAATATGACATCTTCATGCTTACAAGCTGCGAAGCTATGAAACTAGATACAAGACTAGGGGCCAATTGTTTAGCTCACTACATCATTTGTTCATTTATACCCAGATTTAAAATATAGAAACAGTTTGTATGAGCCTTATCTATCTTTTCCACATTATCAAGATACAATGTAGAAGTCGTGACAACTCTCATAAGTCTGGTCATTAGCAATAGCATACCAATACCACTGAATGACGCACTTCCCCGCAGTCCCACAGGCCGATCCCAGCCCACTCGGAATAGTGACATTGAATTTTGTCTTCTCATCATAGGTCGAGCCATCCGTCACATCAGGCCAATGATCCCATGTCTTGAGTGCCACCACTACTTTATTCGTCGAGGTATCGATCACCGAGGCATTGGCATAACCGGGCTTGTGACCAGCAACCAGGTTAATGTGGAAGGGTATAACGTCGTTGGCGTTGAGTGCCATGACCCGGCTTGTGTTGTCCTCGAATTGGTAGCCACGGCATAGGTATGCGTTGCATTTGTAGTCTGAATTTATGTATGGTATGGAATTTTCGATGGGACCGGTGTTATCTAGAATAATGAAGTGTTAGTTGAAGTTGGCTTCTGCATTGAGGGTAGGTTATATCTACCAGACTCGAGTTTTTCTGCAACAGCCGATCCACAAGCTGATATATGGGCATTTCCAGTCTATTTTTGTTTTATCAGCAACTTGGCCCGCTCTAGCAATATCAAGAACAGCATTGAATACAACTTACCAATCGAGGAGTTGGAGTGTCAATTCTAGCGTGTCCTAGAGCTCCACAAACTGCTGACGAAAGAATAATAATTGGGGTTGTTAAAAACATCTTTATGAGCTTAATGTTAAGCTTCCTTGCGAGGCTTTTGAGATTTAGAAAATGTTTCCTCGCAGACTTACCACCGTTTGACCTTATATAAAGTCTCATATATTTTAATATATTACACTATGGAGATCATACTATGTTCGTTCAGGTGATAAGTTAATGGATCAAGGACAAAACAGATAAATTATTCGCGGCAGCGATTTATCCACAAATCGGAGCTCGTGCTCAGGTTGATCCTCAACTCGTGATATGAATATCATCGCAACCACAGCCCCTCCATCCAAGTACCTTAATCGTTTTCATTCAACTTCCACCAAAGACAAATCAGCCTTGCTATAGAAAATCCATTGAGTTTAGTGATCTGAAAACTATGGTAGCCCTCTTCCAAGACGGCCGCTCGCGATATCCTCCAATGACGCTCTCCCGGAGATATAGAGCCTGTTGAAGATCCGGATGCTTCCCCATTTGGCTATCCCAATCGACACCATTGCATCTAACCTCACATCCGAAAAGAGTAGCCGCTCACGCGCGCGAACCATTCCACGGAAACAGAGAACGATAATATTCCATACATCTCAAAGAGCGAAAATGCATGCACGAGTAAAGATGAGATGAATCTATTCCAATAAAGAGAGGGGTATTTCCTAACGCCAAAGCTCCAATATCTAACACCCAACATCCTCACAGCCACCCCACCACATCCCACAACCCCCTACTCCCCCTCCCCACCAAGCACCCTCACAACAACCTCAAAAACCCCAAACATAATCGCCGACGCCGGCACCGCCCGCATCAAATGCGGCGTCACCCCCCCCATACAGCGCTCTCACCCCCTCCTCCCTCACCACCAACCTCACACACTGCACAACACCCGTATACTTCCTCACCCCCTCCACCGGCGCCTGCCTCATCCTCGTCCGCAGAACCTCATGCGGATACGCAACTCCAACCGCGACACCCTTTGACGCCCCCGCCGCAACGGCCCATAAGGCACCATCGCGTACTTTCTCCCACACCCCTTTTTCCCTCCTCCCACCATCACCGCGCCTCTCTTCTCTGTCCCTCAAAACCCTCTTGACGCGCTCATAAACAACCCAATGCACAACTGTCTCTCCAACACCCAAATAACTCGCCCCCAACCCGCCCCATAACCCCCTCCATCCCTCCCCACGCAAAATCTTCCCCACACAATCAAGTGCCCCCTTATACCTCCCTCCCTGTCCAGGATCAAGTTGTACCCTCGTCTTAACAACCCAGACGGGACACATTACTGTGCATACCACCCCGCCCGCCACTGCGGCGCTGGTAGCGTGCAGCCACCCGCCTTGCACGCCATGTCCTTCTAAACGCGCTTAACGGAGTTGTAAGTCCAGAATTTCAGTGCGCTGCTAGGCCCGAGTCCTGCGATTAGAGGGTGGACGCCTTTGAATAGGGCGCGGGGCCCTTCAATGCGGTGGATTGCTCGTAGTAGCCCCAGAGTTTCACGGATATGGTGTGTTGGGCTAAAAGCGCGTCCTGCTATGACGCTGCCGCTAGAGGAGGGGGAGAAATAGGAGAAGGTGGGTAGTGCGGGACGGCGGTAGAATTCAGATTGTAAACGCGTGCGGAGGACGTCTAGGGGTGCGGTGAGGAGGGCGGCTGTTACGCCTCCGGCGCTGGGGGTGGTTAGTATTAATTATGTGGAGGGTTTACACTGAGAATGAAGGGGACTACATACCCGCCTGCTACCAAAGGGACCCATTGTTTTGATCCCTGTATCTTGGATGCGGTTTTATTGTTTGTATGGGGCAGGGCAGGGAACTGGAGGAGGTGCGTCCTTTGGACATCTTCGACGCGCACTGATGAGGATGGACGTGTGCTGCCCATAGATCCTGTCTCCTGTCCAACTCGGGAGGAGGAGACCTTGTGGTGACTAGGTCTGTGGGGTGGAAGCAACGAGTTCTGGAAATAAATAAACAAGAATCCCCAATGTGCGAATCGCCGAGGTGAGTAGGGTAAGGTAAGGGGTGTCTGTGTGTGATACCAACCAAGGTACCGCGAATATTTTGTATGCCAGACAGATTAGGAGTGAAACAACAAATGCCTGATAACTGATAACGGCAGATAGCAAGCACCCGTCTCCTCCCAATAATTCACTTCATCCAACAGTAAAGCCAAATCTCCCAAACGATACACCAGTAAAAATAATCATTCATCTATATAAACCCTCTTTTCCCTCCTACACTCCCATCTCACTCCTTTATTTAAACCCTCCGCCCCTCTTCCAACCAAAAAACGGCCAACGACTAGACACCAACAAACAAGCTTTAAAACTTTATCAACGCCAATATGCCAGTGTACAAAAATGCCATAAACAACAAAGACATGCCCAAAAATATATCGCTCCACAACCGACCCCAGCTTATTCCCCCCTCTGCAAGAGCGCTCAGAGAAAACAATTACCGAACCCAGATCCCCCCCAGCCCCTCCCAAAACGAATCAATAAATAACAAGACAGCGGCCTTCTATACCATACCCCCACTCGAGCTGAAGACCTAGCCCCCAGCTCAATCCACCGTCTTCCCTCCACAATCCGGAATAACAACCCCCGGCTTCAGCACCCGATTCACATCCATAATCCCCCACTGATCCTCCCACTCCTGCGCCGGCTTTCCCGGCTCAGCCTTAGTATTAAACTTAATCTTCCACGGCTCATCGAACGCCTCGAACCAGAAATACTGCGTCCCATTCGTCATCGCCGGGCAGACCCACTGCTCCATAAACTGATTCAGCTCCGTCACGCCCGCCACACTACCCTTGTCGCACGTGTACACGCCGTAGCCGCAGTCCGTGCCTCCCTTGGTCGGCCACCCGGTCTCGGCGATGATGTTCTTCTTCAGGTCGGGTTTGAGCGGGAAATCCTGGTTCTGCCAGAACTGCCAGGTGAACTCGGCGGCCTCGGCGATCGGCTTGCCCGTGAAGAAGGGGTGCACGTTGCTCAGGATGTAGTCGCTCTTAGCTGCCAGCGCCGCGTCCCAACTATTCCCCAGATCGCTCGTCGACACGCTCAGATCGTACTTGAGCGTCTTGAACTTGGCGCGCACCTTGTCCAGCAGCGCGCCGAGCGCCGAGGAGTCGATGTCCTGGCGGAAGAGCATCTCGTTGCCGATGATGGTGCCCATGAAGGGCGTGGTGCCGTAATTCTTGAGAATGTTGTACATCTGGTCCAGCTGGCGCGCGTTGGTCGTATCGTTCTTGTCCTGCCACACGCCCAGCCAGATCTTAACCTTGTCTTGTAGCCCGAGCTGCTTGAGTGAATGTATCACCAGCTCCGTCTGGTTGCAGTCCGTGCCGTACAAGCGCACGACGTTGGTTAGCTGCGAGATCACGGCCATGTCGCGGGTGACGTTGTTCTGTGACGCTGGGTAGTGTAGGCAGTCCGGGTACTGCGTATACATGGGCGTATAGTCCATGCCGGGGAAGACCTTGTGCAGCTTGGCGTTGTTCAGCAGCGCCTTGATCTCCGCGCTATCCTTGTTGAGGTCGCCATTTGCATTAGTGTCATCAGTAGCACTGCCACCAGAGCCGGACGCCGTCGTAGAGTCCGAGCTACTGGAGCCACCATTCTTCTTCGCCAGCATAGCGCCGAGCACGCCGCCTACAGTTCCACCGATCACGAGGACGGCGATGATCACGATCGCGATCCACATCGACTTCTTGTGCTTTTTGTTCTCCTTCGCCATCCAGCTATCCTTCTCACGCTCGTTTGCGATGAATGCGGCGTGTGCGCCGCTCCCAGTCGATGGGTTTCCCGGGCCGCTGAACAGCGAGGCACCCTCTGCTGCACTTCCACTGCCGTTGCGCGCTGCTATCCCGCCGAGCGCTCCAGCGCCTAAGGCACCACCAGCAGCCAGGGCACCACCGGTGCTCGTGCTGAGTCGGTCGGAACTCCTCCCTAAACTTAATAGGGAGTTGCGGTGGTGCGAGGGTTGCACGTATTCGAGTCCGTCGTCGCCATCATCCACGATGGCATTCGGGTCCTGGAGTTGCCACGACGGGTCTATCCTCTGGGAATAACGATGCAGCGCAGCATCCTGCTGTGGATCGTAGCCCGCGTAATCTCCAGCCCTCGTGCCAGATTCCCCCGGCCTCGACACCGCCATGAGAGGAACTCCAGCAGCAACCGGATAGCCCTGCCTTGGATTCCCCTGGCCCTGGCCCTGGCCCTGGCCCTGGCCCTGCCTCCCATACATCTCCCCGTCGTAAGGAGACCTTTCTCTCGAATCGTACCTCCGGTTGTCGTATCCCTCGTCCGAATAATTATCACCTCCATAATATCCCATGTGCGCCGGGTTAGCTGCCGGATTCACGACCGGATCCGCATCTCGATACCGTTGCTGCCCCCCAGCTACAGGCGGCAGCGTCGGCTGCCTGTATCCTGGCCCCTGCCGTTGGCTCTGGTTGTAATTCAGTGGCCTCCCATCGACGCCGTATTCGGGTATGCTCCTCATCGCCTCCATGCCGCTCTCTCGCGGCCGGTTGTCTGCAACGCCCATCGCGATCCCAGCAATGCCCCCGCCGGCCTGTTGCCCAAAGTTGTCTGCGCCTGGCGTCGTGCTCGAGGCCATCGAGGTGGTGTTGTAGGGTTCGCGATTGTAGTACTGCTGCTGCTGTTGCTGGCCAGCATGTGGTGGCACGCTCGGTGGGCCTCGTTGTTGGGAAGGCTGTGTGTTTGCTCCTGGCACCGGTCGGCGCTGTTGGCGGGTGAAGCTGCCGTGTTGTGGGTAGATGGGATTCGGCGGGCTCGAGGATGCTCCTGGGTGATTGAGCGGTTCGGCGGAGGGATCGTCGTAGGCGTTTTCATATCGGGACATGATGAAGGGATGAACTGAGTGATAAAGGTCTTTGTACTCGCTCTCTCGTCAGCGGGGCCACGGTTCGTGGCGAGGAGTATAGTGGGTTAGCAACTGTGGGAGTCCAGCGACATTGGGGCGCAGAAGTCGTATTCTCCTTGGGTCTGCGCTCTGGCGAGATTGATTGCTTCGTATTCCTTTTGGGCTGGCGTGCGCGCAGGCAGGTGGGCGGCTTAATGAGCGGAGTAAGACGGAAGGAGCGGCGTGGTGGAGTTGTGTATATTGACCGTATTCGCAGGGTAAACAAGGTAGATGAAGGTACGAGCGACAATAGTGGATGAGAACGAGCGTAGAGTATAAACAATTGTACAGCGACAGTATATGTGAAAGTGTATAGAGTATAATTAGAGATTGGAGATGGAGATGTTGAAAGGTCTTGGCTAAGGGTCAAGGCACACACTGTACAACATGGACAATGAATTTGAGGAGCAGCAACAGCGGCAGGACGGTGGTGGCTTTGGTTGAGTTTGGGGATAATTACAGGGAGGTGGGGGGGGGGAGGAGGCAAGTTACAGCAGGGAACAGCCGTAGTGAGTGTCTCAGCTGCGACTAAGGGGATTTTTGGTTGGTGAGACAACAAATCACCATGGGGAAGTACCCAAGAAGGAGCCAGCTCAGCCTCGCTGATGTGTTGACTATACCTGAAGAGGAATAGTCGGGAGCAACCGAAGGTGCCAAAATTAGACCGACGTCTCGTATAAACACAACAGGCACAGGCAAATGCCAAAATAAGGCCGAAACCAGGCAGAAATTAAGGCAGAAATACGGGAGAAATCAGGCACACACAAGAAACTCAAGGGTCCAGTTCCAGTTCCCCAACTTTTGTGTCAGCTGTCACGTGTGGATCACGTTCGATTACGACTGATCACGTTATGCAGAGTGTTATGTAGAGTGTTATGTAGATGTCTTATGCATGGGAATACGAAGGTCTAGCTACTATTTATAAATATATCCCTATATATCATATCATACCTTGCGTCTGCTGTAGATTATCATGTCGTGATATCTTCATATCTTTATTTTTCATCTAATTCCCCTCTTTGATACTTATATGTACACTTCCCAAGTCCACGAAGTACACAAAACTAAACACACATCGCATGCCTCACCGACACTCGCCATGACCTCATCACTCCCGCCGTTACTAATGCCACCAAACACCGAAACACCAACCACGACGACGCTGACTAATTATATATCATAGGGCCTAGATCTAGATCCGTTACCTACAATTGCCTACAAATTGCCAATGACCAATATAAAGATTATTAATCTTCACAAGAGATGTCGTGTCTGTCAAAGACATGATAGATGTCCGTTATAAGCAACCCTACCATCCCATATCTCCCATTCCCCACACTCTCCTCCACCACCTCACCCTCCTTCTCCACATAATAACCTCCCTCGTCTGGGCCCCGCCAACCCCCCCACCACCGCCGCACATACCATATATCCCACCCCCCCAGCAGCACCAGATGTCCATCCACGAAGTCCTCCCCTTCCACGAGGGCGAGACCAGCCTCCACCACACCCTCCACATCCCCGACAGAGATAACCCCACGCAGCCCTTCCTCTCCCCCTTCGCCGCCAGCGTCCTCCAGCGCTCCCCTCTCATCGCCCTCGGCGCCGTTGATGAGCAAGGCCGCCCCTGGACCACGCTCTGGGGTGGCGAGCCAGCCTTCGCGCGCTCCATCGCCCCGTCGATCATCGCTATCAAGTCGAACGTCGCGCGCACACATGACCCCGTCATGGAGATCCTGCTCGGTGCCGCACCGCCGGGCGAGGTAGTCCAAGGAGGCGAGAAGGGAGCGCTGATGAGTGGTCTGGCCATCGATCTGGAATCGCGACTTCGTGCCAAGTTTGCGGGGCGAATGATAGCTGGTGCGCTCCAGGAGCCTGAGAAGGACAGTGGTGCGGCGGAAGTGCAACTAGTGATGAAGATCGAGACGAGTTTAGGTGCGTACCCCCCTCTAGCCCTTTGATTTGATATATAGAAATATAAATACTAACACCCCCCAGGCAACTGTCCCAAATACCTCAACCGCAAAACCATCCACCCCTTCCTCCCCACCCCCTCCCTCCTCTCCACCTCCCTCCCCCTCCCCCCCGCCGCCATCTCCCTCATCCACGCCGCAGACCTCTTCTTCCTCTCCTCCTCCCACCCCCTCACGCCCTCCACAAACCACCGCGGCGGTCCCCCAGGCTTCATCCGCATCCTCACCAACACCTCCTCCGAACTCTCCCTCGTCTACCCCGAATACTCAGGGAACAACCTCTACCAAACCCTCGGGAACTACCGGCTCTCCCCCCTCGCCTCGCTGCTCATCCCCGACTTCGCAACGGGGAACGCGCTGTACCTAACTGGTCGCGTGGACATCCTCATCGGTCCCACCGCCTCCGCGATACTCCCGCACACCAATCTCGCTATAAAATTCACAACCACAGAACACCGCTTCATAGCCACCTCCCTCCCCTTCCGCGCAACCCCCATCGAACCATCCCCCTACAACCCTCGCGTCCGCCTCCTCGCCACCGAGCAACCCGCCGGCTCTACCTCTCAACCCGGCGCCGCAGGCACCGCCACGCTGCTCTCCCAAACGTCCCTGTCGCCGAGTATATCGCGCTTCCGCTTCCGGCTCGATAAAGCCGCGAATTGGAAAGGGGGGCAGTATGTCGTACTTGATTTTAGCGACGAATTGGGGATGGGGTATAGTCATATGCGAGATGAGGATCCGCAGAGCTTGAATGATGATTTGGTCAGGACGTTTACGGTGTCTTCCCCCCCCGAGACAAAGCTGGGGGCAGCGTCTAAGGAGTTTGAGATTACGATTAGGAAGGTGGGACGAGTGACGGGGTTTTTGTTTAGGAAGGATGGGGGGAAGAAGGGACTTATGGTGCCGGTGTCGGGGTTTGGGGGGGAGTTTGGGGATGATTTTACCGAGGGGGGAGGGGGGAAGAAGGTGTATATCGCGGGTGGAGTCGGTATTACACCCTTCCTTGCCCTGATGGGCTCGAAGGTCGAAAAAGGGGTAACGCTCTTCTGGACAGTGCGGGAAGCGGATCTCGGGCTCGTGGCAGACGCACTGGAGAAGATAGAAGGGCTGGGCGCAGCGCTGAAGTTATTTATTACGGGTGTGGGTGCAGAAGGTGGGTTAGGGGGAAGAGTTGATAAAGGGGAGGTGTTGGGGAGGATCGTGAGGGATGGAGGGGTGGTGTGGGAGAGGAGGATTGAGAAGGAGGATTTGGTGGGGGAGAAGGGGGCGAAGTGGATGCTTTGTGCGGGGAAGCCGTTGAGGAGTAAGGTTTTGGAGTGGTTAGAGGGGGAGGCGGTGATGTTTGAGGATTTCGATTATTGAAGCGGGTGTATGGGATAGGGGTTTATGACAGTCATGAAGGTGTTGGGGGTCAGTGTTCCCCAAATAGTATTCGAATAGTATTCGGGGTTTGCCCGAATACTCGTAATCTGAGAGTATTCGGCGAATACTCGTACGAATACTCGCCGAATAGTATTCGAGTATTTGCCGAATACTGTAGTATATAGTAATGAAATATGATAATTGTCTACTCTACTTTACTCCTCATCCTCGTCGCCCATAACCCCCTAATCCCGTAGGCAGAGTAGATATCGAAGAGTTGAAGGTAATAACCTGTTCCTTTTCTTTGTGACTATATCACCGCCGACACTAAATATACGCTCTGACGCTGCCGATGAGGCCGGAATTGCTAAATAGTCCTGTGCGATCCGTGATATAACTAGATACTGATACTGCTTTGCCTACTAATACTTAAGGATATCAGTATTACAGTCGACCCCATTCTCTTTAAACCATCGTCGCTACTTAACTTCCTTAATAGAAGGCCCACGATGCTAATACATCTCGTTGTCAGAATCAAGTTCTCTTAGAATCGCTAGCTGCTCTATTTCAGTAGCAATAGTAGCTTTAATAGCAGTAACCTATATATCGTTCTCATAGTCTTTATACCAGTTATAGTAAGCTGCAAACTATGCTCTTACTCTATCTTGTTTTATAGCGTCTATACTATCTAGCATATAAAATTCATATATACTTAGGTTAAATCTTAGGTTGTAGATAGTAGCAATTAACGAGTAGCTTAAGCCTTAATTTGTTATAAGGTTATAATAAGTATTAAGCTTATTATATGCTACTTTATAAGCTGCGCTAATTATAGCTATTATTAATAGAGCGTTTTACATTACGTTAAGCTTATTTAAAAGCTGTAGATAGTGTAGAATATAGACGTTTAACGTTAGATAACTATTAGCTTAAACTTACTCTGCTAGTTTAACGAATATCTTAAAAAACGCCCTTAGTCTATATAACACTTGCTATTCTATTAATGTAATAATAATATTACGTATACTTAAATCTATTGTTTACAAAGCACATAAAGCATTAATTAGCTGCTTAAGCTTTAAAGCGTTCTTAAGCATATGATATGTTAAGTTCCATTATACAGGCATGTTAAGGGACATTAAAACCACCTAAATACCTATAGCAGATGCTTATACTTTTAATGCATCTTTCTACGCTTAACGGTTCTAAAAGACATAGATATGCTAGCGTAGTTTTATAAGAACTGTTGCTACTTCTTCTTAATTAGAAACAAAGCCATAAGTATAAGCTAAGCCTTACTTAAGCCTATACGATTCTATTTGTTTAGATGGTACAGCTTTTAACATAGTTAAAGCTGCTTAAACTACAAGGTTTATAATATATGCTATGCATTAGACGTCGCCTTCCTTTACTATAAAGCTCTATAGTTGCTATATAGAAACAACACTTGTACATGCCCCTATTTCAAACTCTGCAAGCATTGCTGTATTATTTAATGCGTTATCTCTAGTAATAGTAAAGACTCTATATATAATACCAAAGTCATTAGTAACAGCTTAAAGCTGCTCTATAAGATATTTACTAGAATAAATAGGCTCCTTTAGATGTACGATATCAAGAACATAGTGCTAGTAAACCCATTCGTTATTTATCTAATGAACAGTTATTATAGCATGCTCTACGCTATTTATTATAGACTATGCATTAGTTGTAAGTAATAACTGTCTACCCTTTGCTATATGAGCCTAGAGTTTGATTTATAGCTTTATACGGTAGTTGTAGAATGTCTTGTGTAAATCGCGCATTAAGGAGCTCGTTAATATAGCTAACGTTAATGGACTAAGCTAGTAAATAAGCTAACGAAACGAAGGCTGATTAACTAGACTCATTAGTAAGTTATTAGATACAATAAATGTAAGTAATAACTCTCTATATTAAGAGGTAGGAACTAAGCTAGATCCTCCTACTTAAGGAGTAAAGAATGCTTAGGTGTTTTAAGCAGTTCTTATATTTAGAGCGCCCTACGAATCCTGTAAACTCTGACTCTATGAACTCTAAGCACGCTATGGTAATGAAGATCCTAGTTTTATAGCTTTATATAATAAAGGATGCATGCTTTCAACATGCCTCTATAAATTACTTATGATATTCCATGTTAAAAGCTTTAGCTTTGGCCTATAATTACAGCCATCTTGCATGCAGACAATCTTTATTGTTATAGGGCTAGTGCTTAATAATGTTCTACTAAATACATTCTTTAAGAACAACGGTGACTGAGTATTTAGGAGTTGTGGCTATATTTGTAGTAATGGTAGAGCTATTAACAGCGAAGACTCTAATGGAAAAGGGGGTGGTAGGCGCTGTATATCCTCATCTTCGTCACTTAGAATCGCTGATAGCTCGGAGTCGCTCATTCTAGTGGAAATATTAAGTAATATATTATCTATAGATCTATTTCTACGGATCTATCTATAAGGGCGGGGTAAAATCTTCGTAGCTTGGCATCTTAGCATCTTAGCGCCAAGGACTCGAGGGCCTGAATACTATTCGAGATCTAGGCAAATACTCGCCGAATACTCCAAATATGGCCCGAATACTGCTCATCGCCGAATACTATTCGAAAACCACAAATACTCTTACTATTTTGGGGAACACTGTTGGGGGTTTCAAAATGGAAAATGAGTATAATTAATGGTTTTCATTAAATATTCTAGGGGTGTTAATATAAATTATCAACAAACAATAAAATTCTACAGCAATACCTCATTAATAACTTTGCCATCAATCTATGAACACCTGAAATCCTTCCAAATTAGAGAACAATTCCCATTCCACCTACATATAATAGAAGCTTCATAATTTCTATAGACGTTTACTTCTCAGCCTACAGTAAGCCAGCGGTAATGAATGCATTACGAATGCATTCCGCATACATTAGTTTTAGCGCAGATTCCAAGCCTCATGACCCCCTTTTGCGCAAATCTTCGATATTGCCCGAACTATGTATGAACCGCTTTTTGGCGCAGATTCTAGATTTTATAAGCCCTTCAGCGCACGTAGTTTGAACTCTGTCTGAACTGTTTTGGCGCAGATTCCTGAGTTTGTAGCCTACTTTGCGCAAATAGACGATGTTGACGGTATTCCATCATCCTATTCATCTGATTCGTATTGAGTTCTAGCATTTCAATTACTTGACTACGACTTGACTTCCCATCTATATATCTGGCATGGGTTGTTATAAGCCAGAAGTTATGGCCTCAGGCACTAATTTACAAACGCCCACCTCACCTCAAACCTCACTTCAACCAACCACCCCCCTAGCTGAAACGTCCACACATTCATCAACTTTACAACAGACATTACGCCTGACATCTGGACAACCACCCTTCCTATATCCCTCCTATCTCGAGGGATACTCACCTAGACCCTCCCGAAAGGGACCTCTGCGCCTCCCCACCCCGCTCAAAAAAAATTTACAAAAAATCCACCCACCGCCACATCAACATCAACTCTCACAATGAACGACCCCGGCCCCATCCCCGCCCCCATCCCCGCCCCTATCCCCTCCTCTGATCCTCTCCACCCCCCCGCACCCTCCCCCCTTACCACCCCCATAATCCAAATCCCCCTCTCCCTCACCCCCGCCCAAATGACCCTCACCCGCCATCAATTCTTCGACATAACCCGCACCCCCTTCACCCTCCCCCTCTCCCGCTTCCTCGCTCTCTGGCCTTGGATCGACAACGTCTACGTGCGCAAGAAGACGCGGGCGCCCACCGGCAGGAGTCCCGGGTACGAGCTGTGGGAATGTCGTAACCGGCGAAAACACGCCAGTACCGCGCCACCCACCCCTACAGCACGTCGCAGCCGTCCCGGCGCCACATGTCTCGTCGGCCTAAAGCTGGTGTGGAACCGCTATATAGAGGGTGAGGAGAGGACAGTTAGTATTGAGAGGTACTCTGAGGAGACGCACACGCACACACTGGACGACATGGATAAGCAGAAGCGGAGCAGCGCCATCCGACGCATTGCAGCTAGGGAGGCGGCGGGGGCACTGCCGTACGAGGTGGCTACTGCGATGAAAGCGGATATGGAGACCCTGATTGCGGTGGGGGGAAAGTACGTTACCCGCGCTGATGTGAAGAACGCGTCTAAGTCGTATGAGCTGGGCGGGACGCGGTACGGGGCGGCGGAGAGGCGGGCAAGGGAGCAGGGGTTAGGAGGTGCGCCGTCGGGTGGTGTGGAGGCGGCGGAGAGGTGGCAGGAGCAGCTTTTGCCGGGGCCGGCGCCGTGGATGGAGGCGTCGATGCTGGCGCCGGTGGGTGCGGGGAGGGGGGAGGTGGGTGGGGATGCAGCTGCTCCTGTTAGTGAGGTGGAGACACATACGTCTCCTCCTGCACAAACATCTTCACTAGCAGATGACAGTGACGTCCCATCAGCACAAGAACGAGAGTCCGGCACACCCCCTCCAGCACCTCTAACAGCTACAACCTTCCTCCTAATCGACTCCCAAACCGCTTTCATGCACCCCACGCACTGGGGTCCCGCGCGCTCAAATCCTAGCTACGAAACTAACGTCTCCACGCTGCTCTCCCACTTCCGCGCTCTTCGTCTAGCGCACCCAGACGCCGGACCAGAGATAATCCACGTCCGCCACGCATCTCAAGACCCAAACTCACCTTTACACCCCGACGCGCCAGGGTTCGCATGGATGCCCTACACGACACCTCAACCGGGGGAGCCCATCGTGACGAAGAACGTAAACAGCGCCTTCATCGGCACGGATCTCGAGAAAATGTTACGGGCGACAAGGACTCGGAGGTTATACGTCGCGGGACTGACGACGGATCATTGTGTTAGTACTAGTGTGCGGATGGCGGGGAATCTGGGGGTGACGGATGGGGAGTGGGGGAGGGGAGAGGTGGTGTTGGTGGGTGATGCGACGGCGTGTTGGGAGAAGGTGGGGGGGATGTGGAAGGCGGAGATTGTGCATGCGGTGCATGTGGAGAGTTTGAGGGAGTTTGCGAGGGTGGGGTGGACGGGGGAGGTGGTTAGGGAGTGTGTGGGGTGATGGGTGGGGTGTGGGAACCGTGGTTGTTATGTGGAAAGCGAGGATGGGAGGATGGGAGGATGGGAGGATGGGAGGATGGGATCTTATCAGCCAGGCGTTTTTAAAAAGGGGGGATTCGTGTAACCCATATGAAATATGATGGGACCGGTCGAAACGTTATTAAACCCGTATGAAATATTATAAGCAAAGGTACATTATTATATAATATATAATAATACACTACTATAACATAGCGTATTATGTCGTTGCAAGTGCGATGGGAATACAAGTGCGATGGGAATACGAGACGTTCCTTGGTGGCAGCGGTGTCGATTTGATAATGACCTGACTCTCGACGCCTCTAAGCAGACTTCCCGTCTCAAATGTGGGGCTTTGATATTTTTTCATTACTACGCAATAGATTACTAGTGTCCACCCACACATCCTTACACTACTTCTAATTTTAATAATTTTGACAACTTGGAATAAACATTAAACATTAAACTATAGAATTTAAGGTTTCACTCCTCAGCTAAAATTTAAAGAGTTATCGCAATACTGCAATAAACACAAGTATGGGTATGACTACGGAACCAGATGTGGATCTCGAAGGGTTGTCAGATGTGGAAGCTACGATAGACTTCACAAACCCAAAAGACTTCACTAGGACTCTCCAAGCGCTCTTGTATAATGCCTCCAGCTGCGACCCTACTAGTGACCACACTGTTCTAGTCACAGGGTTTCCTAAGAAATATATTAGCATCGACGACGACGAGCAACCTCTTTTTCCAGGATCACGCAAGGCGCTGTATTTTGAAGAATCAGAATCCCTTATTATTACAATGCCTGGAGACCCACACGAAGTAGCTGCGATGGAGTTTCACAACTGCCTAATTAAGAAGATTGTTGAAGCTGGATGCTTTGAAGAAGTTATTTCGACTGGGAGAGCGAGGGTGTCAATTGGAGGCGTTCAGAAAGAACCTGACGCATCCTGGGGCCCTTTTAGGGCCCTAGGATCCGGGCCTGGCTACAGGACTTGCGTGCTAGAGGCCGCTACATCAGAGAGCGGCCGCGGTTTAAGCCGCGATGCTAAGATCTGGCTGGAGCACGAGGAATCGCATGTGATGCAGGTTATAGGGGTGAAGGTCTGCCGGCGGCGGCCGGAGATCATCTTTAAAGTTTGGAAGAGGGGACGGCAGCAGCTAGATGCCAGAGCAAGCCACCCACCACGGGCAGTGGTGGACCAAGAGATAATTGTTAGCTTGGAAAATGGAAGACCAGTGGCTGAGGGGACGTTGTTTCTATCCTTTGAGAGAATTTTGGAGCGAAACCCGCGGCCTGGAACGGCAGAGGGAGATTTTAAGTTCTCCGCGCGCGAGCTCGGAGGGATCGCAAGAAGAGTGTGGTCAACAATGGACTTTGAAATTGATTGATGGTGAGGGCCAAATGAGAAGGATTCGCCAAGACAACTGTGCACTTAATTCATAATTTGATGAACAGATTTTATTGCTTCAACTTATTATTATGAGACTGAGCTAATGAATATCACAAAGCACCCATGGACCCAAACTACAAGTTCTTCCACTGGTGCTGCTTCTCAATAAACTCCTTCAAGGTCGTCAACTTCTCGTCCAGAATCTATTCACACATTAGCTTTCATCCCTTATATCAAACTGGAAGCGCAAAACTCACCTTCTGGCTCTCCTCCAGCGGCGCACCACCATAGTATCCAAACTCATCCATCAATCTCATATTCTGGTACAGCTCCTCAGCCGCCACCTCGCTCAAACCGTAGCTAACCAACTGCGCCTTCCAGGCCTTGGGATCCGCCACAACCGCCTGAGCCTTCTTGCCCGTCACCGCACTCCACTCCGCAGCGATCTCAGCGGTAGTCATGTACGCCACAGCAGCGTCGTACGTCTTCCCGAACGCCTTGTCGCCTGCGAGGAAGATGGCCTTGACGAACTTCCCACTGTCGGCGTCGGCGTCAATGACCGGGATAGGCGCGCTGGTGGGGATGGGGAGGGGGACGGAGAAGGTCCCGTCGGCGGTGGGTACGATGCCTCCTCTGAGGAGGTTGGACATGTAGTAGCCGGGGCGGAAGAAGGAGGCGTTGATGCCGAGGGTGCGGATGTATTCCTCGACGGCGGCTTTCGAGTCGAAGTGGGCGACCTTTGCGAGGACACCCTTGGAGACTGGGGGGTGTTAGCTGCTTATTGCAATGGTAAGTGAGTGAGTGGCAGAGGTACTTACGCTTAGTGGCATCGATCAGGGAGCTCCAGACCAGGTGCTGCAATCCAGTTTCCTGCTCTCGTTAGCACAGCTCTCGGAAATAAATGTGTTGTAAAACATACCTTCGCGGCATCGGCCACGTTCTTTCCCTGCTTGATCTCGACGTCTGGGTCTCCAGTCTCCCAGAAGTTAGTCACAGCGAAGGCGCCGTACGCTCCCTTGAACACGCGCGCAACATCCTTCTCGTTGTTCAGGTCCGCCTGCTACTTGTTAGTATCAACTCAAAACATGCTGGGAGAATCGATAAACATACGGTAACAAGTTCGCAGCCCTGGTCGGCGAGTGCCTTGGCGCTGGGCTTGGAGGGGTCGCGAGTTACGGCGCGGATCTTGAATTGTGCTGCGGCTTTGGAGTCACCGAGGATGGATTTGATGACGGAGCCGCCCTGGGCACCGGTTGCGCCGAAGACGACGATGATTTTCTTTCCGTCTGAGGCCATTTTAAGTGTGTTGTTGAGTTTTGGCAGGTGAGAACTGTGTGAGTAGTTGGAGCTATGAAGCTTGAATGCGGGGTTAATGAAGATGTGGGATTGGTACAGATGTTATTGCTGTTGGTTGTATTGTGAATTGAGATGAAGAATGAAAAACCTGGGGGAAGAAGGAGATATATATACTTATTCCATCATAATATATATATCTTACATGCATCAATATTACCATGCGTTGCCACGCTTTCAGCCGTACCTGAAGCTATGGACTGGACCATAGATGCCTTACGTCAGTATCCCCAAGCATTATGTGCATCATAAATCCAATAAATCCCAAGCACCGAAAGCCCGAAGGTGGGGTAAATCATGTAAGCAGTCCCAGATGGGGTTAGTCAGGTTCGGAGTCTTGGCAACATTCAGGCCCGAGCTTAGTGTACACAGTCCGAGGCGGATATTATAAGCTTAACAGTCCACAGTTGAAGCCATTCTATTCTATATTCCATACATTCTATCACATTCCTTATAATATTATCATTCAACATAGTCGTGGTAAATTCAGTACGTAAGTTTTGAATAAAGTCTGCGCTTTCATTTAATATTCATCAAAGCCACTGTTTGTAAGTCTAAATGGCTGCTCATTCATATGGTTTTCACCAGCAACCACCCCCTTGACGAAGCTCACTCTCCTTCCAAATCCTCACTTCAATAGCTCCTTAATTTCCCTCCCCACATTCTTAATCCTTGGGTCTACCGCCTTCCCGAGCGCCTTGGTTACCGCCTTATCAATCCCATATACCTCCTTCGCTGCGGTCCTCACCTCCTCCCCTAGCCCCAACAGCGTCCCCGTTGCAATCATCGCCCGATAAAGCACCTCCGAGTCCTTATGCTCATTAAGAATCCCGGCCAAACACTCCAGCCAAGCAACAGACTGCTCAAACCTTGTCGCAGAGCTTACCTCCGCCGCATCCTCCGAAGAAGTCACCAGAACTGAGTAGTTGATCGCCAGAGTCGTCACGGCGACGAGTAGGTTCCGATTCGTCGTCTTTCCCTCGAGTGACTTTGACGAGATGGAGAAAATCCGGTCGAAATCGTGAGAGGCTAGGCGCCGGCCCTCCGGGGTGGCGAACAGGTTGCCGAACGCGCGGATGGCAAGCATGACGTTGTTCTCGGCAGGGGGCTGCTCGGCGCTGACGCTTGATTCGAGTATCTCGATTATGTCGGCGCCACGTGGACTCTTGTAGGTTGCAGTGTCGGGAGCAACAGCTAGCAGGCGGAGAAGGTCGAGGCCAGGCAACCGCTTGGCATATGGCCAGTCCATGGCCAGTTTGATGGCGAGCTCAAGGCCGCCGGTTACGTCTTGGGAGGTTGACGTGGAGCCAGCGGCTTCAAGGTGAGAACGCAGGGCGGAGAGAACCTCAAGCTCCTCGGGATTCAGAGAAACGGCCTTGGAGCCAGAATCGATGAGTTCGCGGTTGATCTCTTTGATTTTATTCTCCATGATGTCAACTCGGGCAACTAGGATATTGAGATATTCCTTCCGAGGTAGGATCTTTGGCGCGGCTGGCGGTGCTGAAGAGTTTGAGCCCCCACCTGGGCGATACCTATTCTCGCTTCCCCATGGATCCGCACCAGCTGGGGCAGGCCCCTGGTTCTCAGGTGCGCCGAGTGTCGTTCCTTTCGTATTCGTCGTGATGAAGTCTGAAACTTGATCGAGGTACGCTATGGGTAGTTTATTGTCTTCCACGAACTTTCGTGCTGCCTCGTAGGGGTTTTGCGAGTAGTTATATGGAAGTTTCAAAGGCGGCTTTCCTTCCTCAACATCGACATCGAAGACACAATCGTAGTCTTTCCCTAGGTATGAGGTCTTCTTTCCACTGCTGCCCACGGAATCGACAACGGTGCCAACGTTTATCCATTGCCCCTGACTAGCCGACCATTGATGCGCTGTGATGGAGCCATTATTTTCCTTAATCATCTGTACTTGTCCTTCTTTCGTCCCAGATTTGTTTTGCAAAAAGTCTGGTCCAGGTAAAGACTCCTTGTTAATATCGCCAGCCGCTTCTTGTGGTATCGCCGAAGACCTGACGGATTCCTCAAAGGCTTGAATTGCCTCTTCATTTGCCTGTCGTACCTCTTCTCGGGAGAATATGCGTACAATACGATCGCTGGCTCCCGTGACGATGTCTCCAGTGTCCTGGTTTGCTGCGACGCTCCAGACGGATATTGCGGGGTGTGTAATAGTTTGGACACATTCTGCGCCCTTCCATATCCTGACCGTCCTGTCTTCGCCAGAGCTCACAAGCTCGCCCGTTGGTATCGATGCCAATGAGTAGATAAAATTTTCGTGTCCAAGAAGCTCGCCAACTTGGTTTCCTGCCAACGTCCATAATCGGATTATGGTGTCATTGCCGGCGGATGCGAAGTCAGCTCCCGAAGGGTGGCCTTTGGGAACCTTGCAGAGAGCACGAACGACGTCAGTGCTGCCCTTAATCGTCTTAAGGAGTTTGCCAGAAATGTGGAATATCCGAATGAGATTGTCCGCGCATCCCGTAATAATGGTTTCCGAGTCATAGGCCAGGACCGCCAAAACCGACCCTTGGTGGCCTTCAAATTGAACTTCAGTCTCCCATTTCCCGACCGACCACAGACGAGCCTGGGAATCCCATCCACCGCTTATTATGTACTTCCCATCTGGTCCGACATCTAGAGCGCAAACGTTGTTGGCATGCCCAAGTAACAGTGCCTCCGCTGACTCCTCAGCGGGGCGTTTCGGTTGCCTGACTTCGATGATGGTCTCTTTTCCTCCAGAGACAACGAGGCCTTGTATATGTTCTTCGGAGGGTGGTAAGTATGCAAGAGCATTTATAAAAGATGAACCATGTTGTATTATGGTATCTTCAAAAGTTGCCAAAGGCTCGGCAATCATCTTCCATGCTCTGACCGTACCATCTCTGGACGCGGATACCAGCTCGTTCGGATACGGAAATATGACGGCGCGGACCTTTAAAAGGAGTCAGAAATAGCTCATTTTCAATTTTTGAACAATAGAAGTCTCCAAAAGTCTTCCACAGTCTTTCCCCAAGGGAGCGGAGTGCACCAACGAGGAGAACTTACATCATCATCATGCCCCGCCAAGCTCGCAGATAGCTTGTAATCGCCCATCGCTTCGAATTGCAGAGTTTAAAAAAGCAAGGGTTGAATTTCAAGTTAAAAATCAACAACCGCCAGTCCTACTGAGCTGTCATGAAACGTTGTGTTGTCAAAGTTGGTGTGTTCTTCTGTGGACTTCTAATGCCATCTGTTGACAAAGCCATCCATGACGACCACCCACGACAGACCACCAAGGGAGCTCATACTCGGAATATAGTTTCACCGGAAACACCCCCTCTTCCCTTGCCCCCCACACCAAATGTCCCGCAATCAATCCTTTTTTAGCGCGTCTCGACATTGTCGCCTTGGTCCGTGTCAACAAGTTTGATGTTCACTTTCATTTCAATATTGAATCATCGCGAGTCTCTTCAGCAATACACCAGATTTGCCCCCTTTGGTGCGGATCTCTAACGACATTTTCAAATACTCATTATACTTTGTATAGACGTGCAGGGGAACCCTCATAACGACCATTTTAACGACTATCACGAATCTTCCTTGTCATTGAGATACGCTTCTCTTGTCGAACACCAACAACCTTCACAGGACACCATTTCATATCAAATTCGAGAGAGTCTTGCTGCTTTGCATTTTGTTCGATCTATTCAGATTTCTGATTGAAATATCTGCGACGATCTAGCTTCAAGGCACCCCTTCAAACCGCGACAGTTTCCGATTCCAAGAGGCAACGGCGCAAACCATTATGGCTGCCAGTGAGAGTTCCAGACAATACGTCCCCCTTACTTGCCATGGCCATTCACGCCCTGTTACGCATCTGAGCTTTTCTGGCATTGTTGGCGACAACCGCGAGGAATACTACTTGATCTCAGCATGCAAAGGTAGGCGCCACCGCCACTCTGACGTGAGGGGGAGTCCATGCTGACACAATGAAGATAACAACCCAATGCTGAGGGATGGCATGACCGGAGATTGGTTCGTTATCCTGCACGAAGTATGAAGACTCAAAACTAATTCATGCAGGATTGGAACCTTTTTTGGCCACAAAGGCGCTGTGTACCAGGCTCGTTTATCACCAGATGCATCCCTAGCTGCCACCGCATCAGCAGACTTCACTGCGTAAGGCCGAATCTTACCTTTCCGAAAATCTCATTGCTAACACATGATTTCCTCACAGACGAGTATGGGATACACACACTGGCGAAACTCTCTACACACTTCAGCACAACCACATTGTTCGCGCTGTCGCATTCCCTCCAAATAATGGCCAGCTCCTTGCGACGGGCGGCATGGAGAAGAAGCTGCGCATTTTCGACCTCTCGAGCGTAGCGCCAATTACAAATGGCGCCCCGACAAACGGCGACTCTGCAGATCCAACTATTATCTCAGCGGATAAGGGCTTCGAAATTGGCCCAGATGTCCACAAGGGGGCCATCAAAGCCATCATTTGGACCCACGACCCAAATATCCTCGTCACAGCCGCCGACGACAAGATAATCCGCTGGTGGGACTTGCAGAACAGGGTGGTCATCCAGGAATTGCCGGTAAAAGGCGACATTGGTTCCTGCGAGTTCAACATGCTCTCCGCCGGTGCCGACTCCGCGGATATCGGAGGCGGCATGCCCGTCCTGGCTATTGCGGCCGGCCGGACCGTTTATTTCTATGGCGGCGCGGATGCGAGGCTCCTGCTGAAGTCAGTGAACCTTCCATATGACGTCGCCAGCGTCGCTATCCACCCGAAGCAGCGCAAGTTTGTGACTGGCGGTATTAAGGACACCTGGGCAAAGGTGTATAACTATGACACCGAGCAGGAACTTGGTGAGTAGCCAGTTGAACTTTGTGGTATTGAGACATGCTAATATCGATCAAGATGTTCATAAGGGTCATCACGGCCCCATCTGGAGCATTAGCTTCTCCCCCGATGGCAAGCTCTACGCGACGGGGAGCGAGGATGGCACCATCAAGATGTGGAAGAACTGCGCTGGGCCATTCGGCCTCTGGCGTGCCGAGAAGGAAGTATGAAGTCTGCTCGCCACGTGAAGTAGTCAAACACTAGTGAGAAGGTCGTGCCGCGACACGAAGGGGGAAGCTACTTCCCAGACATTGGTTCTATTGAAATTGGCGAAACGGACCTCGGCGGGTCCTGCTACCAGAGATGCGGACCAGGGTGTTGTGTGGGAGTATTGGGACAAGCATTGTAGCGTCAGCATGAGATCTCGGAGTGCCCAGGGGCATTGGTTGTAATTTAGGTCGGAAGGTGGGCGGACTCATTGCATATTCCAAGTAGCGGGTTAAGGAGTAGGTCAGGATTGGTTCGGCGAGATCAGATATACAGATTTCTACTGCTATGATCGATAGTTGAGAACGGTAATGCTGTGAAAGCCATGTACTCGTCGTCCATCCACGTGACTGCGAGTAGACCATGTGCGAAGTAGGTTTGTGGCGGGTGAGGGTATCATGGGCGGTGTCTGTAACATTCATCGGATGTCCAGCTTGAAATCTGTTCCTGGATGAGTAGCTACTGTATATTTGCACCCCTGTGCCATGTTAAACAATGTTTAGCACGTGACCGGCAGCTCAATATCCCCGCCTGGAGCTTGTCCGAACAACAATTACCTCCGAAAAGGTTAAACAGGTTGCAAAACCGTTCCTGTATCTCGAAGCGCTTGGCCGCCCATCACATCGTGGGCGCTTGGCAATGTTCGAGACTCCATGGAACTCTTGACTTTTTATCGATATTTCGCAGCACTAGGGCTCTCGGAAGTGTTACATTCGGTTTGGACATTACGGGATGGGGTAGGATGGGCGGTTCGCGAAAGAAAGAGAGATCCAAAGGAGGACAGGATATGGATGGAACTGTGGATGCGTGCATATGGTACATACATATGTACGGGGATACGAAGTACAGGCTGGAATGCGAGCTGTATCCTGCTCATGTCGGACGGGACACCGGCTCTGTTGGGGGCGATTGTCATGACTGAATAAGCATATTGATCCGGCAGCTCCCTCCGCTCTTGCCCTCACACCATCTGCCAAGTACAATAAATGGAAATGCCGATGAAGACAATGGGTTCACGATGCGGCCAGAGGTCTAATATGCAACTTACAGTCTAGCCGTCGACACCAAGGCGACCGCCGCGAGGCCGCCTGTACGAGGATACTTTCTTTGTACATCTGAACACGACATGGGAGCAAACAATGAAATTCCTCGGAGCCGTGGGTGCGAACAGCAAACAGAGCCGAGTGATATGTTGTCCGGCGCGTAGACATGGATAACCACTGGACGAAGCCCCTTGCACTACTGATGTGCCGGACCCCAGCGCGCCGCCCTGATTCGCTGGGTGTGCACCCGTATCGCACAGTTGCCAGCGACTCGCCGCCACCCATGCCCGCCCCTGCACCTCTGTTCACCATCCAGCGTGCTTAAGGTGCAGATGGAGCCGATCGGACCCCAGCTTGAATGTGCACTAGTGAGCGCCCGCGCCAATGGGGCGGCGGGGACGCGATCATCCCGCTGCGTGCGAGGCACCACACGCTGCACGGTGACTGGCTGTGCTCTCATCACCGTAACCGCCCGCTGTCAATGGTGGGAAGGGGAGAGAGTTGCGGTGCCGTGCGTGATGCATGGCCCTCAAAAGGCTCTCTGGCCCCCAGCGCTGGACTCGAGAGGTCTGATGGGCGACTGACTGAGAGACCTACATCGTCGACGCTGAGCCACTTCCGTTGATCAACTTCGCGACTTCACAAAAAGTACGATTGTCAACAACAGGGCGAGAGAGTATAACCCTGTCTCAGAATAGCTAAGCTGCTGCGCATCTTGGCCATTGTTTTCTGCACAAAATTCTCTGTTCCACATCCGCCGCCATGTTCTACTCGATACTTTCAGTTCTGGCGATATGTCTGTCGTTAGTGGACGGACACACTGTGATCTCGTATCCGGGCTGGAGAGGAGACAACTTGATCACAAATGAGACGTTTCCATTTGGCATGCAATGGATGTATCCTTGTGAGTAGCCCTGACTCCAATTTTTCGCATCTGCGATATACCTTTGCGAATAGCGCAAGAGATGGCCGCAGTGGGCATATCCAAGCTCAACTGGACGACTTGCGCAGCGTTCAAAGCGCAATGCTTCGACTGTGTAGCCAAAGCGCAATCTCATTTACCTCATGCATCTCAGCCTTTTCCACACCACTGCTAACTTCCTCTCCAGGCGGCGGAATGGGTACCTCGCGCAACCGCACCACCTGGCCCATAGGCGGCGGTGCTCTCGCCGTGCAACCTGGCTGGTTCCAAGGGCACTCCAAGGGCTTCTTCTACGTCAATATGGGCTTTGGCACCAGTGGCCCCGACAATGGCCCTGATAACTTCAGCAACATCATGGTGCCCGTCTTTGAGTTCACAGGACCCTCGAACGGACCGTACCCGGGCACCTTCTGTCTGCCGCAGATCCCATTGCCGATAAACGCGACCGTCAAAGCTGGCGACCTGGCAACGATCCAGGTCGTGATGGCAGCACAGCACGGGGCGAGTCTATTCAATGTAAGTTGCTACGTTTGATACTGGAACAAGGAGCAATAACTAACAGCTATTAGTGCGTCGACATCATTTTCGCAGAGCCAGAGAACGTGGCAGAGGTCAACAAATCAAACTGCTTCAATAGCAGCGACATCGGCTTCAACAATATCTTCACATCACAAATTTCCGGCGCCGATTTGTCAATAACTATCTCAATGGCTGTCCTCACACCCATACTACTACTCAGTATGTGGGGTCTATCATGATGAGTTAGAGTTGACAAGTCTTGAATCGGAAATGATGAGCTGGAGGCAAACGGGAGGGTTCGCGTACTTCTCCTGGGGTCCTGGAACAAACGAGCGGGTTCCTGGGCAGCGCGGCAAAGCAAATGCACCGCGGTTTTTGTATACAGCATGGCGGGAATGGGGATCGGATGGGAAAGATGGCGCCGGGGCGTTTTATTCTCATTTATTTTTTACTTCCATAGGATGGATGGATGCCGCAGAGGCTGATTTGCATCTACATATACCCCCGTCATTGGGGGATTTTTATACCAGAGGATGGATGTGCCGGGATGGGCAGGGGGAGTATGTAGATGTAATGAATGAGAAGCAACGGATTATACTCCGCTGAACCACCTTCGTCTCAAGCATAATTGTTGATCAGCTTGTCCTGGGCTTGGATAGGCTAGTAAAGCGGGTAGTGGGGGCGGAACGGGACGCGCGCTTGGCGAAGTCTCCAAGAAATTATCATGCCCCCATCAACCTAGAACGCAGATATCAAACGGTAAGTTTGGCTCACAGACTCCGTTGCCCCGCCTTCCATGTGCCGTGCCCGACAAATCTTTGGATACTGATGGGAGCCATGCGGCCCGTCGACCGGCCTCGGGGCTGTGCAAACGTGCCTTTCCAATGACCAAGTGTTCCCGAGAGAGGCCCGGTAGGCAGCCCTTCGAATGCCTAGTTCGCAGCAAACAAGTGGCCTAGAATGGTTCAATGTGTATCAGACTCGCTATTTGGTAATGCAGCTCTGGGGACTTTGGGGGTTCCCCTCTGTCCAGGGAATGACTATTTCTAGGAAGAGGTGCATATCCGAAACGATGCTTGGCCAATCCTAGGCAGACTTAGAGCGCTTCGGCGCACATAACCAGCAAACAGTCGTGGCGAGGCTACATGTTGAAATGGTGGGGTTTTCTTTAATACGTTGCTCTCTCCTGTGCTGTTCTTCTTCATAGATTATTTGTTGAAATCGCAGACGATTTCCCAGATCAGGCCAAAATGGCTCTCGACAGTTCCGGCAACTTTTCCCAGCAAGGCTCGTTGGACTGGGTTGCACTCTCTACCAACGTTGTATCACTCAGCTATGGCATGGTCCAACGCCTCTCCGGGTCGAATCTGGACCTCCATACTCTCAACACCGGCTGTTTTCTCGGCGGAAAATTCCAACTATCCCACAACGGCCAAAAGAATATCAGCAAAGCCTTGAAAGACATGAAGGCTTATGCCGGGCTTCAAAATGTTCTTTGGTTTGGCTTCGGCATGAAGCATCCTGCAAGGGTGATAGCGATGACGCAGCAGGGCAGTGCACTGGTGGCATTGTGTGCTGCGTTATCAGAATGCTTCCCACACGAAACTGCAGCGGAGATCTTGAGCGACATGGCCTCGTTAGAAGATAGCCTTGATATGACCCCTGCTTGCAGCGAATGGCTGGCACTTATCAAAAGCTGCGCCGGCATACTGTCAACAACAGTGTTTCCCATACGTGCAGAGACACTCATGGGACTAGAGAGTGACAACAAACCCGCCGACACAACCGACATTGCCAAGGTTTTAAACGCAATCGCAAAGGTCACAAAGCATGAGTGGGTTTCCATTACTATACATGGAGGCAAGGAGGCTAGGTGGATAGGAGCTTTAGCAGAATGGCTTTTCGACCTTACAGTGACCATCACAAACGAGCAGGATGATATCGTATACACCAGCTGCCCAGAGGGTCAATTCTCCCAAGTCAACATCTGCTCTGTTATCAGGCCCCATGCTGGGGAAGGTGCAAGTCCGACCAGAAGAAAAGGAGAGAAACTGTTGGAATTGGCAGATAGGACGTTCTACATCGATACTGTGTCGGACTTTTGGGACGGGAGAGACCATATGTATCCACAGAGTTGCATTGGTGGCCGGCTGGATACGCCAGCCATGAATGGCCGAGTGGCGTGGAACACCTGCTTGTCTGTAGTGTTTGGTGTCTTGTTTAAAGACCTCATGAAGAGTGCTGACTGCGTTGGTAAAATTATCAGCAGCGTTGCAAGAGTGTATGCATGCATTGCAGCAGCAGAAGAAGGCGTTCCGACAGTCGTCTTGGAAACTAACATGCTGTACGTGGAGACATCATTCGGAGCTGGCTTCGTTCATAACCTACTCTATTGGTTCCCGGAACTCTCGGGAATAGAGCCATATCTCGACCAGGATTCCGACATACAAACATACAAGGAGGCGTTAAAAAAGTATAGGAAATCTTTGAAAGTTCTACAGAAGGTTTGTGGTTGCATTAGGTGCGATAAGACAAGACCTACGGGAGAGAAACTACCAAGAGTCAATTGCCAAGTTGTTCTCATAGAGCTAATAATTCGACTCGGGCGCCTTCTTTCCATCACCGAATGCGCTAGTCTCTGTCCGAAGTTTACCGGTCTGCGTAAACTGTATAATATGCGTGCTGAGGAACTTCGTGCTGCCACCCCGGCGGGCCCTGGGTACTACCCAGATCCGCCTGGACTACACAGATACCGCTGTGAAGACCCAAAACCCCCGGAACACGCAGCGTTTGTTGCTATGGATAATTTCCCCTCTCATATGGAGCACGCATTATGTCTCTTCACTGGTTATACTTCCAAGGATGTCAACTTTAACGTTTTGTCCTCACCAGCTATCTCTGTCGATGGAGTTTGCATATATCTCCACATTCTCCGGGAGATTCCTGATAATTTGCCAAACTTTGCTATGTTGCATGTCTGCCCAGGGCAGATTTTGTACGAAGGGAAGAAGTTCACTCAACTAACGGATAGGCTCTTACGTCCTAAATCCGATGGAAAGAAGAAGGCTAAAGCAGAGGAGGCGCTTATCATGTGTGCCACGCCGGAAATCATCACTTCGGCGAAACTAGCTGTAAGACAGACGGTTAATCAGCTATACCTTCATTACGACCTTTTTTATTGTGGCGGGGAGTCAGCAGGATTGCAGCTGCGGCCGTATAGTTTGTGCGAAAGCATGCTCTATTCATATCGGCGGTTGCACTGCGGCCATTCCAGCGCTTCGGAGACTGATTGGGGAGAAGGCGCAGGCTGGGTTAATCCCTATGCGGATCCCAGCAAACATCCTAATCCAGGGTTATGGTTCAAATGGGATGAAGAGAACCGCTACACAACCTGGAATATGGGCCAGTCCAGCTTCTTTGGTCTATGCGCTGTTGTTCAGAATCATCGCGAACTTGTCGACCATGGTCACTCCCTTATTATCGTGCGGGATGGGGAATGTCTATCGTGTTGTCAGCAAATCAGAGAAAAGACCAAGGAAAGGTACAAGGCAGAACACGTAATCGCGGTTTCTAAGCCTGATCCTCATTGCTCTCCGATGAAAACTGAATGATGGATGTGGTGGTGTTTGGAAAAACTGCTTCTGCTTCGTGGTTGGATAATTGGATATGCGGTGCCTCTCATAACAAACGTCCACAATAGTGGGAAATTAATGGATTTAGAATATCTTTTCAATATGATATGGACGAAAGGTGAGGAGGGACGGGCATAAGAGGATTATTGTGGCCTATAATTTTGCAAATCAGAATGGTTGACTGGGATGAGAAAACATCCCAGTCTGTCTCAGCAGTTATATGCCGGACACGCAATTCAATAGATATAGTTGGGAGTTGTATTTTCAAAAGACAGTTTTCATTAGCTTTGGTTTCATAACAGTGCTATATGCTCCGCCTACCCAAGCCCGCGCCGTTCAAACACAAATGGTAGATGGTCTATCCCACCACCAATAACTTCCATCTTGATACTGAGAGTCGTGACATTTAAGTCATGTGGATTCGGCCAAATCAAATCTCTAGTACAACCATATTTCAGACACACAAGTCTGCTGCAGTGGTGCAAGATATATGCCGCCTTGGTTCAGTTATTTCGAGTCTCCAGCGTCCTCTCAAAGGGCCATCGTATTGTCAATTTCAATCGTCGGTGTGACTGACGCAAGAAACTATTGTACCGTGTTAACATATACGGTCTTTTCGGTATTACATGCCTGCTTACCTTCAAAAACACAACTAGATACTGGTCGATACTGATCGCAGCCTCCTCCTGGTCGGGACTATCATCGGTATCCACCACTTCCCACTCTTCCTCGCCCTTCCCCTTGGGTTCGCCCTTTCGGTCGCCTGCAAGATTTAATTTATCAACGTCGCCTATGAGGCTCTGCAAGTCCGCAGGTCCATCTGAAACTAGGCCTTTTCGTTGCTTCTCTTTTCGGATCTTGAGAGCATTATCTGCGCGGAGGAACAGGGTTTTCATCAGTTCGGCGTGTTTGCAAGGGTGTATCGATGCCATTTGAATGTTCCCAAAATCATGAGGAAATTTCTCAATGGTCACAGTTTTGTCTGTATAGTCGCCCATAATGTCTTGTAGCATAAGTCGGGGAGGTAGCGGGCTGTTTTTGGAGTCATAACCTGACAGGTATACTCTGGGCGTAAGATAGGCAGCTGAGTATACTATGAATATGTTGTAATAGCGCAATGAGCTACATTTATGTTAGTTAACGATGCGATACGATGTCCTGAGATCTTGACGCATGGGATACCTACCTGTTCTCTTCATCAGAGTCGTCGTCGTTATCGCGAATGAGCGCGTCTGGGTCATCATCAAAAATTTCCATATCCGGGATATCATCTGGCTCATCTGGCTCCTTATCTGCCATGTTGCCACTTTCGTCTACCGTCCTCACATCCTCGGCTCTCGCCTCTTGACTTGCCGCGAGATTTCCGGTTCGAAGCCACCCGTCCCCGTCATCCCCTGGGCTGCCGCCTTTTATGTCCCTTTTGAAGTCTTCGCCGTCCCTAACCATTGTCTCTTCTTGCATCGTCGCATCATCAACAAAGTCGCCAAGTCGACGCCGGCAAGGTAGTTTTCGGCAGACAAGAATATGTCGGTCTGTAGGTAGTCCGTCGATCTTTCCAGCGAACTTCACTTCCGTCTTTCCTCCGATCTTTTCTTCGAGCTTCGGAAGATCTAACCATTCCCACACAGGGAACCACTTTGTAATGTAGTCCCCTGCGGCCACAAAATGCTCTGGATGAAGCTGCCCTGTTTTACGAACTTCGATATCTGCAGCCGCGGGTATTGCTGCGTGATATCTTTCTCGGAGCATATCGAGGGTGCTGTGAGCGAGGTTGCGGAAGGTTGTCATGTTTGCGGTATTTTGTGCTTCCCGACCTATGCGCCGCTGGGCATGTGAAATGATAACTTGGGTTCTCTGAAGATAAAACGGCACAGACTGTGTAGAAGACAAGTCGGCCGAGATGAAATAGGTTGCGAAGATGTGAGTTTGGAACCTGCCAGGTGACGAGATACCGAAGTGGGACGGGTGGGTAGCGGGGTTTGCCTCTATCTTATCAGCCTCGCTTATGTCATCCGACGATCGTCGAGCCAGGCAGCCACCCACATCCGGCCAATCACAACACAAGAAAGAGTTATTGTACAAACAGTTCAAGTTCAACCTCATATATGAGAATTGCTAATGGCCGCCACGAATGGCTTAATAGCCCAGCTTTTCACATCGACGCAGCATTAGCATCTCAAGACTGAAGCTATAGCATGTTATGGGAGCTCAAAGGTGAATATTTTCCTATTATTGATTGTGGGGTGACGAGCAACACGAAACTATTTCTCAGCCTGAAGTGGATATCATATAGCTTCTCTCGTAAGGCTATTTCAAGTAAGCTGTTAGTAAGTAGCAACATACTGATATGTTCAGTTTGGACTTGTCAAGCGTGAATAATGGCGAGTATCTGAGTGTTGTTGAAATGAATCCGTGGAAGTTTTGTATGGAACCTTGACAGTCTAAGCCACTCCATGGATTTTATTCCATGGTATCACAATGTTTTCAATCATCTTGTTTTGCAGTAGAAATTAAATGTGAATTTATACTGAAGTTTGGGTGGCTTATTTTCCTTCAATCGTTTTGGTGCTAGGACGATTATGGTAAACTATACACAGCAGCTCTTGGAGTGAATTGTGACTATGCGATTGTTATGTGCTAACTCGATTCTCTTTCATGATTGAGAGAAACCACATCTCCGGGTTCACTCTCTTCTTTATTCTTGAAGTTTTTTGAAAGACAGCCAAGCAAATCATCCCGATGGAATCATCAAGTATCGAGTCATCAAGTATGGAATCTCACCATGCTCAAGATGAAGCAGCGAGCTCAGCCGAGATCCTCCACAATGCCACTGTATTCTTGGAGCAAGTCAAGGTAATAGATTTCATCTGAGAGCAAGTCAAGAGGTTAATCGATATATAGATAAACTACCAGAACAAACCAGAGGTCCACAAAGAACTCTTGCATCTCCTAACTTCATACGCTGCTGCAAGAGATGAGGCCCATCAACATATCAGCGCCCGAGTGGAGGCCTTGTTCCATGGCGCTGCACTACAAGTTCCGCAAGTCCGAGATGACTTAATTCAAACCATTCGAAAGGGGAAAGGTACGTCATACGCTGCACCTCTCGTCAACTCTGCCATCAATCGCGTAGCCAAAATCACGGTCGGGAGCACGGCAGCCGAAGATTCTGAAGGAGAAAGGATTGAAGAGAGTGCCATGAAAACCGTGTCCAGGGTCAAACACCTCCCAGAATTCAGTGCCGATGCCAGTCTACTTGAAGGCTTTGGTCAGCTGTTGCCAGCAAATGTTTATCCATCAGTTGCAGGACGCACCAAGGCAACTGGAGGGACATCTCGGTTCCACAAAGAAGAAGGAAAGCAGTACATGGAGCTTGTCAAGGTTTGTCTTTGTTTTTCTCCACATTCAACGCTGGTCATTCTGACAATTTACAGGCCTATTTTAGTGACAAATTAGATGTCTATAAAAGATACGCCATTGCCATTGACGACTTTGAGAGAAAGAGGATTAGGGCAAACCGCCGCTTGTATGTCAAATCGAGGATTTTGCTCCAGGACTCACCACGGCTCTTCGATGGGTTTCAGAAGTTCATGCCCGAAAATGCAAAGGGCGAACTCTATCGAACATCGGCTGGGAAGCTTCGATGGCGCCACTATCATGCTGACCACGTCACCCCTGGAACCTCTGAAAAATAGCGGGACAGCTTGGTTTATGAGTCCTATTGGTACATATACATTTCGGTGGCGTTGATTTGATGGTCTAGAAAACAATTGCAAGCCAGATCCAACTATTATACAGTTGTTGTCCTTCCCTAATACCAATTAGGATCGTCATGCGAATGCCGTTCTGCTCTCGGGTTGAGGTTTAGTATCCTCTGTCCTGGAATATGTTCCTTTGTGAAATGCGCCTCAAACATGCCCGATATTGCCCTTCGCCCAATTGCCCCAAATGAATCGTACTCCTTCAGCTCTCCATTACAAGCAGCCCACTCGGGAGACATTGGCGTCAAGCCGTCCCCAAGGTCGCACCAACGCGTTACCAAAATCGCGCGTTTAAAAGAGTTTGTCGGTCGATCCTCCATATTTTTTAGCTCAATGAGGTACTCGCTTGGGCAGTCTGAACATCGCCTCATCGGTCTGCAAGATTCGCACAGCGTCACAATAGACCGAGGGTCGTAGAGACGGTGGTGTAGTTTGTCCTTAACTTTCTGTCCCATCGAATCGCGCGGCTTTGGGATATGGTTGAGAGCGCACTTGCAAAGCTCCATCAACATACCGTCTCTCCAATGGGCGCAGACCGAAAAGTATGGGCTATAATCCTCGCGCGAAAAGAGTAGAAGCCGCACTTCGCTCTGGGTAAGTCCGGACTCTGCGTAGCAATAACTGCTCACTCGCATGTGCAGATGGCCGTTGATAATGGCGAATTGGCTCTGGTGGGACCAGTGGTCCTCTTTCCACCGCCGCACCAAAGATTCCACGGGGATTCCGTACGCCGGTCCGTATCGTTTAGCCCTCGTGACGAGTTGGACAAATGAGAAAGGTAGGTTGCGGCGAGGGGTGATGCGGGTGCGAGGAAACGGAAGGTCGAAGGCCTTGGGGCACTTATATAGAGGGTTGTGTGCCGCCGCCGGCTTTAGAGTCTCATTGCCATTGTGTATGCGGTAGTGGTAGGAGGCGCATAAGAAACACAAAAGGTGGTTTGGGAGGTATCTGTCCATGGTGAGGAGGAACTGAATCTTGTATTGATGGTTTTCCGGGCGGTTTAGCGCTTGCCATGGTCGTGAGCCGAGGCGCCAAAGTAGTCTTCTGGTAGTGAATGCTAGGCTAGCTGCTTCAAATGGCGTTAGATATTCGAGAACTGCATCCCAAATGGGCAACGGTATCTTCGATAGAATGTGGTCTTCAGGGTGGCATGCAATGCCCGTGGTCCTTGAAAGGTCCTGTTCATCATAGACCTCGTCGTCATAAACTAAACTATGAAGCAGTGCCGTATGGTCCAGCCTCTCGCCCAATTGGCTATCAACCACGGCCTCCTTGTGATATATAGGTGATGGGCTCCGGATTTCATATTGAGGTGCGCCCGAGGCTTCCGCTAGCGTACTCGCAGACGCGCTAGGTCTTGGACGTTTCTGGAGTTTAGAAGAAGCTTTGGGACGAAAGGCCTTTGCTAATCGAGTTCCGAAACCGCTACCCTCTCCAGGTGCCATATTACGGAGTTGTCTGGTTCAAAATTTGTTGAAGATATTCGGATAGACGTCATCCCAATGCCGGCAGTCCGTCGATACGCTAAATTTTATCTAATCTGGGGTATCAAGATAAGCTACTAACGGCTGAACTAAAAATAGATACGCGACGGGTGGAGAAACAACCATTTCAATCGGGCGGTTTCGTACTTACTAAAAGTTCACTTGTTTAATATATACGAGTATGAGAGTGTACGGGCAATGGTATATTTTGTCTAATCTTAATCATATTTCATATTTTTCATATCCCATCACCTGAATATTGTGGTAATGACTAACTAACCAAGTGAACCCAAGTGCAAGCACGCATTGGAACAAATAGTCGAAATAGCTGAGCAATCACACAAAAAACAGAAGGATATTTCAATATTTTCCCACAAATCTCTAGGCAACGACGCCAGTGCCAGCCTTCGACTTTACCAAATCGCAAATGCACGAAGCTGGGTCGAGGCTGTAGTTTGTCAGCTATGTTTTTCGAGCACAGGGTATGGATGACTTACACGTAGCTGTATGGTGGCGAAAGAGAGCCAGTCTTAGTAATATCAGTAGTGCTGCCCACAAAAATGTTGTTCTTCGAAACGGCGTAACCCTCTTCGTCGCTATCCAAGTTGGTTGTGATAGCAAGCTTGGTGTTTAAGAAGTAGGACTGCTCGACAAGGACCTGAGCGCCCATGCGAGAGTTGATTCCGGAGGTCGGGTTGTTCTCGAAGCAAGAGCTATAGATGTGAGCAGTACCGAATCTGATGGATGGCAGACGGGAGTTGACGTTGGTAAAGTGGTTGTGGTGGAAGGTGACGCGGAGGTGGCCGGTGTCCTCGGAACCGTTGCTATCGGAGTGACCGATGAGAGATCCCTTCCACTATTGAACAGGTCAGCAGCTGATTGTTATACTACGCAGAGAGTGGGTATACAGACGTGGTCGTGGAACTTGCTCCATGATACGGTAACGTAGTCGCTGGCATGGGTGATGTCTAGCAGTCCATCATAGTAGTCTTTGTCGCCGGTGAGGCCGACGGTGGAGAAATCACAGTGGTCAACCCAGACCTTGGTGGCAACATCAAGGGCAACCAGATCGGCACCCTTTGGAGGGTTGTGGAACTTCAGGTTGCGTAGAATGACATTGCTAATTTTCTTGAGTCTGAAACCACCATCCGTCAAACCTGTGAATGAATAAGTAACGGTGACACACACATGAAGTTGCGGGCACAAACTTACCAGAGTTAGCACCGACTCCAATGACTGTCGTGCTGCCCGCCAGGTCGAGAACTCCACAGCCGGTCAGAATTCCAGAGATCTTGATGACACCACCGCCGCTAATGGCAGAGGAAAGGGCTGAGCAAGAGGTAACAGTAGTTCCGCTGCCGCCACCCCCTCCAGTGACACCAGCACCATAACCAACAAGCCCGTTGATAGGGGCTGCGCCGCAATCGTTTGAGCCAGTTGGGGTCGGGTCGCTAGTCACAGTCGTCAATGTAGTGCCCGGTGAGCTGACCGTCGTTGGAGTGCTGCCTCCCCCAGTGAAGTAGCAGGAGCACTCCTTGGAGAGCGCGCTGGGCTTGTTGCTGCAGTTACTGGCCCATGCTGGTAATCCCGTAGTGGCAGTAACGACACTTTGCGTAAACGTAGCGCAGAATTGAGAAGCGGTTGCCGGTTGAGCTTCCATATAAGATGCGCAAGGGTCGGTGTCCGGGTTTGTGCAGCCCAAGGCCACGGGTAGGAGGGCTAAAACAGCGTAGTGCCACATGGTTTCCGAGTAAGGAATATCAAGAAAAGGATCTTGGAGAAGACGACAGGGGATTCTTGAAGATCGTCGAGTGTGATTCAAACAAAGTCCCTGCGAACGCTGATCTTGGCTTTATACTCAAATCCATCTCTTCAAGCTTCTCTGTACATACTCGCTGGAATCGTGATTTTTCCACCTGTCGGAATGAAAAGGGGATTAATGTAAGGCCCGGCGCAGTCAAGGGAGACAAGTTGCCGATCTGCCGAGCTGCAAAGATCCCCGGATTCTAAACTTAATATCAAATAGATTGGATGGTTGGGCGGCGTGGTCATTTACGGACCACGAGGACGATGGAGAAATAAGTTTCAATGCAGGCCATTGTAGGTTGTCTATAACCTCCGAAGATAAATTGGGAGGGTGAGCTTGGCGCTCATTGGAAACGACCACGGAAAATATGATATTCCTGGCCACAAGCACAACCCAAGCACGGCTGGAAAGCCGGAAATCGACCGAGTTCAATCTCGAAGGGCATAATTTTTGCGGATAGCCCTCCAACGACTCAAGAATATAGTGCGTGATTGGTGAAGCGTCCTGACAGTGATGTTTGTTGTTGAAGCCAAGCCAAATTAATTTATATGGAGGTTGCAATCTGACCCCGGATTTGACTTTATGCATAAGCCTAAATACCCCGCGTAACCAGCATCTGTGGGGTAAAGAGACCAGCAAAAACAAGGTACTTGAAATTATGAGGGTGCGATTTTAATCGAGAAGATAATATTGTACCTATACGGTGTCTATTACCCATGAAACCTCAGCAATTTGAGGACATGCTCCATGGGATGTTGCAGGCCGTCAAGGTCACCTGGCGTCAGGTCTAGTAATATCCGCAGGAGTTCGTCGGTTCTAATGCCATTATTAAAAGCGTACTCAATGAAGCTTCGTAAATTAACTGCAAATGCATGCTGTTCTGAAGTCGAGCATATGAACTTCATTGAGCTACCAGCAAGGGATGCGGCGCACCACTGTATCAAGGCTTTGATATCCGGATTACCACCAAATGTGCGGCAGCCCCAGAAGCCAGTGTATATCACCGAGAATGGGTATCTCGGGCTACCCTCACAAGTTATATGGCTTGCCCGGAACCCAGTATAGGCCTTGCGCAGTTCTCTTTCCACATTTCCAGGAAGCACATCAGGTAAGCCGCCTCTCCTGTCAGCCACGTCAAGCTCCAAAGCATCAACAAACAGCATTGTACGCTTAGCCCATTTACGCTGATGTATGGCGGAGCTACCACTCGGCAGGAGCACTTCTGCGCATCGAGCGTCGCGGCCGTAACCCGCAATAGCAATCATTGCCTCGGGGCCCAAGACTACGAGGGCCTGGTTATCCTCCAGAGGCGGAGTTACAAGAACTGCAGGACAGCACTCTGGTGATGCGCCTACATGCGTTTCCTCCTGTGTTCCTGTCCGACCGAACCCAACGAACTTGTTCGCGGAGATCACGGACGCGCCATCTGGAATCCCGAGGACCTCCGGGGATGTGCTTGCGGCTGATAACTCTAAAACTTCTAGGGGCAACAGTGTGTGTTGTGCGGTGGGTAGAGGGTCTTGGTTTGTGTGGAGAGTGTAGGATATTGACCAGGAACCTAGGTCAGCTGCGAGAGGCGAGTAGTCGTCCGTGTCCGTTATCCGGTCAAAATATGTGAACAGAGCTGTGAGATATGCATCGACGGCGCTGGCGTGAGGTTGCTCTGAGCTATACCAGATATGAAAGTCTTGATATCCATCTTGCCATGCTGGGGCCGTCAAAGTGCAAAGAAATTGGTGGACAACAAGACAAGCGGTTTGTCGCCTAGATAGCTTGACTTGTGGGCTTTTGGACGAGAGGATGGCCAGGCTATGGTCTGGGAAGAGTGATGGCATTTCCAGCGCAAGTCCGACAAGTGCAGGCCATGTCCGCGTATAGAAATCGCCTTTTAGTCCATTCATAAAATCTCGGAGAAAGCCATAGTCCGTATCGGTCTTCTGCCGCAGTGAAATTGCGATGGATTCAAGTAAATCAATGACACCTCTTGGGCTGTTGACTTCTTCGCCCATAAGTGCATTAAACAACTCCCAAAATGGCGCCTGCAGCTCATAGGAATCGAGGAGAGAGAAGCGATCCTCACACAGGAGCTGTGGGGAACATGGCAGCATGTAGCGATCCTCCATCATGACTAAAAAGTTGGATAAATCCGAAATCGGTGATTTACGATCGCGGTAAAAACCCTCTTATAGCGATGCGTTCTAGGCGGCAATCACTGTGACAGGGATTAGATTCCACTGCCTAAGCCGGGCTTTAATTGCACCGCATCCACAACCAAACTAGGGAAATACGTTTATGTGGGGTGCCAAGTTAAAGGTAATATAATCTCCACGCTGTGGTTTGCAAGTAGCGCTCGTTGTAGACCGCTGAGCTCTAGTGGTGAGGTTTACCCGTTTATTAAAGCAACTACTAGATATTAGCCTCATTCCTTCCAATTTATAAACACCAATATGGATTTACATTAGCGGGAGTAATTATTATTTCTAACAATACTGATTTTAGCCTTTCCTCGTCACTTACTGTTTGTAGTGTAGGTTAACTATATCCTAGACGTTTCTCGGGGTGCGATTGTGAGTTCGTTCGTGGGTGTTTGAAAACGAACTGCAGAATACGAAGGTAGGAATAAGTGGACTATCATCATGAGCGAATATCGCAGCCAACTACTTCAACCGGCATCAATAGCTTTTAGAGGACAGTCCTGATATAACTGTCAAATAACATGGATATAGCCGTAGAAGAACTATATAAACCTACCTCTCACGCCATATATGTGCTGCTCTGCATCATCGACCTCCTCCCCAATTATACGATACCAACAACAACAGTAACAACCAAAACTTGCCAACTATCAACATCAAAATGAAGCTCACCCTTGTCTTTGCTGCCCTTCTTGTCGTTGCTATTGCGGCCCCATCTATCGCAGCTCCCGCCACCGATGAGTTAGAGAAGCGATCGGACGGCTGTGCTACATGCAACAATGGCAAAAAATTATGTTGGAGCTGCAACAGCGGTGGCTGCTCATACAACACTATCTCTTGCTAAATATGTACGTGAGCCAAAATAAGGGGCTATGTTTTCCAGATTCTAATAACTATACAGCTGAGGGCTTCTCTTCTGAATATGGCATTAAACTAGCTGTGCAAATCTGGCTTTAAGGCGCTTGCCGCGGACAAGCAAATCCAGTTTGGGGCAGAGCAAGAGTAGCATAGACGGAAGGAAATAAAACCAATGAGATAGTCCATTTATCAATGACAAACTTATACCTATCTCAACCATCAATTTAGTTGGATTCATCACCAAGTGCGGACCCCGAGCAGACGTCCCCGTACTCTATGAACTAGACCTACGCTGAATCAATATAAATTGCAAGATTAGCTAGAGGAAGGGATGGGGTAGCTTTGGGCCCAGGATTTGACACTCCATTTCTTTCTTCACGGTCTTGATCCTGATATCTCTGGTGCCAGTCGCCGTTCCTTTTCATGATGGCAGTCATAAAGCCTACGCTGCTTACGACGAGTGAGGCGCTGCCGAATATTATCACAATTGTGTCATCTACAATGGGACCGAAACACGTGAGAAGCTGTGTAATCATAAATATACGCCAGAGCCTGCGACCGTATTCTTCTAAGACAAGGTTCTAGTTATACCATGGTGTGGAAACCACTTCGGCGATGGGCTCGAGAGACGTGAGAAGCTGTGTAATTACAAATACACGCTTCTGGGACGAGTTTCTAACGGACGTCGTGTCACGGTGACTACGTTTCACAGCCAGGACCAGCGTACATATCTGCCCATCATAAGTTAGAAGCAGGGTACTATGGCTCACTATGTGATGGTGAGACAAATTTTACTTATAATTGTCGCTCATATAATCAAACTTGGGCACATAAACTACCTCATCAGCTCCCAAGCTATCCTCATTCGAAGGCCACTCTCAAACTTTATCCCCGCTGAGCTAACAAATACTCGTAGTCCGGCATTGCCAATTCAACAAAATGCAGCAACTTCTGTGCTACATGGGAACCAAATTCATTTTCCCACTTCACAAATTCCTGCTGGATGTCGACGCCCTTGGAAATCTTTGACATGTCTACACCAGTGGATTTCTGGATAGAAGAGAGCCACGGAAGAAGTCCGGTCTTCGCAACTTGCCACTCGAAGCTAAGCTGCTGCGGATCGAGCTGGAGCTGATGGCATAGACGCTCTAGAGCAGCGCGATCGGACATTGTATCGTCCGCGTCGATCACAGCTGGCTTGCGATGCTGGGCCTGTGGCGAGCTTGGCGAGGTCTCTGACCATGTGTTCAAATACCAGTCATAAAGAATGCGAGACCAACGAAAGGAGACTTCCGCGGGAAAATCGGAATCGTCTATGTCTGCTCCAAAGGCATTCGTAGTGAGCTTGTACCAAGAGTAAAATACCAGCGCCGGGTGACGAATCAGGAAAACGGGTGAAACTGAGAGCATGAAGTCATCGGGAAGTAATGTCGGGTTAGTTGAAACTCTAACCTCGGTATCATTCTGATACAGCTTAGGAGTGGTGCGAGGAGGCCGAGGGACTTCGAGGTTGCTGTCAATTACCGACGGCTTAAGAAATACCCAAACATGCTCTTTCACAAATGCTACCTTGCCCTTACCACTAAAATAAGCACCACTCCAGGGAAGCTCTTGGGAAACGAGGAAGCTCACCTGTTCACTGGCTCTGCGAATGTCATCTTTGAGCTTGTTGAAGGCCTCGCGATATGACTTTGGTGCCCCGGTCTTCTCCTCGAATCTGGTTCGCGCCACCTCCATTTTCGGGCCTTTGCGATCACACTGTGGTTCAATTCCGAAGTTGTACACATCGAGGAAGGGATATTCGACTGGGACGACATCAGGGTGCGATTGGAAAATCTTCATGAAAAGGGTTGATGCCGTGCGGGGGTGTGCGAGAATGAACGCAGCCTTGCGGCCTTGTGGTGGCGTGGTGGACATATTTGATGGTGTAGTGAGCGTCGTGAGAAAGAATCAAGTGAAATTGAAGATTAGAATAGAAACGAACTGAAGTAGTTTTGATTATTTTTTATGTCTGGTTGGGGAAGATGGGATATATGACGGATATAATATCATGTCGTATCACGAGGCTTCTTCTCTATCCAGCCATGTAAGCGGATAGCTCTCTTCTAGTCAAATATTCGTTTAGATGGCTAAATGATAACTGAAACAAGGGTGAAATTCAGGTTCTGCTGCATGGTTGTGACCTACAGGGCGTTGATTGAATCTGCGATGTGGCACTGCATACTTGTGCCTTCCAGATCTAGCTGACTCGACACCGCCATTCTGTAATTTGCACGACCATTAATACAAGTGTTATATGTAGTGTGTTACATGTACTCCACGCTGCTTGAAGTATTGTTGTCTTTTGGCCCAGCAAATATAGTATTCATGACGCAGAGGTATCCCCACGCCACTTCCGCTTCGTTCTCCGTCTCACGGGCTGCGACGTGGGCAAATTCTACTTTTAGATCTTTATATGGATTAGCCTGTATACAGCGGTGGTGTAAATGTACTTTCAAGTCGCAGGGAACCCGCAGGTCTGTCTCTCCAAAATGTTAACTCGGAGCTGGAGGCAGCCCAAAAGATCTCATGCTCGACCTACGACATAGTTCTTTGTTCTCTAGGCATTGGTGGAGCTGAAAAATAACCTGACAGTTTCTTGCGTATTGATCCTTTTCAGAGTGCATCCTGGGTGTTCTCGATGAGGAAGCATTGTAGTTGTTTTTGATTGCCGTAGGTAGAAGAGGTGCGTTGCCACCGGGAGCTTCGATGGTGGAGTTGACCCACCCTTTAGCCACTCTTCGCTGATGAGTGTGTATATAAGCTTATATATCTGGTCCATGGAATATTCTAGATCGTAAAGCCACTCGGTAATCCTGAGGAAATAGCTTTCTCATGTTGCATCTTCTAGATCCAAGACAAAAATGAGGTTGCCTAGTGGCTGAGGTCTTCCTTCAGTTGTCCCGTGTCCTATCCTTGACACTTAGTGACAACATGCACTCACAACCCGAATAGGCAGGTAGTGATGATATGCTCATATATCGAAGGTGCAAACATTGAATAGTCTTAACACTTGAACAAACATTTTACTATAACTTATCTAAACATACAAAACTATTTACCCAACTATTTATGAAAAGCTCCTTTAAGTCCACTTCATCTGCCATACAAATAAGATGCAAAACCCCATCTAACAACGGTAGATAATTTAGCAAGGAAGGGCCTTGCCGGCAGCCTTCTTGGCCAGTGCAACCTCAGCGTTGCGGCGGCGAACGAGACCAGGAAGGACCTTGCCACCACCGTGAACCCACTTGGGGAACTCCTGAGGGTAGACCGTAGCAGCCTTCTCGCCCTTGTTGAGACGTGTGACAATAGAGGACGATTGAACAGCTCCGCATCCGACGTTGAAGGCCAAGCTGACCAGAGCACCGTACTGGTTCGCGTTGAGTACCGCCTTGGAGTTGAGCATGGCCGTAACACATTTCTCGGCTTTCTATAAAGGGGGGTTATTAGCATACTCCAGGTCTTCAAGCATTAAAGGCTACTTACAGCCATGTCTGTGGCGAGGAGCTTCTTGCCATTGGCCTTGGAAAGCGGAATCGGGTATCCGACCTCGGCGCACTTCGACTTGGTGCAAAGATGGCCATAGCCGACGGTTGGGTGGCCAGTGGCATCAATGTCTATTGTCGGTTTGTTAGCATCCCTGAAAATATATGCCTGCACAGAAGAGCCACTCACAAACTTTGGCGACGAAACCCTCAAACTCAGCAATTAGGTCGACAGTGGCCGCATTCGATTTGGGCGCAGAGCAGCTGCCTCCGCCGGTGCTGCACTTCGGCTTGACATAGCCGCTGGAGCCAGTCTTGACGTAGTAATCGGCAACGTAGCAGCCATCGGATGTCTTGTCCCAGATGCTGTTTCCGCTGACGCTGGTTCCTCCAGTCTGGCAGGTTATGGTAACATCGTGGCCCTTGGCATATGACTTCTTCACAGCATAGCTTGTGCCTGGCCCAGAACGGCAGTTGACAGTGTCACCTGTAATGGGGAAGGCAGCAGCAGTAGAGGCCAGAGCGGCAGCAACAGCGAAGAGAGTGAACTTCATGGTGAATAAGGTGGTAAGAGTATAAAGATATATCTTGAAAGGCGATTGAGTTGATGAGTTGATGAGTTGATGAGAAGATGAGAAGATGAGAAGATGAGAAGATGAGAAGATGAGAAGATGAGAAGATGAGAAGATGCTTTGGATTGATGATAGAGAAAACGAACGGAAAGTAGTGGTCTATTTGTACTTGATGTTCGGACAGCTTCCTGTCGCAAAAAGCCTTGTGATAGAGGCATGTCCAGGGAGCTTCTGTCTTGAAAAGCCTTGAAAAGGGGCACTGTTCAGCTTCCCTTCTCGAAAAGCCTCACAATGGGACATATTTCCACATCGCTTCGCGAAAAGCCTCGCGACGGAAACATGCTTGTTTAGCCCCAGGCTTAATTCTAATCCGACGATGGTGATCATTCACATAAGCGATCGGAGTATTATGTTCTCCCCAGCTTCTAGCACTGCCACTGCGACCACACAAATTACACGTGCGCCACATTTTTGCTTAAAATAGAGTTTGATGGGGTAGGATCTACAACGATACCTCGTTCTTTAGGTTAGACCGATTTAAATCGCCGTTAGTGTCCCTCTAAATAAGCTTGATGCCTATAATGTGTTCTCCCGTCTGACTGACAGATCGGCGCGATCCGTTATGCGAAATAACAACCCCCCAGCTACAGTTCTAGACCCACAAACCTCCCCTTCTCACACTCTTACCTCTGCGCTGAATAAACAAGAGACACACTGTAAGCCATGCTATTGAGGCGAAGTCTATTGAATAAGCTCGGAAATTAAATCGTCGCCAAGTATGGCATGGCAATGCGCCCTCTTCTGGTTCTACTTTCGGTCGTTTGTTGCAGAAGGGTCGGCCACTTCACACGTGCGGCTGTCTTGAACCTTCTCTTTCCGTACAAACCTTCCCGTTGAGGCGAAGTCTGGAGATGAAGCTGAAAAATGAAATTGCTGCTGAGGATATGGTAAGGCATTCTTCTATCAAACTATGCAGCTATTGATATGAGCGGCGTAGCTTAAGGGTTAAGCTGTAAGATTAAAGTCTTGGAGGGAAGATGGTAAGGCATTTTTCTGTCTCTTCTGCATTTTCTACCTCATCTTTCTCTTCTATCACTTCTTCATTTACGAGCACAGCTTTTCATGGATGCATTATAAAGAGGTCGCGACAACCCCATTGGCATCTTTTTTGAACAATCACAATCACAATCACATTCGCATTCACATTCACACTCACAATCACAATCACATTTCCACCTTCCTCATTTCAGCTTTATTATACACCACTACATCTTCTTCATCTCATCCACAATGAAGCTCATCAGTCTTGTTGCTTGCACTGCGGCATTCCTGTCAACAGGTGCCTTCGCCTACCCCATCACCGGCACAACCGTCAACTGTCGCTCCGGCCCCGGCACAAGCTATGCCGTGAAAAAAACCTACAAGAAAGGCGACAGCGTCACAATCAGCTGCCAGAGCGAAGGCCCCGTCGTCAGCGGAAACAGCATCTGGGACAAGACCACCGACGGCTGCTACGTCGCCGACTACTACGTCAAGACCGGCACCAACGGCTACGTGAAGCCCAAGTGCGGCGGCACTGGCGGCGGCAGCGGCGGCAAGATCCCCGGCCCCGTCACGAACGACTACCCGTACAAGAGCCAGTGCGGCCCTGTCGACAAGTGGAAGTACTTCAAGTGCCAATGCACCAGCTTCGTCGCTTGGCGCATCAATGAGCGTCTCGGTATCAACTTCCACAACCAGTATAAGGGTACCAACTGGGGCAACGCAAATAGCTGGGACGAGGCCGCGCGCAAGACTGGCGTTCGCGTTGACAATAAGCCCGTCCCGGGATGTATCGCGCAGAGCAATGCTGGATCTGCTGGTCACGTCGCTTGGGTTACTAAGGTTTCTGGAAACACTGTTACCATCGAGGAGTACAACTTCAACAAGTACAGGGGTTACGGTACGCGCACTGTTCCCAAGGGCACGTTCAACTATATCCATGTGAAGGTCTAGTGTGTTGGAGGCGATGTTGAGGCTATTGTTCAAGACCATCTTTTAGTGTTAGACTTTCCTTACTATTATGTACCTCTATAGAGCATATTAAAATTATAACGGATTAAACAACATTCGGTTTCATGTGACTATACTTATTTTGCTCAATTCGGAGATAGAAATGAAAGGTTCCCAGTTGATTTCTCGTTTATTCACCGAAGTAGCGGCCGGGCCCTTTCCATGTAATTCCACAGTCAAATCCGTCAACCTCTTTTGTAGTGTTATCAACGGTCGAGATGCTAATTCTCTTGGGATTATGGTCGTATATGAAAGATATTGTACTGTCACGTAATTTATACTATAAAGGAGGAGGGTGGTAAAAAATATATTACATATTTTACTATATTTTAGCTGAAATTTTATCATTTATTTTACCACGAAATTAATAATTTTGTGTAAGTTGAAATTAAGTAAACACACGATAGATATGCATTCCTCATCATATACACAGACATCCCTTTTAGCCTCTGTCCCCACTGACCTCCTTCTCAGCGTCTATAATCACTAAGCTTCTCCACAGCATCTATTCTCGCCGACCTCCTTCACAGCCTCTATCCCCACTGACCTCCATCCCAGTGTCTATTCTCACTAAGCTTCTCCTCAGCGCTTATCACCACCAATCTCCACCTCAGCGTCTATCCTCGCTGACCTCCACCTCAGCCACTGTCCCCACTGACCTCCTCACCAGCATCTATCCTTGCGGACCTCCTCCTCAGCCTCTGTCGCTCAAACTTATAGCATGCGCACCCCAGCCTTTCACCCTTCCATCCCCTCCTCCTCATCCTCACTAACCTCCTCCCCAGCCTCAATCGCTCTCTCCCTCCTCTTCGCAGCAGCCTCCCTCTTCCTCTCCAACAACTTCTTCAGCCCCTTCGCCACATTAAACACCCCTCCCGTCCCCGACCCACACGCCGCACAACTCGGATCCTTCCTATACCTCCCCAGCGCACACGCCTCGCAGAAGTAGTGCCCGCACCGCGTCACAACCGGATGCTTATACCCCTCGCGACAAATAATACACGCAAACGGCACGCCCTCCAGCTCTGCATCATCGTCTTCCTCCTCCTCCTCTCCTGTGCCCCGGCCCGCCCTCGCAACCGTTGTCCCGCCAATATTCTTCTTCCCCTTCGTCACAGTCTCCCACTCCTTATCCAGCTGCCACCCAGCCTTATAGTCCTCGCGCGCATGCAGGTACTTGCAGTTATCTCCAAACCCACAGAACCCTGTCGTCTTGTAGTCCTTACACACATCCGGCGCAAAGTCCGTCACGGTGATGGTGCGGATATTAGTCGGGGCTTTGATGGGCCCGATGTTGCGATTCGGCGCGTCGGGGTTGCGCTGGATGAACGTCGTCTGTTTCTGTGCCGCGAGGCCTTTGTAGGTACCATCTGGGGCTGCGGGGAGAGCGCGCGTGCTGCCTAGGAGCTGCTTGCTGGAAAGAGAGGGCGGGCGCTCATCGAACCACTCGGTGGTCTTGGTGGCGTCGTTGGCGCTGGTGATGCCTGCGCGGGAGGCGGCGTGGGCGGCGGGTGTGATTTCGGTGGTGGTGGAGGCGGTGGGTTTGGAGGATGCGGTTACGGTACCGGTGTTGCGCTTGCGGCGTTTTATCTTGTGGCCTGCTTCGTCTTCGGAGGAGGAGTAGTCGTCGGAGTCGGAGTTGGCTGGGGGGGGAGTGGCGGGTCGCTTGCGGATGTTGGATTTGTTCTTGTTGGTGCGCTTTTTGAAAAGGGCTACTGGGGCGGGTGCTTCTTCTGCAGCTTTGGGAGGTGGGGTTGGTGCTTCCATGGTGCGTGGTTGAGGGTTGTGGTGGAATTTGGGAGATGTTTCCCTTGTGTTGTTTCTTGGGATGGCGATGGGATAGCCTCGAGGCTGAATAAGAGTTTCCAGAGCCTTGTGGAAAAGTGGTTCGCTTATGTAAGAAAAATTATAGAAGTACCAGCCAATCAAACGCGCAGATCGGTAGTTGTATTTTCCGTCCGTTGTTTACATTTTGTATGTATGTAACTCGGTACTTCCGTCCCTAATATACCCCTAGTACCCTACTGTGGTACCAAGTACAACCCTCTTACCCTTCACCCTTCACGACCCTCATCCCTTCAGCAAGAAAATAGTCAGGACCCCATACAATCTACTTTAAACATCAGACGAACTTTTCATTATTTTATATCGCTGCCACTGAATTTTAGTTGGATTTGATGCTGTGCAGCTGTAGAATCATCAGAAAGCGACAGTATTGACATTCTGGCCCTATGAAAAGCCTCTGGATAGTTCTGGAAGGTCTGTCATATCAAGGTCTGATCAAGGTCTCAGTGGGACGCGACCAAGGATATTGAGGATCCTCCCCCCTGGCACCAGCTGAAGCTAACAAGCTAATGAGATGCTGGTGGAACTGGTACACACTGGCGAGATTGCGGTATCAATGCATCCAATGCAAGAATTCACGATCGCCCCAAACAAACACTGTCACAGCCAATAGATTTCTGTTTACTCTTCTGACATGAGATGGAGACAACTCGGCCTTATAGTTATGGGTTGGTCGAGTCCTTTTTCGCTGCACTTTTACTCATTACTCCACATAAACATAAAACATGGAACGTGGGGAATCTGTAGAAAAATAGAATTAAAATGTCTTGTGATATAGCTGAGCTGAGCTGAGCTGTTCGCTGTCTTGTGTCTCTCGCTTCCAATATGTTGTTTCCACTGCCTGCATGTGTAATTGTGTGATTGTGTAATGGCAATCTGTCGGCTACTCTCTCGCCCTTGACGCGCTTCTACGACCATCGCTCTGTCTTGTCTGTCTGTGACTCTCCTCATTCACTGACTCAAAAAGACAATCACAGAACCTGAGACGACCACCCGTGAACGAATACTGGGGAAATTAATATAAAACTCTTCCCGCGTCATCCACGCGTTCTGTGTGGTTGGTTGATCTACCGCCGGCGACAACAAACGCTACGCCAATATTACACGACCACGGCGATCCCGACTCGCACAAACAACACAGCTCTCACCACAACGACAAACCACGCCCTCGGCCAGGTCGTCATTGTGAAGAACGAGACCAATTCGCCAATTCGCAAACGCAACCCATGCACAGCTTCCCGTAGGGCCAGACAGGCAACAAACAAACGCGAGCGACTCCCTTGTGCCTGATCCAGTTTCGGGGAGGCACAGGAAGCTCATTTAAAGGACTGGGACCTCCGCCGGCGACATCATGGCAGCAACCGACGCCGAACAACCATACGCCGACATGGCTGCAGGAGACCCCTTCACGTCGAGCACGAGTCACCGCTACTCCAACTTCGACAATCAGCTATTCGCGCTCGGTCCAACCACGTCTCCGGAGCAGGCAAAGCGGGCATTGGAAGCACATCTCGCCGAGACCGAACGTAGGATACGGGACGCGTCGAAGCTGGGCACGACGCTCGTTCAGCAGCGAAAGGAACTTGCGGACCGATTGAAGGAGATCGAGAAGCAGCAAGATGAGGGAGAGATCACTCCGGAGCTGAGGCAGAAGTTGGTGGACATCGAGAAGGAGTACAATGAGGTTGGCCGCGAGAGCGCAAGGGCGTTTCTGCCAAAGTCGAGAGTGTCGAGCAGCGAGATGACTGAATCTCCGTTTCCAGTCCAGGGCAAGGTATGCGGTCTTCCATTCATTTACAATTCACATACTGACCATTCATAAAGCGATCCGTGAGCCCTTCGAAATTCGAAAGCCAAGCTACCGCCTCGCCATCCAAGCTGAGCGTACCCAACCGCAAGCAGAGAAACCAGCCCTCAAACCGAGTTCACGATATCGAATTTGCAACAGAGATCTCTACTTCTCTCTTGTCACAAGTCCGGCATCTACAAGCGCTTCTAGCCGAAAAGGAGGAATCTCTACGAAGTGTGAATACGGAAAAGGCACGTCTGGAGGCAGAGGCAGAAGGATTCAACCAGCGATTACGAGCTCTTGACGAAAGCGAACAGCGTTACAAGGATGAGAATTGGAGTCTTGAGACCCAGCTACACGAACATATTGCAACCGCGAAAGAATCAGCCGATCGCGAGAAAAAGCTCACTCAGAGCCTGAATGCACTCCAAGTTCAGAAGACAACTGCTCAGAAGGACCTTGACGAGATGAAGCTGAGCCACTCCAAACTATCCGAGACTCACGCAGCCGCGGTAAAACACCACGATACGGAGCTCGGAGGACTCAAGCGTAACATGGCCATGGTCGAGAACGAGCGAGGGGCGCTCCAGCGCAAGATTGAAGACTTGACTGGCCAGAACCATGAGCTTGCCATGGCGGTTGCACGCCAGCGCGGTATTGCAGATGAACAAGAGAGCCAGGATGCTACAGACGAAGACTTCGAGACCGCAGATGACAATGTCACACCTGAGCACTCTCCGCCACCCTCGCCGACCAAAATGACCCCACGCCATAGCCATCTCGAGGCGGAAACTCTGAAGAGCTCGCTGCATCACGCACACCGAATGATTCAGAGCCTAAAGGGCAACATTCACCGCGAAAAAACAGAGAAGCTAGAGCTTAAGCGGATGCTTCAGGATGCTAGGGACGAACTGGACATTCGCCGCAACGATGCCGCGTCAGGCTCCATCAAGAAAAGCCGTAAAATGGACTCCAAGGAGTTCAAGAAGCCCTCGAAGGGACAACTTGGCGCTCTCCGCAATAGCAGGAGCGAAATCTCTATGGATGATGCTCAATGGGAGGACCAAGATGGCGAGTCCAGCCCCTCACGGGCTGCTACGGCTCGCGTTGCCTCGATGCCTGGCGGATACGCTGAGTCCAGCGACCAATTCGAGACCAGCAACGAGACTAGCGATGCCTTCGAGACAGCCAACGAGCGCGGCACCGAGACCGACGACTTCCACACTGGCAACGAGGGTAACACCGACAGTGATGAACTGACCGAGACCGAGAGCGGCGCAAACGTCAGCACCATCCGCGGCCGACCAGCACCTCTTAACACAGCCGCGAAGCGCAGCTCTTTCCTCAGCACTGCCTCAACTTCAGGTGACGAATACAGCTACGAGGACGTCAGGACACCCGTCCAGTCCCAACCCCAGCGCCTCCGCCTGCGCATGGGCCGTGGATCAAGCCGTCGCGACCGTATCGCCAGCGAAGAGCCATCTCTCGACAGCAGCCCCGCCGCAAGCAACAACGGCACGCCTCAACAGCCGGGCCAGAGTCTGTTCGCAGAACTTGGCGACCTTGCTGGCAGCGATGATGAGTCCGCCATGGGCTCCAGCGTCGGTGGCATGACACCTGGACGGAATCGCAGCATTACGCCCGGTGGCACGCCAGGCGGCGCGTCCGCGCGTATGTCAGCGCTCGATATCCCCCCTGTTCCAGCGCTGCCAAAGCCAGTTATGGTGGATTCGAGCATGATGACCGACGACTGGGAGCCCGCGCCAGCGACGCCCCAGAGCGCCATTCCAATCATTGCCAGCGGCCTTGCAGGTGCCGGGCTCGTCGAGGTCGCGCACCAGTTCACCGATAATCGTCTATCCGTGATGAGCGATGTCAGCACCCAGGCCGGCGACCTCAGCGAGAGTTTGGCTCAGTTCCCTACGCCTCCTACGCGTTCCGCGCCTCTTCCGCCATTGAGCATCTCTACCATCCAGGCAGAGGACATGGAGCCCGTTATCCCTGCGCCTGCCACGCCGGTGCAGATGGCGTTCTCGTCTATCGGGACGTCGCACACTGAGCCTATAAGCCCAGTCCTGCACGCTCCTACGCCTGTCAAGCTTGCGTTTGCGCCGATTGAGGGAACAGAGACGGAGCCCATTGAGAGGCCGGCGACTGCTGTCAAGATGGAGTTTTCGGGTATTGAGGCTGTGGCGATGGAACCTGTTAGCCCGGTTCTGCGCCCGGTTACGCCTGTCAAGCTTGCGTTCGTGTCTATTGATGCTCTAGAGACTGAGCCGGTTGACCCTGTTGAAAGGGTTGTCACGCCGATTAAGATGGCGTTCTCGAATATTGGGGCTATGGAGACGGAACCTATTAGCCCAGTGGAGCCGGTCGTGGAGCCCGTCGTGGCTGCGGTCGTGGCACCGATGAACATGGCATTCTCTTCCATTGGAGCTATGGAGACGGAACCTATTAGCCCCGTCGAGAAGGTCGTGGCCCCGATTATCATGGGATTCTCTTCCATTGGTCATACTGCCACAGAGCCCGAGTCACCTGTGAAGAGGCCGGTGACGCCTGTTGCTTTCGCATTCTCGTCCGTGTCAAACACTGAGACCGAGCCAATTTCTCCTGTCGTCAGACCCGTCACACCACCACGACCAGTGACACCTGTTGCTTTCGCATTCTCATCTGTGTCAAACACTGAGACAGAGCCAATTTCTCCCGTCGTCAGACCCGTCACGCCAGTGACGCCTGTTGCTTTCGCGTTCTCATCTGTGTCAAATACTGAGACCGAGCCAATATCTCCCGTCATCAGACCTGCCACACCGCCGCGACCAGTTACTCCTATTGCCCTGGCATTCTCCTCAATCACCTCTACGTCAACAGAGCCAATTGAGCCCCCGAGCCCAGCACACAATCACCTCTTGGCAGGAGCCCTCGGAGCAGGTGCTCTTGGAGCTGGTGCCCTCGGGTTGGGAGCCCTCATGTCAGATAAATCAGACAAGGAGCTCTCAAACCAGAGCCCAGAGACACCAAAGGGCAAGGGCAACTTCAACGGCTTAATGAGCTGGGCGAAGGCTAAGACTCCCGTCGGCCCCCTTATTGCCGAGGACGAGACCCGCCAGTCGCCTAACCAGTCACCGCTGGCAGAGACTCCTGAGTCGCAGCGCCCATTTAAGGAGTTGTCTGTCAACACAAATGAGAGGCCTCCAAGCAAGGCCAAGCCTGATATGACGAGCTCCACTGCCCAGACGTCACTTACCTCGGAGGAGATTGATGACATGCTTTCGAAGAAGAGCGAGCGACAGTACGCCATCCTAAACGAGGACTCCCAGAAGCCAGCCTCGTCCTCTGGAGGCATCCTTCCCCCAACGATCCGAGTTCGAAAGTCCCAGGATAGCATGGGCAGTGTCAGGATTACGCGCCCGAAGGCTTTGGATCTCAGCCTTGACCGCGAGAACCAGCCCAATAGCAGACCTGGAAGCTCTGGTAGCCACCGCCGCTCCATTAGCAGTCAACACCCCCCACTGCCTCCAAACCACCAACAGGTCATTGCTGCAGCTCAGCGTGTTGGGTCTTCGTCCAGCAACCACACTGGCATTATGGGTCCTCCACTGCTACCTGCATCAGCCTATAGGAATTCCAACTCGCAACAGCTGCGCCCGAGGACTCCATCTAGCTCGCATGGCCCAAGTAGCCCCAAGAACGGCACTACGCCTCGTCCGAGATATTCTGGTGGCGCTGAACTGAACCCGTCCATCACTGCCCGCTCGCGCGCCTCGTCAGTGACCTCATTCGCCTCCGAAGTGGAGAGCCGCTTCAATCTCCGCGGCGGCCCTACCGAAATCCCCGGCGTGGCTTCCGGCACCGACCCGCGCATGATCCAGGCGATCACGCAGACCATGATCGGTGACTACCTATGGAAGTATACCCGCAAGGCCGGCCGTAGCGACATGTCCTCCACGCGCCACCGCCGCTACTTCTGGGTCCACCCATACACGCGCACTCTGTACTGGAGCGATCGCGATCCTTCGACCGCTGGACGCAGCGAGCTCAAAGCCAAAAGCGTCGCCATCGAAGCCGTCCGCGTCGTCACGGACGATAACCCGATGCCGCCTGGACTGCACCGCAAGAGTCTTGTCATTCTGACGCCTGGACGCTCGGTCAAGTTTACCGCGCAGACGGGACACAACCACGAGATCTGGTTCAACGCTCTCTCTTACCTCCTACTGCGCACTGACGACGCCCCCGAGGACACCGCCGATGAAGCCCCCGACGCCCTGACAGCTGACGATGTCGACGAGTTCAACCCCGGCTTCCGCTCTTCCCGTCGCGGCGGCGCCGCCTCCCTATCCTCCTATAACAGCCGCGCTACGCGCAACGAGTCACCCGCCATTCCCGAGCGCCCAACACTAAACAACACGCCGTACAATGGCACCGCCGCGTCCCGCGGATCGGTGGTCTCGCGATTGAGCAACTACTGGCGCACGAGCAATGGGGAAGTGTACGGTGCGCGGAGAAGCAGGCAGAGCACGGGCCAGAATAGCATATATGAGGCTAGCGAGGTGCATGATAGTGCCGAGGACGTGCGGGCGATGATTGAGAAGCAGGACCGCGAGAGTGATAGGCTGGAGAATGTAAGGGCTTGTTGTGATGGTGAGTTTGAACCCCTAGAATCTGTGTTGTAGCGAGAGTAGTTGCTAATGATTGTTATAGGACTCCATGACGTGGGACACCTCGCACATACACCTACGAGCTCCGTGCGCAACCGCCTCTCGCAGGGGACGCGCAGCTACACTCCCGGTCCTGGCCAGAGACCAGGCGCGACGAGCAGGCAGAGCGTGCAGTAGTGTACCATCACCATTAACAACAGCGGAAAAAATTGAATCGGGGTGAGGAGATCCGAGAGCGAATACCACGAGGTAGAAACACACACATACCGTCCAGACGGCCACGATGTCACGCAATAACCCACTTAGAACACGCCTTTTCAGGCCTTTCCTTATTACTCGAACCGTTTTTTGTCTTATTTAGCTTGATTTTTATCCTCTGAGACGCTCATTTATTTAATTTGTGGGAAAGCGTGCGTGCGTGCGTGGGATGGAATGGAATATGGCGCTAGTACGTCGGCGAGAGATTGCGGGGGGTCGTCGCGGATGCTGATGCATCGCACTTTTGTACACCTTTTTCTTTTTTTGCGTGTGAAGCTGGAGCGCGGTAATGGTGGGAGTGGTGGATGCAACGTGTACGCTTTTTCTTGATTGAGGGGTTGCGGATACCAGGACATGAAATTGTTGTGCGCTGAGAGGCTATCTATTTTCCCCTCTTGGCGGCGGAATGGGACGGTGGTGGAGGGTATGGGGAACAGGGGTCCCGAGATAATTTGCGGGGTGTGGGATGGGGCCTCTGGGGAAAGGGGGTATGGGGATGGGTTGTTGTATGTAAACTTCGAGATTGTGTGATGATGAGTTGGCGGTTATGAATTTATGGATTTATGCCTATTTCATCCCTGAACTGTGGTCCTTGTGGTTGATTTGTGAGCCTGATTTATCTCATCTAGCAATCGATAATATCTACAAGCCCCATTATCATGCACGCAGTGTATTGGCACCATCAAGCCCCATAATTTCGTTTACTCTAGCATAATTCTATTCTATACTAATGGATATCTAGATCGTCAAATCATCAACAACAGACAAAACTTTTCCGCACAGCTTCTACTCTACTTCTTCTTCGCCGGCGCAACATTGAACTGGAAGTGAACAATATCACCATCCTGGACAACATAAGTCTTCCCCTCCTGCCTATACTTCCCCGCGGCCTTAATCGACGCCATCGACTTCTCGCCGTTGCACAGGTCATGGAAGTCCTGGTACGCCACGACCTCAGCCTTGATAAACCCGCGCTCAAAGTCGCCGTGGATAACTCCAGCGGCCTGCGGAGCGTGCGTGCCCTGCTTGATCGGCCAGCAGCGGATCTCCTTCTCGCCGGCGGTGAAGTAGTACTGCAGGCCGAGCTTGTTGAAACCTATCCGGGCTGTTAGTGTGTGATCTATGGGAGGGTTGGTTGGGAGATATACCTTCGTTGGTGATCTTTCCGAGGCGGCTCTGGACCTTGATCTCGGCCATGAAGGCGTCGAGTGCGGGCTTGTCGTCGCGCAGGTTCCATAGCTTCTCCTCGAACTCGACGGAGAAGGGGATGATGTCTGTGCCTGCGCCACCGTGGGCCTTGACCCATTCTGCGATCTTGGGGAGGTATTTGCACTTTTGGCGGAGGTAGTCTTTCATGGTGAGGTTGATGAGGTAGATGACTGGCTTGGTGGTGATGAGGCGGAGCTTGGTATTGTCAGCATTATTTCCGAGGGTTGTAGAATGCAGGGCGAACCTTGTCGTTGATCAACTCGATTTCTGGAGTCGTCCACTCTCCATCCCTGACAGGCTTGTCTTGCTCCAAAAGCTATAACGGGTCAGTAAACTACACATTTCTACGGAGAGACGTCAAACATACCGCCTTGATTTTAGCAGTCGTCTCGTCGAACAGCGGTAGCATCTTGAATTTTCCTCCAGCCTTACGCACGATAGCCTCCTCAGCAACCCTAGCTTTAACAAGAATATCTAAATCCTTCTTACATAGCTCGCTCTGAATGGTATCTGCCAGCATCATCGTCAGCGGCCGATTCCCCCTCATCAAAGGGGCGAATGCTTACCCAAATCACGGACAGGGTCGACGGAGTCATCCACGTGCAAAACCTCATCGTTATCGAACGCCCTATGCAATGGTTAGCCGTCGCTCTATCACTCAATATTCCGCAACGAACGCACCGGACAACGTGATACATCCCATCTACAGCCTGGATGTGACTCAGGAACGCATTTCCCAGTCCAGCTCCCTCACTCGCTCCCTTAATCAACCCAGCAATATCCGTCACCTGAAGGTATGCCGGATACATGCTCGGAGGCTTCCAGACCTTGCACAGGAAGTCCTATCCCACATTAGCCAGGGGCTCAATATTTAGGTCACCTGACCAAAAAGGGTGAAAGGCAAGATTCGTCACGTGGAAATGCTAAAAACAGAAAAGGGGCGAGTAGAACATACATATCTTGGGTCAGGAACAATACAACGCGCCTCATTCGGCTCAATGGTACAGAATGGGTAATTTTCAGCCGAGGCGCTCTGCTCGGTCATGAGGTTAAACAGCGAACTCTTGCCAACGTTCGGCAGGCCCACACATCCCATCTTGAGGTTGGACTTGACGCGACCGAAGGCGACGACATTATTCGTCGTCGCCTCTGTTGCTTTCTTTGGTGGCATAATGGAGTAGAGTTATAGCCGAATTTTGAGGGTAGGGTGGATGGGATGGAGGGGAAGTTGTGGGATAGAGGGGTTGTTTTGTCCCTGCCAGGGTCTGGTGCCAAGCATATTTGTTTATTTTCGCGAGGTTCAAATAGAGTTTTGCGGGGCGGCTGACTCGCCCGTTCATCGACGATCAAGATCACCAAGGCTTCTCAGGTCTGCTTGGGTTATGGATTTATGCCCAGTGGTTAATTCCACGTACGGTCAAACAATCGTAACTAACACCTTTGAGTTTTCATAAGCAACAGGCCCATAATTCATCACCTATAAAGCGGGGGATATCTTCAATTTTTACCTTCTCCTCCTCTTCGGATTTCGATTCGAGATTAGTGTTAGACGATAGAAATAACTCACGCATGTGTATATTGTAGGATCAACTCATAGCCATAATAAGACGTTGATAATAGTCTATGTCTCTGTGAATAACCGCTCAGCACTTGTCCCCGGGGCATAAAACGCTCGTCCCAATCTTGTCGAAGTCCACGCCCATCACAGTCAGCGCTGCATTGATGACTCCGCCTATTCCCTCGCCAGCCATAAATCCAGCTGCAACGGCACTGCCAAATATCGCATATAATTGCGGACTTTTCTTGTTCCAAGCCCATGCCAAAGCAGCTCCAATAAACATCGCTGTCCCATAGACAGTACTTGGCAACAGGAAGGCCAGGCTGATAATCATCATATTTGGATGATATGCTCTCACCCACTCCCAACGCCCAGTCCAAACGCAATGCCGCAATAACACCATAAAAACCCCAAAGACTGCGAATAATATGCTGAACCACTTTGACGAAGAAGGGATAACAAAATCCGAGCTTGTTACTGCAATGGCCACGGCTCTCCACGCAGATACCGATGGAGCTGCAAAGGGGCAGGTATCCGGCGATGCGTCAAGGATGCAGGGATAGGCCGTAGCGAACAAGACAAAAATCGAGGGGGCCAGAAAAACGGCAACGAATGTACCTATGCTCTGGGCAAACCATTGAAGTTTTGGAGAGGTTCGGAGGAGAAACCCGACCCGGAAATCTCCAGTAAGGTCTGTTGTCTAGATGTTAGCCTCCGTGTTATATTAGAGATTGCATATATCTTCTCACCTGCTGCTTGGTTTGCTCCAATGCTTGCTAGCGCGCCTCCGATGAGGTTTAATCTCTGCGCTTGTTGTAAAGTCCAACCTTGACCACTCGTCGTTGCCCCAAGTATGATCTGAGAAGCTTTCGATGCGGCGGTTAAAGGTGTGATATCTGCCTCTAATTAGAAAGTTGTTTCAGTAGAGTGTTTCTCCTCACCTGTGGCACCCGTGGACTGTATAGCGAGAAAGGAGAAGAAAAACGCCAGAAACAGTGCCAACAAGATTTCGCCTACTGGCATGTTAAACTGGCTTTTCATGACGACGCATGCCATAACCAGAACAAACAGTAATCCAGGCAACCACATCCAGGTTGCTACCTGTTCATCTGGTGAGGCAGGGTCGATAGTTTTGTTGTTGTCTTCGTCGTCATACTTTTCCGTAAAAGCCTCACGCCCCTTTCGATTTGTCACTCGTGCCCAGACTTTTAATGTGCCTCTGTATAGAACTTTTCCTGATAGAATAAAGATTCTCCATTGGCAGGCAAGCTCTGATATCATATTAGTACCCTGTTCATGTGGGAAGATATCGTACCTTACCAGTGAACGAGACAGCTATCATACACGTAATACCTGGCCATAAGAGCCAATACCTCGGGCTTGGATGATTGGCAGACGCAAACTCGTCTGAGAGACTAGAGTATGACATCAATCCATCCCATGTTTGGTCATTAGACACCGCCGAGTGCCCAAATGCAATCCCACTACTAACTAATATTGGGCCAATGATACCCCTAGAAATTCATCAGTGTGCGTCCATAATAGATGATTTATCATGAATAAGCTTACCAAGCTAGGACACTGCCGCCAACAAAGGACAAGGAGACGTTCAGCCCAACAAGCATGCCGGATCCAATGAAGGCAGGAGTCCACTCAATAAACCAGCCCCAGCTTTCAAACGCCAATGCAGCCTTGGAGCCACTAATCAGATAGAGCCAGGTAAATGGGTGCCAATTCTATTGAGTACAAGTTAAACATTGTCAACATACATATCTATCAGCGGCCTGACTCACCCATAGAATGCCAACTGCAAATTGAGATAGAACTCGGCAAATCATCGCATACCCGAAACCATACGATAGCGCCCTCATTTTCTGCTTTGCCATGTCTGCGCCGTCTACTGCCAAATGAATGCTTCGAATGGTAGTAGCCGTGGCATACGATGACGGGAAAATGAGTTGCAACTCTCGTGCGGCGTGAATAACAAAGAAGCTCCTCACTAACTAGATGTTAGCAATCGTGCTATTCCCTCGGCATACCGCAACATGGCTTTTACATACACGGTGTTGCGAAAAAGAGGCCGAAATAGGCTCCGATAGCGGTGAGTATCGTTATACGCCAAAAGTCCTGCAGTGGCGTTTGTAGCAGATCCAGCTGGTACATGGCAGGAATAGCGGAGACAAAAACATTGCTGAGTCCTCCTGCAGCGGTTGCAACAGTTTGAACAATGTTGTTCTACTAGCCGTCAGCATGATGCCAGATGAGACAACTAAAGCGCGTACCTCTCGTGGCCCGAATTCTCCACCAAGGAGGGGGATTCCACTACAGTATTTAGAAAATGATCTTAATACAGCAAAACCGACAATGGACTGTTGTTCACTAGGTTAGTATTCATATCCTTTTTGAGGCACCGAAAAGGGTAACCGTACCCCGAAAATATTCGCTCCGGATGTCCATCCTGATTTCAAACCGAGGTAGATATTGGAAGCATTTACAAGCCCACCGCAAAGGAGGCCAACAAGAATGGCTCTAAACGTTAAAATATTTCTATCCTCGTCTGGCAAATCATCAAATGCAAGGAACGAGTCAGCGGCTTCAGCCTCGGCACCATCTCGTACTTCTGGCAAGTCGCTACTAAGCAGCGCCTCATCGTCAATGGCATCATCCTCCGAGTCGAGTGAAGATCTTGAGTATCTTTCATCATACGAGAGCAGAGGCCTTTTTTATCAGTACCTCGGCAGAATGAGCTTGGAAGGCATTATTTACGTACTCGTTCGTAGCCTTCTCATTCGTAATGCCCTCCTCCTCCCGGGCGTGTGATGAAGCCATGCTTTAACAACCAACCGGCACCTGGTTTCTTCACGCACAGATTGGTCCTTAGTCCATGAGGCAAGTCGACTTTTTTAAGGAAGCATGCAAGGTAACATTGGTTCGGCGAGCTGACGGGATGACGACGCGCAGACCACGTGAGCCGCGTCACTTGGCACCGCAAGGCCTTTTTGAAACACAATGCGTAACAGTTGTAGCCAACACAAAAATGGGTCAAAAAGTCTCTATCGGAATAAATTACCAATGTATGTACGCGTGGAGTATGAGAGATCTGGCCCAGTTGATGATAACGACAGGTTGGGAAGGGTCGTCTGTGGGGCTGTGTGGGTGGGGTTGTTTTTGGTAAGCGCGATAGAGGCCACATATCTACGTTATGCAGGGTCATAACAAATTATGCTGAATTTGGTCCTCATCAGTATTTTGTGCCATCACAGATGTTCGATAATATCGCCACCATTCCTCTTCAACCACTGTTTCCCAGCCTCGTACAGCCTACCAAGCACCGGCTCCGTTTTCACAGCCCTATCAAAGAGGCGCTCTTTGTCAATGCACCAATAAAACTGCAACCACGCCAAAACCACAAGGTCCGCATAACTCACTATCACAGGTCAGTAACTCATCCCTTTCCTTCTTTGTTTCCTTCTTTGCCAACTTCCCTACCACTCTCCCATACGTCGATAAAGGAAACAGAACATACCAACGTCACCCATAAAAAACGGCCCATCCGCATTCTCCTCTAACAATGCTCCCAACTCCCTTAGTCCCCCTCTTGCTTCCTCCCACGCCTCCTCCTCTCGCTTTTCCGTCTTCGCTAGCAGCTCAGGGAGCGGCGTCCCCTCATCTTCCTCGCGGGTGCGGTCAAAATATTCCTTTGAGCGTGGATTAAGAATGTTGACGCTCACCAGGGGCATCCAAAGCCCGTACAGCGGCGTGAGGTGTTTAGCCTGAATTTTATATACCTTTGCGAGGATGGGGGAATCAAGGTGCAGGGATGGCTCAGGATGGAGCTCCTCAAGGCGGGCGGCGATGGTGCGGCTGTGCATGATGAGAGTTGTACCAAGGCGTAGGGCCGGGATGGTGTAGGGCGTATCCGGCGGTGCATTGGGAGGGATTCTGGGGGGTTATCAGTTTTGAGGGGCAGGGAAACAGAAAGAGAAGACGCACTCGGGGCTGAATGTCGGTTTGATGTCTGGGTACTCGACCCAGACTGTTTTGTAATCGAGGCCCTTGAAGTTGAGCGCCAGACGGGCTAGGAGGTTAGCGGGGGAGTAGGACAATGAGGGGAGAGACGGTTACTCTTCCAGGGATTGAAAGACCAGCAGGTGCCTTGCTTGCTGGGAAGGTCGTAGAGAGTGATATTAAACATCATGAAGGTTAATCGATATTCAGCCTACTATCCAGATGAGTAAAGTTAATAATTATATCTGAGCCCTGATCGAATATATATCGAAGAGAGATGTCTGCTTATTTACCCCGCTTTGTAGCTCTCCGCGCTGTGGAGTATTGGTAAGGCGATTTATTTGTCAGCTCGGTGAGGTTGTTGCCTTACTGAGGCGGACCGATCCCTGCCTCGCTCTGCTTGGCAAAGTGGTTGATCGACAAATGCACAGGTTGCCAATCGCGCAGGCTATCAACATCGTAATTTTCTATAGAACAGCCCACATTCTATTATATGGCGACTCTAAGTCCTTTAGGTCTATACCAGCTCTAAATATATCCTCTATTATATGACTCCATTCTCCATTAAACCTTGTAGCTTACGCCGAGCTATCATTAACCTTTGATGACATTTGTCTTGTCGTCGTTCGAGGGGGTATCATCAACCATGACTTCTGTCTTCCGACACCACTGCCGCTGCCGCTGCCGTCTTCTTTTCTCCCACACTTTCCGATACAGCATGTTCGGTAGCCCCAGGGGCCAGCATAGGTGGGTCATCGGGCGTAGTGTCTTCTGCATGGTTTGCTCCGCCAAATAGAATGTCCATGGACTCGAGGGTCTTGCCCTTGGTCTCAGGGATGAAGAAATAGACGAAGAAGGCAAGGACGAGGTTCATTGCGAAGAACATGTACATTGCGTAGCTAATTTTGGTTAGTTGGTTAATCTGCTAGGGAGATGAGAAAACGTACAATCCTTCGTTGGCGAGGAATAGGGGGAAAAGTTGCACTGGAAAGAATGTTAGTCTCTCGTTTAAAATAGAGAAAATGATATTGCCAAGTGGGACTCACGTAAAACTGCGTTGGCAACGTTTTGGGCCTGGGTTGACATAGCCACAGCTTGAGAGCGGACGTTCATTGAGAAGATCTCCGAGGTCCAAACCCAGACAGTTGCGCCCCATGAAGGCTTGACTAGTAGTTTTTTAGCAACTCCATAAATCAATAAACAGCGATGTCTCAACTTACAGAAGAAACCAAAAAGAAACATTATGAAGACAGTGCCAATAGCCACCGGCTGAGCCTTCATTCCTTCCCCAAGATCTGGAGTATTTGTCACGAGTATCGCAACAACCAACATACAAGTAGACATGCCGACTGCCCCAGTAAGTAGTAAGAAGCGTCGACCAAATCTATCGATGGTAAAGGTCGCAGTGAGAGTGAAAAATATGCCAAGGATCGCGTTGAGAGCGTTGAGCAGTTGGATAGTATCGTTGTCCTTGAATACCTTCTGGAAGATAATGGTGGAGTAGTTGTTTAGCGACCCTTGCCCTGTGCATTGCTGGCCAACGTTCATGAGAATAGCGAGGACTTGACAATGTTAGCTGCTTGGTATATTTCAAATAGAAGTAGTAGAGACATACTCAGTCTCGCGCGCACGCTTGGGTCTTTCCATAGTGGACCATAACTGCCTGATATATTGTTCTTTTGTTCAAAAGCAACTGCCAGCTGTATCTGTTCGATCTCGGCGTCGACTTCCTCTCTAGTATTTCGGATTCTCGTGAGCGCTGCCACCGCCTCCTCAGTTCGGTTTTTCTGGATGTACCATCGCGGGCTCTCCGGGCAAGCCCAAAGCGACGAGACAATGAAAGCGGGCGCAATCATTTGGCAAAGCATAACAATCCTCCAGTCCCAGTTACCCAGTTGCTCGCTTTTCTTCGAGCAGGCAAAGGCAACTATGAATCCCATGGAATTTCCCACGCTGAAGAACAGCTGCCAAAAACTCATAACGGCGCCTCGAGTCTTGGCCGGTGTGATCTCGCTGATGTATACTGGGCCCGCGGGGAGCGTGATACCCTGCCCAATACCGACAAGAGCTTTAGCGCCAATGAAAGCTCCAATGTTGCGGGGCGCGAATGCGGCGAGGAAGGATGCGACGATAACAAACATGCAGCCGATCATCATGGCCCATCTACGGCCAAGGTAGTTCGAGATCGGGGCAGAGACAAAGAATCCTAGAAGTATGTATTAGTGCCTGCATTTTTCCCCCCTTGGGCAGTGAAAGGTACCTGAGATGACACAGCCAATGGTATACGCTGTGTTCACGGAACCGATAACATTTGGATCCTGCGGATGTTAGAAATAGCAATTGGGCTCTTGGGCTGGATCTTTGGTCATACTGGGTGATGAAAATGCTCTCTCCAGTTCGCTGAGCCCTGCAGGGCATTGAAAGCGGCGGCATCGTATCCATAAAGATTCATACACGATGCTGCTACCATTGAGGTATACCATAGGTATACCGTCTGCTTGGAAACTCCCATGATGATGGTTTCGAGAATTTATCGCTCCCCAACACAGGTTGTATCCTCGGACGGGCACGCCAAGCTAGGCAATTACAAGCAAAAGGGATATCAACGCGATCAATTGAGACTTTCAAGGCGGGAATAACGGCTCTTGCGAAGATACAGGTAGGAACCCAGGAGTCGAGTTTACTTTTTTAACGCGTCGCATCTCGTCGTCCATGGTCATTATATTGTATAGCAAGATCAAGACGACGGAACAATTAAGACCGGAAAACCCAAGATGTCAGTGGCTATTCGATGGTTGCTTACAAACGAGAACAAACTTGACACATTTTTTGACGTTGGCAGCGGCGAGAGTGGAGAAGAGTGGAGATGGAGTTGGGGTCAAAGTTGGGGGTCGGCGTGAAAGGGGCTAACCTCGCACGCCTTTTGGTAGTTGGTAAGCAGCCGCCAAGCGCGACAAGACATCGCCAATGTTGGCAACACATAAAACTGGATCGCCCGGCAGTCTTCAGCGGTATCATTGATGGAAACAGCTTTATGGATCCACCAGCATTTGTTGATGTTTATTTGCTTGATTACGAAGCATCTAAAAGGCGACAGGTCCTTTGGTTCACAGTTGGATCATTCATGGCCAGTTAGCATCATCGAATGTCCACGTTTGAAACTTCCTCTCTCCCATTTTCCCTCCATTCCTCAGTGTGTTCGCTGCAGCATAATAGGAAGACAACGAGATCACTTCCGCATACTACTAACCGCACCATAAAAGTCAATAAACTTCGGATTCTGTCCGCTCCGCCATACGAAGTACACAGACTCTATATCGTTATACTAGTAGCTCCAATCGTGGTAATAGGCTTAGTGTATGATGCAGGTGCCCTTGCCTCCCGAAGTGTGATCGATCGTAGGGCGAACCGGGCATAATTAGGGTAAGGCGGGAGCAGGGGGAGCAGCTATTGCATCAAACTGGCACGTGCACCACTACACAAGCCACTCGATAGACTGTCACTCATGAAGTTGGCGTGGGTCCTAGTCGGCTTCTGTTTTCATCCTTCAAGCCGCACTCTCACATGTGTTGCATCCCCAGGAATATAATACTATATCACGGTGATGTGTATTTTACTCCACCGCGCCCTATCGCCTTGCTATGTACTTCCCTCACGTACTATGTTCGTATCCAACCTGCTCACATATGTACTCTATATACAGTTTCTCGCATGCCTCCTTCCTACATTATTGCCTTACCACTTCAGCGCCGCCTTAATAGCCGCAGCTAGGATGGGAGCTTCTGCTGCGTGTGTAGCGGCATTAGGATGATAGTCGCAGCCAACGTCTGATCCCTGCGTGGGCCAGTCAACTAGCTGAACCTTCCCTCCGAGCTGGGTAATGGCGGCCTTAACAGCGTTTGTTAAAGTGGTATGCTGCGCATCTGCTGCCGTGGGATAGCCGTCGCTGAGCATCGGGGAGGTCATCAGGAAGTAGTTGGCACCCGGATAGTGCGTCTGAATGCTCTTGACAAACCCGACCATGCCGGCTGTGAATGCAGTGGCGTTAATGGGATCCCGAGTGCCCAGATAATTAAAGTCGTTGGTGCCGAGGTTGATAACAATCGCGTCTGGGGCAGATTCGGCAGGGAACGTATAGCTATTGTCAGCATCGTTGGCGCCGTAGCGGGTATAAAGCATTGGCATTATGATGGGATCATCATTGCCGATATTGCGCGTCAGGCCCTTCCCGCTCCAGGCAACGACGCTATAGTCTGCTCCGAGCTGCTCAGCGGCAAGAGCGCCGTAAGTCTTTGGGTTGTTTTCAACAGCTGCGGTGTTCGTACAAGGGTTTGTACCATCGAGACCGTAGCCGACTGAGATTGAGTCGCCAATGATCTCAATTCGCCGAGTCGGGGCCACATCCGCGCCGATAGTGCCGTCAGTGGTGACACCTCCAATAACGATGGTGCCGTAGAGGGATTCGGAGCGTTTTCGCAGGACAACGACATGTTTGCCGTTCGACAATCCAGCTGGGGTGGAGATCGAAGTGCCCGCAACGTTCGAGATGACTGTCGGCTCTCCGCCATCAATGATCAAGTCCACGCTATTCGTGCCAGTCACGGATGTGAGTTGAATTGAGGCTGACGATCCTGTAAAGGTGAACGATATACCGGTGCCTGGCCAGGTCAACTCCTTGGTCGCTGGATTGACACGTCCGAGGAATCGAAAGGCTCCTGTTGAGCCACCCGTAGGGGTTGATCCCGGGGCCGTTGTTGTCGTCGGCACCGCGACATTACCGCCGCCAACTTGACATTGGGAGTACCAGTCGTTTACAAACACGCAGGTATTCCCAGAAACACAAACGGTGGGGCCGGTGAAACCTGTACCCCCACATTGACCCCATACCGGTACTTGAGCAGCTGCAACTCCTGCGAGAGCAAGAACGGACAATGAAGATTTCATGATGAAAGGTTGATAAGAATAATTATAATCGAGACCAATAGAGCACGAATAATTCAGGCAGAGCGTTTAACGACACGGTCGCAGTGAGGTTCTCGTACACTGTATGAGAAGTCACACTACAGATGCCAACTTCACAACTCCTAAGGAAACAAGGGCGGGCGATGACCGGTATTATTTAAATACGTCTAACACCATAGCGTGTCCACTCCGGAAACGGTAGTAAATGTCGGATCTTACCTCTATATTGATGAGCGCAGTCACTGGAAGGAAAATTCCATCAACATTTAATAAGTTAATCAATTTAAATAGCCAAGAAAAATAAACACCCTGTGCCAAGTAAAGTACGGCTCTAGAAGCCACCGTTCCGACAATCCCGACAACCCCGCCAACCCCACAACTCCACGATATCGATATATGCAGGGATGAGCGGGGTAGGGGTGCACATTATATTAAAATATATAAGCATCTAATTGTATGCCAGTCCGGCATACAAAAATGAAAGCCTTCTCTAAGAATTGACATGTGGTTCCCCATGGAGTTTCTCGACAAAATTGTTGAGGAGCCACGTCGGTCCGCGTTCACCGACCCAGTACACCCCAGCAGCCTGCTGCGCAGTTCTCCAAAACCTAACATTTTTGGACAGAAAGGGTATTAAAACACTGCTGATAATGAAATCGGTATCTCGATGAGTGAGAAGCGCTGGACTTGGCTGCCAGGAACAGGAATGACGCGTTCGTGTGAATGCGATGCGGATATCGCTCATGGTGACGTAAATACCCTTTCCCGATGCTATACCGGGAGGGTCTGTTATAAATAGGCCAGCCAGATAGATCGATCAGACAAGCAACTGCCTGCCACAGAATCCTCTGTGGGCTAGTGGGGGGGCTTATTGTTGCTGGAGGATTACTACCCACTTTCTCCAAATGGATAAGATATGCACCGGGCTGACTTCAACAGCACTCTCTGGGTTTATGTCTCACATGACGCGGCGTAAATGATCCACTGAAGTCGCCGAGAATCAAGGTTGACGCGAAAGCAATCGATATTTCAAGTATTCAGCCAAAAACGCTTCTCAGCTTACTGTGTCTGTCCGAATTTACCAGCTAAATAAAGCTTAGCACTTTAGCTCAGCCCTTCCCTCCATGGCTTTATTATAGAACTGCCCTTCACGCAGAAGAGATCTTCTGTGCACATGGAAATAATTGGGAGGTAGATGAAGAGAGTGCCTGATGCGGGGCATGCTTTCAGAGGATGGGCTGTAGTTGAGGCTTCAATTGAGACTGAGTAAGATCCTGTGAATCCTGTCAGACTGACTGGAATTGGGGGCCTAAATCCTTCGTTTCTCTATATAAACCGCTATGTATTCCAGTAGACAGTGAGCAGCTCAGTCAGTCTTATTCTACTACAAGTACCAACACACAAGAAACCAGTGAGCCGTTTATGCTATTTATCTTTTCTCGCCGGCGTCCTAACACTCCTTCTGCAGCCTCCATAATCTCAATCGACCTACTACTATCACCCTTCAAGATGCATTTCACTCTCGCCTCCATCGCCCCGGCCGCAATTATGCTCATGGCAAGCACTGTCCAAGCCTGCGTCAACTTCGGGGCCGTCACCTCCTACGATAATGGCCAGATGGACGGCGGTATAACAGACAACGGTGCCCACACTTGTACCATCAACACAATCCCCGGGTTCTCAGGAGGCACTGCAGACGAGAATGCGTATTGGCCAGCCAGCTGCATCAGTGGCTACAGTGCGACTATCAGAGATAAGGGAGCTGAGATAGCTTATTGCAACCCTACCGACTGCTTTACCTTTGCCGCAAAGTGCGATTATGACAGCGATGCCATCCGTTGCAACGCCAATGTATTCGGCTGTTAAGTGGGTGCGGGAAGGAACTGGACGCGGAGACTTATTGTGTGGTGGATTTTCTGTCTTTAGATGTATCTAGAACTTTTTAGAGATTCGTTTATTGAATAAGATCGAATGCGTAACCTTGCCTTGTAGTAAATCGCTAAACATTAAATTATCCCTAAAATGTTTCAATATTTTATGGCTCAAGATTAGAAAAATAGAAGAAAAGTAGTCAACATCGTAAAGTTGAACAAAATACACTGAGTTCTAGTGTCTTATGCTCTATATTCAGTATTCGTACATATCTCTCGCTTTCCAACTGTATTTATTGAGGTCTATTCAATCGATCGCCAAGATCGCCAAGATCAGGGGTGTGTTTTGGTGGCGTTATGGAGGTGCTTGAAGACTGATCTTGTTTACCCTGCTACGCGGCTGAAGCAAAAAGTGGCACGGTCCAACTTTGTTGGAAACTGAGAGCAAGAATTGAACCTCATCATACTAATTTTACTACACAAATACCGCCTTGTCTCTATAAAAATTCCCGTAGTCTTGATATAATTAATATAATTTCAATATAACCACGTATCTAAAACTACACTCCTATGTTGTGGTAGTAAAGGTATCCGGTCTTCGTCACTTCATTGTAGTGTTCAAGAATACTGCCAAGAACCGTGCCACTTTTTTCTTCACCCGCGTACCTGCCAAGAATGCTTGGCGCCGACTGATTGAGGTCGTCAACATCACGACGGAAAGATTTTGGCAATTTTAAAGAAACACATTAGCGGAAGAGAAATGAAAGCACGGAGAAATTACGCTACAAGAGAAGTAAACTACTTCAACGGTGAGAGGCGAACTCTCGGGTGCCATTCCAGAGGATTTCCGGACGCGTCATATTTCCTTTGGCTTTGGCCGCGTTTCACACTGTTTCCGCCATCATGGACGGGGAAGCTCTGTCTGTATCGCGGGCGAGTTTCAACATTGCCGCCGTTTCGTGAATGGGATCTCCACCAATACAACCCCTTTGTTTGATATACCGCTCTATAGAAGTAATGAGACATCCCTCGATAGAGCGTACTTTTGTCTTCATCCCATCTCTTTCCTACCTCGTTTTCTTAACTCAAAGCTGGCTGGTCTAGTATTCAATTCTTCTGTATCCATTTAATTGTCATATATTCTCGCAGCCCAGGCGGCATCCTTGTGTCATGGTTTTCTTACACTTCTCTGGGTTCCGAGCCCTGTCATTCTTCTTCTTTCTTTCCCTCATCCTTCAATCCGACGCCCTCCCTCGCCGAGGAAGAAAACGGCCAAATAACAACACGGGAGCCGCCACAGGAGCCACAGTAGGAACCGCAGCAGGAGCTACCGCAGGACTCGCCGCAACAGGTGGTGGCACCATTTCCCAGGCCACTGATGGCTCTACAATCCTCGACAAGACCGTAAACATCAAGTAACTCTCCCATATTCCCTTTCTTTTGCAGCTCATAACAACCCACAGCGGTCTTGCTATCCGATACAAGATTAGTGCCCCAGCCTCCCTTTTCACCGCAGCCTCGGGTGTCCCTGGTGGCGCTGCAACGGCTGCAACGGCTGCCACAGCCAACAACGCCACAGCCGGCCAAAACGGACTCAACGTACTACTCCACGGCGACGGCGGGCAATCCTTCATCGACTTTCCCAACCAAGCCGTTCAAGGCGGGCTCATGGGCGTCGTTGTTCTCGCACCAAACCGGAACCGCTTCTGGGGCGGCGGCAGCGGGCTCGATCGCACCGACGGCGTCGCACACTCAGCAGCAGTGAACACGCTGATCCAGGAGCAACTCCCACAAGACGTCGCGTTCGACCCGACAAATGTATTCTTCACCGGTGTCTCTGGCGGCTCGCTAATGCTCTCTGGGTTCTTCATGCCGGCCTTTGGAGCCGCATATAAAACGGGTGTGATGCTGAATTGCGGGGCATTGGCGCCGCAGGTCGCAGTCGTCGATGCGGCCACCCTGGCGGCCTCAACGCGGATCCATTTCCAGAGCACACAAAACGAGTTGGCGTCATTGCAGCCTGCAATCCCACAGGCGGTGGCCGCATATGAGACCTTGGCGGCGAATGCAGGACTAAGTGCTGCTCAGGTAGGAGCTCTCCAGACTGTGGATGCGAGCCCTGTGGGGGGACATTGGTAAGTTGCGCTTGGCGAGGACCTAGTGAGAGATAAAGCTAACATGAAATTAGTGAATTCGATGAGCAAGGTTTCGTATCTGGGATTCAGTTAATGGCTGACAGTTTTGCGGATGTCATGTTGGCCGGCGGGTCAGGGCAGGTGGGAGGGATTGGGAATGTCTTGACGACGGTTGTGGGGAATGAGAATATTAAGTTCGGAACTCCATCGTGATAGTAGATAACTTTGAAGGGAGAAAGATCAGGACCCATTTTAGAGGCAAAATAGCGGGTGGGGTATGTAAATATCAAATGTAACATACAGCAATGGTCTGGGCGGGCCGGTGATACTCGATTGTGACTGCCTCCACTGACAGTTGGCACGTGCACCACTAATCTTCCTGTCAAACGGCGCACCAAACCGATTGCCAGCTACTTCATGCACAAGGCCTAACATGCAATAACGGTTACATACCACCATAACTTGACTCGAGAGAATCACTTAGCCCGCCCTCCCTTTTAACCGTGGCTGTAAGCATAGCATGCAATGGGAAGCTCCTTGCCCGGGTGTTGGTAAATAGCTGGCAACGAGGGAGAGCCGGGGGAATTCCGGGGTACATGAATATCCGTGATTGGCTCAAAATAAGTAATTCCGTCCCAAACCAAAGTTTAAGAAGATCGTAGCCAAAAAGTAGCACGTGCGTTAGCCGCTAGACTTATCCAATTCCAGCCAAGCAACACCAAGCCCTTGGTCTGGCTGGTTGCAGAAGGTGACAAGACCAGAGCACGTTTTCGTTTGTGGAACTCTCCCCTTATCAGCACGGAAAGTGTCTTAGAGCATAGCCCTCTCCGCCAGTAATGGTACTCTCGACGACAATCTACTCCGCAGTTCGTTGGTAAAAGCCGTCGCACACGTCTGATTTGCGGCTTGCGTCGCAATCTCACAATGCCCAGAAGTGATACCAGTAAAGCATCGGCCTTGGCTTCATTCTTGGTAACTGCCTCTTATGGCGACGAAGATGAAATGAAGCAGTTGTCGTTGGTCGGAAGCAGTCTTTATCGCAGTGAGCACGGCAGCATGTAAGTGTATTTCGTATATCGAGGGGTAAGTCGTGATTCTAGAGCCTATTGGATTGGTTTATAAGACCCCTTGACTCCCACTGTGTTGAACTGAGAGGACTTCTACTTTCTGATAGCATTTGTGTCATATTACTTGCCATAACCGTGGACATTACGGGTATTATGGCGGCCATGGAAACCAAAAATAGTCTCGAGGTGACGCATGGGACTGAGAAGGCTGCTGCGGCCATCTCTGATACTGACAAGGCCTCCGACGCATCATTCGATGTTGACAAGCCTTTTCCCACCGAAGAAGAGTTTGCTACCCTTCCTAGAGTTCCAGGGAGGATTCCTTGGACCGCCTGGACTGTAGCAGCCGTCGAATTTGCTGAGAGATTCTCTTATTATGGCACTACTGCTGTTTGTGAGTTTGATATAGCAACCATCTCTACAAGAACACCAAAGACACTAACATTATCCTAGTCGTCAACTTCATTCAGAAAGACCTCCCACCGGGATCAACAACGGGTGCTGGCTTCCTCATTAAGCCAGGGTCTGGTGCCTTGGGAATGGGACAGCGTGCTTCCACTGGATTGACTACCTGTAAGCTCAAACGAAGATGCTCTCAAAACAAAACTAATCCTTTCCAGTCAACAATTTCTGGTCTTATATTACGCCATTGTTTGGTGCATACGTTGCTGATCAGTACTTTGGACGTTATCTCACCATTCAATATGCCATCTGTTTTGCACTTGTTGGACACGTCATTTTGATCATGTCCGCAATTCCACCAGTCATTGTCCACCCAAACGCAGCCATCGCTCTCTTCTCAGTCGGACTTGTGATTATGGGACTTGGAACCGGTGGATTCAAGTCTAACATTTCGCCTTTGATTGCTGAGCAATACAAGGATGAGAAAGCCTACGTTAGGGTAAACAAGAAAGGCGCAAAGGAGATTGTGGACCCTGCGACGACGACTGCTCGTATCTACCTCTACTTTTACCTCCTGATCAATATCGGATCTCTTTCTGGTTCGCTCGCCATGGTTTACTCGGAGCATTATGTCGGATTCTGGTTGTCATACCTTTTGCCGACTATTGTCTTCTGTCTTTGCCCAGCCATTCTGTTTTACTTCAAGGCAGATTACAACCTGTCTCCCCCGACTGGATCTGTTATGGCCAAAGCATACAAGCTTATAAGGCTTGCATGTGAAGGCAAATGGTCCTGGAACCTGAGTACCACGTAAGTCGCTATTTTATTCCAGAACTATGAATATCGCTAAGCATTACAGACGAAAGAATTTCAGTGACCCCGACTTCTGGAATAAGGTAAAGCCAAGCAACATTCCTCTTGCTACTCGGCCTGCTTGGATGACCTTCGATGATGAGTGGGTGGATGAAGTCCGCCGTGGATTGTTGGCGTGCAAGGTGTTCCTGTGGTATCCTCTCTACTGTAAGCAACCACCCCGTCTTCTTATAATTATGGCAAGGGTTGGTACTAATGCCTCCACAGGGCTCGCATACAACCAGATGACTGGCAACTTAGTGTCCCAGGCAAACACTATGAACCTCGGAAAGGTCCCCAACGATATCGTCTCGAAACTGAACCCTATTTTCATTATTATCGTGATTCCTCTCATGGATTTCATTGTTTACCCTGGACTCCGAAAGATGGGTATCAACTTCACGCCCATTAAGAAGATCACTGCCGGCTTCATGCTCGCCTCCCTGGCCATGGTATCCGCCTGCGTGACACAATACTACATCTACAAAATGTCGCCCTGCGGAAATAACATCAACGCCCTATCCAAGACACGAACAGATTGCAACGCCCCCTTCACTGTCTGGATCCAAGTTTTCCCATACGGCCTGATTGGCCTGTCTGAGGTCATGGCCTCAATTACCAAGCTCGAGTACGCATACACCAAAGCCCCCAAGAACATGCGTTCTTCCATCCAAGCGTTTGCTCTCTTCACGAACGCCGTTTCCAGTGCTCTCGGCCAGGCTCTTACGGCTTTGAGTGAGGATCCGCTTTTGGTCTGGAATTATGGCAGTGTTGCTGTCATTGCAGCTCTGGGTGGAGTCGGATTCTGGATGACGTTCCGCAATGCAGACAAGGATGAAGATATGCTGAATAATTTGAAGCAAAGTTCATTTGAGGGTAGGGGGAATGGCGACGAAGAGAATGTCGTCATTAACGCGGTTGATAGGGTGGAGGAGAAGGGCGATGAGAAGTGGGTCGATGCAAAGGGTGGGGAAAAGACTACATTGTGATATGGGTGACAATTATTAACGAATTTGGGCATATTTCAGTACAATATTACTATTTGACTCATGTGCATTGAAACGCCACATTATGGGAAGTTGCGATCAAAGTGAGCACTAATCTATATCCCCTACCCTCCTTTTGCTCGAAACGTTTGCGAGTGTGGGAGGAGCGAGTGAAGTGAAGAAAGCATAAGTACTGTCAAGACACCAATATAAGTATATTGAATTGGAGTCTTGCTGTCGTATATTAGGTTTGACGAGCTAATTGATATATATACATCTAATTTTGAGCATGCAGCAAATCGCCTCCTTTTCCCTGACCACTCTAACCAACCTTAAAGTACCCTGGCTGCAACTTCTGCCACACCCCGCTCGGGTCGTACTTCTTTCTGATAGCCTTCAACTTTGCCAAATTTGTCGCGCCATAGCTTCCAAAAACATCTTGCTCGGCAGACGCGTAATTCTGGTAGAGGTACGCATTTCCAAGCCCTGCGGCGCGCGCGGCAGTATCGGAGCGGTTCACCATGTTCCGCGCAGCGGCGAGGATGCGCGTGTCATCGGTGACGTTGGACCAGGATATGGCAATGTTGAGCACTGGACGGACGCACGTTAGTTAAGAGGCACTTGGGATGGGGTATAAACGGGGCAGGAGTCAGGGAGGAGAGGATGACGAGATATGGAATACGTACGCATCAGGGGTCCTTTAGTAAAGTCGATCCCGAGGGCGTTTCCGCCGTTGCGTGCAAAGAGGGGTGCCAAGTTGGTGCCCATGGGCTGGAAGATGAGAGAGGATACGAGGCCCTCGGCGTCCTTGACGGCATTTGTTTCCTCTTGGTAGATGGCAATGATATCTGCCATTAGGGTAGGGCTATTGCCGGTCGTGAGGGTCCAGTACGATTGTCTGTAGCACAGGCATCAGCGTTGGCGTGGGGTGGGTTAACGAGGGGCCAAGCCAGACTTACCGGAATCCACCGGGGTTAGAGTTGTTCAACTCGACAGTAAGCTCTGACAAGCTAGCAATGCGCAATGAGTCGGAAACAACGGTGCCTTGCACAGCAGTGAAGTTCTGAAGCATGGGCGGGTTCACGACGGGTTTGCCGTACTGAAGATCCGATGAGATGATATACATGTCGGCATACTGGACGTACGCGTACGCAAGGATGACCTGTGCATAGGGATCCTCAGGGCCATTGATAGCCAACCCGTTGAAGGCCTCGTTTAGACCAGCCGCGGTTTCAGGGCTGTAGAGGAAGGCTTGCGCGCCGCCCCACATCTTACCTTGCGGGAATGTGTTGAGGTCGAAGCGGGTCACAATTCCAAAGTTGTTGCCGCCGCCGCGGAGCGCAAAGTACAAGTCTGGGAGCGAAGACGGCGTGACCTCGCGGATGGAACCATCTGCAAGCACGATTTGGTACGTGTTGACATTGTCACATGCCCACCCATAACGGTTGGAAAAGAACGATACGCCGCCGCCGAGAGTCAACCCGCCGACACCGATGGACGATACTCTCCCGCCGATGACTGAGAGGCCCAATGGGTCAAGCTTTTTGAAGACATCGTACCAAACATTTCCTGCCCCGACGGAAGTCTGCTTCTTGTCGGCGGAGACGGTTACCTGATTGAGTTTCGCCAAGTCAATGGCAATTCCATTGTCAATGTTGGAGGCTCCTGCAAAAGCAGCATGGCCACCGCTCTTGACGGCAAACTTGCAGTTCGCAAGACGGAGGGCCAAAACGCCCAGGGACACCTCAATCGCGCTCCTAGGAGTAAAACGGCAGGTTGGCTCGTTAGAAGCCTGCTGGACGGACCAGTACTGGGACTCGCCGAATTGATACTCCAAACTTCCGGGGTACGATATCTGTCCCTTCAGCGCGAAGCCGAGGAAGCCACACTATTGTTGGTGTCAGCAATTGATATCTTCCTGGTAATGATGTGACTTTCTTACGGCGAGGTCGCAGCCAGAGGGCAGCGTGAGTGAGCGCGCCTGGGACCCTTCGGTAGTCACCGTGCCATTCCCGATCAATTCGAGGTAGGCAGATAGCTGGGCATCTACGTCGTCGAGAGTTGGGATATCTGGGGTATCTTGGGCGACGACACCGAGGCGCAAGAGGCCTAGGCCGAAGAGAACAAAGGTGGAAACGCCAACCATTACGACGAATGGAAAGTTGATGTCCTTTGGAGATCCCTTGATTGATGGACGGGAAAAGAGAGGTGTCTATAACAACTATAGAGAAACCAGAGAAGACGGGAAGGAACGAAGGATGGCTTAGAAAAAGAAAAGGGTGGAAGGGAACCAGAGCGTCTCCTAACACCAGGATAACCCACTAGATCGTCGGCTGGGGGAGGGAGGGTGGAGATCAGCGATACATCAACCATATGTACTGCCATCTAAGCGTTTTACATGAAGCCACGATACCGGGTCGGGTTAGTAGTCGTGGGAAGCACATGGTAGAAAACCGGCGGGTTGAGGGGAAATGTCAGGAACGGCCGAGAGTAATCTTACTTCGTACAGGGAGTATATGCGAGTACTGTATATGCAACCGAGTTTATGCAACCGAGTTCCTGGAGTATGTGGCGTATATGGCGTACATGGCGGATATGGGTGGTGCTGCCAACGTGCAAATAAAGTCCAATCATAATCCAATCACAGCCCGTGCCGCGTATTGTTGCTAGTAGTCCCCACCGTTCCGTTCCAAGACCGCAAATAGCAGGAGCGCATTGTCTGTATTGTCTGTGCTTAACTCGTATACAGGCATAAGCTTTGTAGGATACTGTAACATCGCACACTAATACTTCTAAGTGATAAAAGCGGAGACACACAGTCGTGCCTTATACCAAGGAAGAAGGAGACTGTCGATATGTCAGAGCTAGAGATACTAGCGTACATATTCCGTATGTATGTTAGAGGTAGCATACAGGTATAGATGTCGGATATTATCGATGTTTGCCGTGTGAATGCATGGGTTTATGGGTGTGCTCGGCGTTTCGGCGTATACTACAGATGTACTTTATCACTACCACGGCACACAAGATATATGTACATACACACGGTCCCCCGATAAAGGGCCTATTTATCGTTTTGATGAGGCGGCACAGATATTGTACTACTCCATTCATGTTTAAGCCTCCGGTAAAAACTGCTTGGATATGTGCGCGTCGTCTTCTCGCTCAAAACCAAGTGCGCCTGCTGCTGGTTGCTCTTTTCTCATGGTGCTTCCCAATCGACCGTCCACCGCGTCGCTGGTATACTGGCAATTCTTTGATAGGATATGTGCTCTGTGGCCTTCCTCGCTGGACCTTAGGCCCATATCAAACGCTTCACCATGACCCAACAGGAGATCTCCCAGGAAACTAACACCGCAAGTCTCCCCGTTCCATTGCTTGGCTCTCGATTGCCACCACAATTCCTAACTATTCTTCGCAGAAGGTGCTCATCGCCTGCCTCTGTGTAGCCGTCGTCTTTGTCTCCATGCGATGTGTAGCCCGCTGGTACAAGACCCGCGGGTTTCCATGGGCAGCTGAGGACCTTTTTATGTACCTCGCCATGGTCTCTTTCGCCATTACATGCGCCTTGTATATGGCAGCGATGCCAACCTTCTACAACGTCACGGATATCGCGGCTGGAAAGATGAACCCCTACGCCAGTCTCGAGACAGATCTAGTCGTGATGTTAAAAGAGTTCTTTTCCGTCCAAATATTTTTCTGGTTAACACTTTGGGCCGTGAAGTGGAGTCTGCTTTTCATGTTCAAGGCACTGACTAATGGTATCGCTCTCTATACCAACATCTGGTGGGGAGCGCTGGCTTTCACCGTGTTGACCCTTATTGGATGTATTATCAGCAACTTCACTAGCTGTTCGAGTATGGATGCTTGGTTCACGGCTGGTATGAATATCTCGATTCGCTTCTCTTCTTGGCTTTTCCACTTCACCCACGCTGCTATGAGGTTTGAGTTACTAATTGTAAACAGGTCTATGCAGCACGCCTAGAGACGCTCGCGCAAAAGCTATTAGCTTGTGGTACTGCATGGCAGTTGATGTACTTGGTGATTTGCTGAGTTAGTATTCGCCCTTCGTTGTCCCTGCCTTGTTGTCGAGTCCGAGGCCAAGGAGCTGTTTTCTAACATCCAGCAGTTATGGTTATCCCCATCCGTGTACTTGTGAGCCTGCGCATTACGCTCGTGCAAAAGCTCAGCATCGGAGTCGTCTTCATTGTTGGAATTATCACCATGGTCTTTGCCATCGTCCGAGTCGTCTCTCTCAATTCGAGTGTCAACGGAGGGCAAGTTAGCACGCAATGGCTAATGCTATGGGCGGGAATCGAAGGCGTAGTTGGTATGTCCCTGACCCAAAATATCAACCCCTTCAAACCCAAACATTGTGAAAACAGAACACAAAGCTAATTTGTTCTTTCACTCTCCCAGCAATCATCGTCGGCTGCCTCCCGTCCTTCGCCATATTCCTCCGCGGGCGCGTTGAGGAGTCTAACGGACAGTACAACGCCTACCCGCCAAATTCCTCGAATAAAGGCAGCAATGCTCTCTCAAATTTGCAACAGTCGCGAATAAAATCCGCAGCGCGGAACGAAAGCGTGATGCTCGAGGATATGGAGTCGAATGGCTCGGGGCACGACACGGGGAGCAGGAAGAGTTTGGTAGGAGACCGGATCGTCATCACGCAGGCGTGGAGTCAGAAGAGTTACAGGGAGACTAGGACGGATATAGAAGGGGAGAGGCGCCAGAAGACGGGGCTCACTGGGGTTGTATAGCCGGGGGCGGACGACTGAAAAGAATAGGCGTTTTTGTGTGTTGTTAGAACCTGGAATACCATAGATATGTCCATAGATAATGCCTATAGTGCTGTACCTCGGAGAATATCTCTTCTGTGAAAAGATATGAGCTACAGCTACGTAGGAGCGACACCCACCGGATGGAAGAGGGGCTTATCGTAGGAACTGCCAAAACGTATATTAACATTCAAATACCGGTTAATAGGGTTCGGGCCATTGTAACACGAAGGTTGTAAGCCTAGTATTTATAGTGCAGCGAAGTTATCCCTATTGGTGGGTGAGATCTCGTTTGACCCCGATTGAAGCTCAATCCCGCGTCGATCCCGGAACTCAACCCCTCATTCAACGTAGCACACACCAAACTCCACACTCAATGTAGCATTCATAACCCCACACTCTAGCTACCCCGCGTCGTTAGGTATGGCGGAAATATTACAGATGCATTCATTCATACGAAGACTGAGGGGAAAGTGCATACGCTGATCTTTTCGAGCAGCTATAAGAGCTCTCAGAATCGTCGGAAGAATGAATCTATTTGCTCATCAGCGAAGATGTTACCTCATCTGAGAATGTTGTACAACGCCTGCGGGCTCGCTTTTTTGTTACTGTTAGCACAGTCTGTTCAATCGCATACTGTCGAGAGCCGTAACAATGGCGGATCAGCAAGCGGCCGCCAGCGGATCAGCCTCAACGCGGGCTGGCGCTTCGAGCGTTTTACGTCCAATCCCGACGGTCTGTCGTACGACTTGCTAAAGCAATGGATTCTCCCTTCGGGTAACGACTTCATTGCCGGCACTAAGCATGAGCTTCCCTCAGGAACACCTCCTGGTGGTAACATCAGCTACGTGCAGGAGTCATTTGATGACAAATCCTGGGAGGCCGTTGATGTGCCCCATGACTGGGCCATCAAGGGGCCTTTCAATGCTCCTGGGATTTCGGGCGAAATGGGGCGCTTGCCATCGAATGGAGTCGGTTGGTACCGTCAGAGTGTGACAGTTACTGCAGACGACATTGCTGCTGGCAGGTCGACCTTCCTCGACGTTGACGGTGCCATGTCGTATTCGGCGGTATGGGTCAATGGTTATCTCGTTGGTGGGTGGCCATACGGATACAACTCGTTCCGACTAGATCTCACCGGACATCTTAAGGCTGGTAGAAACCAGCTGGCAATTCGCCTCGACAATGCCCTAGACTCCTCGCGCTACTACCCAGGCGCTGGTATTTACCGTAATATTTGGCTTATTAAGGCCGATGCAACGCATGTGGGCCAGTTCGGCACGTTTATCAGGACACCAACTGTCTCCAAGAAATCGGCCTCTCTCCAGTTGACTGTCGAGGTCGAGAATCAAAGAAGCACTAGCCAACATGTCACTATAAGCACCAAGGTTTACGAATATGATCCACTGACCAAGAAAGCCAAAGGCAAGGCGGTGGGTACATTTCCAGACGTGACAGTCGACGTTGCGGCGGGAGCCAAAGCATCTGCAGATAGCTCGGCAACTGTGAAGAACCCAAAGCTCTGGGGCCCAGCGCCTGCACAGAAGCCGAACATGCACGTCGCTATAACAACTCTGTCCGTCGGCGGGGTGAAGATTGACACCTATGAGACTCAGTTTGGTATCCGTTCTGTGGTCCATGATGCCACTAAGGGCGTCCTGATCAACGATGAGGCGGTCCGCATCCAGGGAACCTGCAACCACCACGATCTAGGCTCCTTGGGGGCTGCTTTCAACATACGCGCCGGTGAGAGGCAATTGCAAATGCTACAAGAGATGGGCGGCAACGCGCTCCGCACTTCGCACAACCCACCTGCACCTGAACTGCTTGATTTATCCGATCGGTTGGGGATGATAGTTCTAGATGAAATATTTGACACTTGGAGTACCCAAAAGAAGAGCCACGACTTCCACCTAATATTCCCAGACTGGCATGAGCCGGACCTTCGCGCCTTTATCCGACGTGATCGCAACCACCCCTCTGTCATTGCCTGGAGTATCGGTAACGAGATTCCAAATCAGTCAGATCCAGCCACAGGAAAAATAGCCCAGGAGCTACGCAATATAGTGCGTGAGGAGGACTTAACTCGGCCGGTGACCCAGGGGATGAACAATGCCAAGCCTGCGGACCTTACAGCTCAGACGATGGATATCGAAGGCTTGAACTACCAGGGCGAAGGCCACGGTGCCGATACGTCAAGCACATTCCCAAGCTTCCGTGTAGCTTTCCCAGACAAGCTGATATACACCAGTGAGTCGGCATCGACCGTTAGCTCGCGCGGTATTTACGTCTTCCCGGTCACAAAAGAAAACAATGCAGTCTTCGGCCCCGACTCGGGCGAGGACGTTGAGGCGAGACAACTCAGTGACTATGGGTTATACGAGCCTTCGTGGGGAGCCTCGCCCGATAAGGTATTTGCTGCGCAGGACGAACACCCTTATGTTGCCGGCGAGTACGTCTGGACCGGCTGGGACTATGTCGGTGAGCCAACGCCCTTCGACACATCGCGAAGCTCCTACTTCGGTATCATCGACATGGCTGGCTTCAAGAAGGATCGCTTCTTTCAGTACCAATCGAGATGGCGCTCTGACTTCCCCATGGCGCATATTCTTCCCCACTGGACGTGGCCCGACCGCGTTGGCCTGGTCACTCCGGTCCACGTATTTTCGGCTGCAGACGAAGCCGAGCTGTTTGTGAACGGAAAGTCGGCAGGGCGTGTCAAGCCCGGAAAATCCTCCAACAGATTCCGATGGGATGATGTAGTCTACCAGCCTGGCGACCTCCGCGTTGTCACCTACAAGAACGGGAAGAAGTGGGCGGTGGATACCAAGAGGACGGTTGGCAGCGCCGCAAAGCTAGCCATCTCGGCTGATCGTTCCGCCATCGGCCTCGACGACGACCTCTCCTTCATCAGCATCGCGGTTGTTGACAGCAAAGGGGACACAGTACCACAGGCAAGCAACAGCATTACCTTTTCCATTTCTGGCCCTGGCACGATTGTCTCTACCGACAATGGTGATCCAACAGATATGACCGCCTTCCCGTCTCTGACGCGGAAAGCCTTCAGCGGCCACGCCCTTGCTATCGTGCGAGCTACCGGCGCGGGAGCTATTACTGTTTCCGCCACAGCCGAAGGTATCACAGGGGCAAAGGTGACGTTGAAGGCTCGTTAGGTTATACTGGTAAATAATTAATTCAATCCCTATGGTTTGAAAAGTCGGTTGGGGTAACTCAGAAAATATGTGCCGCTGATAATTTCCACATATTACAAGTAAACCCAAGGCGCAATTAATTACATTCATATAGGTAGATCTAAGAAATACGAGATTGCCTTAGAGCATTTTAGAGAACATGTGCCCTTTGTTTGAATATGTAACGGTTGATATGTAACCAAATGCCAAATGTATTACTGCAATATTCTTATGACGCGTTGGATCGTCGAGTCCGTGCGATACCTTGTGAAGATATAAGCTAGTCCCAATTCGTGACTTGCCGAGGTGTGATTACTATTCAACTGATGGAGCCGACACTCTTCGTACTTTCTGATTATTCTAACATCCATTAATGTAACCCCGCCAAACTAGCAATAGCTATAGTAACGGAGGTAGAGGAGCTATATATTTGCCTTTATTGTGTGTCGAATTGAGCATCCCATGACTTTTGCAGCTTCCCGACAAGTATTTAAGTCATTCACCAATAGCCTCTGATATTCTCCTCATTACATCAGTCATGTCGCAAAACGAACAAAAGAAGCCAGTCATCGCTGTCGTCGGTGCCGGGCCTGGCATAGGGGAAGCTGTGGCACGTCGTTTTGTTGCTGAGGGATATGTAGTCGCCCTTCTCGCTCGTACGGAGGACAAGCTCCAAACTATGGTCCAAGGAATCGAAGCAGACTTCGGTAAAGGCAGCGCGCGGTACTATCTGACAGACCTACGGATCGAGGAGCAAGTCATCTCCAGCTTCAAATCTATTCGAGCTGAGCTCGGCACAGTGCAAGTTCTCATCTACAATGCCGGCGCTCGTCGTGTTAATGGCCGGTCGATCCTGGACACCACTAGTGAGGAATTCGAAAACTTCACCAAAATCAACCTTTTCGGTGCCTTCTGGTCAACAAAATGCGTTCTACCAGACATGTTGGCTGCAGAGCGTGGCACCATAATCTTTACAGGAGCGACAGGCTCCTTGCGTGGCATGCCAGGCCTGAGCAGTTTCTCGCCCGGCAAATTCGGTCTTAGATCATTGGCGCAGGTTATTACACGGGAATACCAGAGCAAGGGTATTCATGGAGCACATTTGATTATTGATGGGCCAGTTGATGGGAAGTTGATTGGTGGCGTGACGCGTCGGAAGTGGGAGCGGGAGGGTGAGAAGGAGAAGCTCAATGATGTTGATGCGTATATCATGCAGCCAACTGATTTGGCAGGCATATATTGGTATTTGCATACCCAGCCTCGTAGCGCATGGACACAGGAGTTGGATGTACGTGCTCAGAAGGAGACAATGTTCTCTAAGCTTTGAGAGGCACCTGAGAGATGGGTTCGGAGGCATAGCTTTTCTAGAAAAGTGATACTTACTGGCTGTGTATAGTATTAAAGACTAAGTTAGAATATTGGATTGAAAAATGAATCTGAGCTACAGCGCTGTCTTCTTTGCTATCTGTTCTCCATGACACTTGATGTAGACTCTATGTATATAACAGAGGATAACTTCCATGACATAGTGACTACGGTACCTATGAGCTCTGAAACCAACATCGTCTATATAGGCTTTAATCAACCTATATCAAACTATAGTTTGCTTGGGGGAATAATTGCCACAGGCGTATACGGCACATTGAGATGCGCAAACACCTGATCCCACCTATCATTTCCAAACCAAGACTTCTTTTCCCCATTGCTATTCACCGCCACTATCCAAGGTGCCCCAAAAGCACCCGACCCCACTGTTTGGTCAATAACTCTCTTCTTATTTTCTGGCGTCACAGCGTTCTCTAGAATCTTCTCTAACTCCGCGGGTGGAAAGATATCGTCAAGCGCTTCAGTGATACCCTCGACCGAGGAGATATTGATTCCTTTGCTCCAGTACCCTGAGGCCAGAGCTAAGAACGTAGCATCAAGCTTGTCCTGGGGGTAATGATCTTTGACCCACGTAGCGACACGGACGGCCTATTTCCTAGGTCAGTTGCTTGTGGCTGGGCCATGGGGGGGGGGGGGGGGGGGGGGGGGGAACTCACGAAGATGGAATTGATAGGGAATACTTTCGGCGGCACAATTTTCAGTCCCAATAAACGTCCCGTCGTCTCAGAATCTTGCGCTGCGAATTCTTCCCTGAATTTAGGAGTTGGCGCAAAGGGGTTTCCTGCATTCATGCGGGCTGCACCAAGAAAGAAGGGGATTGTATCGACGTCGACATTATGGGCATTGAGCAGAGGGCGATGACGGACGATGTTGGTATATCCGAACCAAGAATATGGAGATACTGTACTATTAAATTAGAGATAGGGAGCATGAGGTTGCTCGATGGGGCGACGGACCACAATCCACATAGATGCTCAACTTTCCGCCATTGGCTCGTGACATTTCTGTAAATATTTGGTGATATTTTGTGTTGTTAGGTTCCTCTGATTATTAACGGCTTATGATATCAATCAAATCACGCAAGAAAACGAATATCCTGTACTTTAAGAACAAGCAGCTTTAAAAGGTCGTCGGCGCGTTGGTTGGCTGCTGGAGCACGATCTTGATATGAGGCCGACCGACCATGACCGAGGCACGACTCACTTTTGAATACTAATCATAGGTAGGGAACTTCCCCGCAATTACTTGCTGTTATTAAGGGCGGGGAGTACTACGTGCGGAATGCTACATTTATGGAGCCCGCTCCGCGCTTGAACAAAAAGCGGCATGGTACTTGGCGCGTTTTCTGGTGTCGAACCGTTCCGCTTTTTGTCTTCAACCGCGACCCTCCCAACTCCAGGTAACCCACGTGATTCAGGAAGGACCAAGTATTAGGAAGGAACGATATTGTTGAACTACCAAAAAGTGAAGCATTCCATTTCTGCTATGATTCTTATCGTCGGTTACATTTGCAACATATATCCGGGGTGCGTCATGCGGAACCGACCGCAGCACACTAAGATTGGCCCATTGGTTCGTTTGGTTCCTTCGAACCCATACACACTAGAAGCTACGGCCGGGAAAGCTTGACGTGAAAGCTCTGGAACGGAGTTGCGCAACCGATTGTCATGGCTTTCTCATCACCACATACAGCACTCGGGTCGTACATTGATATCCCATTCAATGCATGGCTCAGTATCATTCTCGTCCTCACCTATGGGTGTGCTATCCGCAGCCGGGGCCTGCTTTTGCTCGTAGTCCTCGGGGTCAGCGCGGTTATTGTCGTATTCGACAAAACGTCTACCGTTGGCGAAATGATCAAAATAATGTGTGAACTACCCCTCGGTCTCGGCTCTGTGCTGGCATTCCTCGTTGCGAGTCGATCTTTTCAGACCAGATATCTACCTGCCTTTACGGCCTATGTTAATTTTGCGGTATATGGAAATATTGGCATGATGGTAGGGACTCCCGCAGGCGGCACCCTTCGAGGAATGTGTAGCAAGGTCACTTGCATTGCACTCTTCGTTTGGATCGTCCAACAAGGTTACCGCGTTAGGTGGAAGACAATTGTTCTTCACGACAACTTGTTCGTTTTCACAGCCGCCAGCAAATCATGGATAATTGCACACGCCGTCTATAGATTTGTTCTTTTGACATTGCCATGCTTTGGGTCCGGACGCCGACACCGCCTTCTAGAGTTGTACTCTCTCACTCTGACTTTTGCTCTATCGGCGACTTCAAAACTTCCATTCGAATATTGCTTTGGGATGGCCGATACATTGGTGGTCCCGGCGACTGCAGGATGGTCAGCGATTGCAACAACATTCAATCTAATACCACGCGATGCAAAGAAGAATGAATTGCCCTCAAATCACATTGGGACTGATGCAGATGTATATCTGAGCGCTGCGTCACTGGCCGTTGCCACTTTTGCTTGTTTTAAGATAGCTAGTGCGCCCCGTCGGGCGTCTCGAGGGTCATAGGCAGCTTCCCTGCCATATCAACCCATTCGTCGATTAATTTGCGATTCTTAGCCTCATAGGCATGGGCCACTATCATCTGTTGATAGTCTAGAATACGACATCCTCAATATAAGCATTGCAAAATTGGGAGTGGATATTTAGGAAGCATTATTTTGACCACAGCCATGATCATCGTGGACTGTGACGCTATTATGTCCTGCATCACTTTGTGTGTATAGTTGCACTTTGTCTTGACAGCTGGGACTATTTCCTGGCGACGATAATACAGCCTCTAACCACACCTGTTCTGCCCCACCAAGCGAACATCTTCGCCGCATGCCGAAAGCGCCCTATTGATAGGCCATATTGTTGTAGTTCGACTTCCTTTCTCCTTAAGAATCCAGCCAATGGGCTGAATACGTGCTCTGAGATGTCGCGGATCTCGATCTTTTCACGAGCGTAGCCAGCCATGACAAGTCGTTCCCGATATTCTTCAATTGTAACAAAATTCGCGAACGGACTCTGACCAAAGAAAGCCATGAATCTAAGGACAAGGCGTTGCTTCACTGAGAGGTTCTCGCCAATGCAAAGATCGTACGCCATAAGTGAGGCACCTAATTCTCTGTTCGCGTACTCGATAACGGGCCATCTGGAAGGTTGAAAGTGAATAAGTGTGTCAAGTCCGAGGAGCCAGTTCTCATGATCCCCCTTCTCGTTATTAGCTTGAGTAGCCACAGAAACGGATTTTTTTATGTCTGAAGTCCAAGATGTAGGCCGTCCAGCATCGGCACAATAGATCTCGAACTCTGTGTCGGTATTTGATTGCCTGAGACCAAGCCTCTCTTGTGCAATGGAGAAGTGAGCGCTTTCCAGCGTGAGGCCAACGTAAGACTTGAGATGCCTCTTCCACCGATCATCACTTTTCCCATGTTTTTGATTGTCCATAACATTTTTGATGTATAGACTTTGGTCTGCACATCCAAAACCAAGGTCAATGATACTCAGCGTATTGATGATGTTCTTGTTGCTACTAGAAACTTCGTCTTGCAAGATTTGCGCGGACTTCAACACTTCTTGAAGAAGAGCGAGACAAGCTGTTGGAAAGTCCTCAGTATTCTACTGCTATTAGCATAAGGCATCCAATTTCAAATTGATCGTATCACACCTTCCAGAAGCCCATGTTCATCCACATCGACTGGGGTGGTACTGAAATGTTGAGTATACTGTGGTCGTATCTATATAGAGGCTTTTTAGATCCTCCCTCTACCTTTTCATTCGAACGATTATCGACCACTCGCTTGGCCAGAAGCATCATCAACCCAGCCGTTAGAACCCCCAAAACGTATTTATTTGTCCAATCCATGTTCTCAACCTATGCTGTTCTCATCTCCAATAACAAGCCTTATCTGGGATATATAGGCTCCACGAACTTTAGCTCCTTCAATTCGGACTGGAGCCAACCCAACGAATGTGGTAGAATCTCAGAAAGAGGATCTTCTATATCTGGTATGAGTATGCACGCATGATTGAGGACGAGCGCAATGAGCTTTGTACCCTGTTTGGCTTCGGTTATTCAAATGGTCCACACATACAGGCACTAAAGACACGAATGATCACGTGAAAGTCACGGGACCAAGTCAGTGCCAACTACGAGGGTCTTTACTTTACGTAGTAGGCTATTAGTAGACTATTAGTCGAAAATACCCGCACGTAGAGCTATATTAGTGAACTACTATAATAATATGTACATAGAGTATATTGTGGAAACGCGGAATCTGCAGGGGAAGATCAACGTTCAGTCTTCATGTACGATATACGATATAAACGTGACTGATACCTACCCCTGTCGCCAAGCAAATTGTCCCACAGATTGGCATCAAACCTGCTCCTCGGCTGATTACTAATTATCTTCAGCAATGGACTGGGTTTCGAGCCGGTTTGCCATCAACTTGTAGTTCTTCGTTTTTCCGGTTCTGTTGTGTGTCGCAAAGCTACGCCGCCAGAGAATCCTTTCGTTCTTGTGCAACGAACGTCTTTAGCTGCCTCATTTGATTTTGCTTCGCAAAGGCTCCCTTGCATGTTTCTTTGCGTGCACTAATCAAGATGGCGTCCACAAAGAGCAGTGTAAAGCAGAGGGTGGCTATAGTTGGCTCGGGTATGGCTGGTTTGGCCACAGCGCACCTTCTTCACAATGATAAACATCAGCGGTACTCTGTGACTGTCTTTGAAAGCGTGCGTATGTTATGTCTCAAATCCTTCCGTTCGCTGGTCTGACAAGTTTCTATTAGGGTGAATCCTTCTCACTCGATTCTGCGTCCTTATCTATAGAAGATGAATCTCAAAAAATTGTCGATCGCATTGACGTCCCTATGCGCGCCTTCGCAGAAGGCTATTACAAAAATCTGATCAGCATGTACAAATACCTAGGGGTACGATATCATTCACAACTATTCGTTTATAGCTTCAAGAAAAACGCTGTCAGTGAGACTTGGAACAAGGGGAGCAAGGAAGGTTACTTTGTCTATTCTTCAAACAACCATGGATTTCCGCCAATCTGGCCGGAGGGTATTAATCTGTTCTCATGGCTCATAGAAATCGTGTATGTGGCAGTCTGCTACCTTTGGTGGTCGCTCTGCTGCTTCTGGGTTCCACCGACACTCGCAACAAACTCTCGTCTCAGCGAATCTTTAGACGAATACATGCGACGCATCATGCTTCCGCGCCACTTCGTGGACTTCTACCTACTCCCTCTCCTCTCGAGCGTTGCGACTTGTACGCATGAAGCTCTTCTCCAGTTTCCAGCTAGGGATTTGACCGAATATAAAAGACAATCAGCAGGCGGGGACCATTACACGGTTTCTAGTGTGCACGAAGTGCAAAAAACGCTAGGATCCGGATTGACAACTAAATTTTCGACGCTGGTCACCAAGGTTGAAGTGCTCCAGGATGGAAGGCTTGAGGTCGTGTGGAATACATCGGATAATGTAACCCATAAAGATATATTCGACCGAGTAGTTTTGGGGGTGGCCCCTGACATCGCGGGAAGGATTTTTCAACCACTTGGAAAAGCCATGGCACAGATTCCAACAACAATGGTCCACAGCATTGTACAAGGTAATGGTATGAAGATCGCCTTGAATGACACCAAGGCAAGTGAGTTTGCACCGAAGGGTGCCAAAGGAACGGAAACGATACACCTTCGCACGTCAGCTAGCCTGGCGCAAACAGAATCCATACACGTCCATGGATCTGGAGCCATGGTAACGACGTGTCCATTCACCGATGTTTCATCAGCACCAAATGTGCTGAGATCCGTAAAATTCCTTCGAGCTCTCCGCACTCCACGCAGCAGGCATGTGGTTAACAACATATTCGGCGAGAACCCCGCCAGTCTGCTCGTTGACGAGAAACAATCCGCCTGGAGGAGCGGTGATGACAAAATCTATTTGGTTGGAGGCTGGTGTTGGGATGGCATGGTACTTCTGGAAGGCTGTGTGATCTCTGCTATGAGGGTTGCCTCGGCGCTTGATGTAGATATACCATGGAAGGGTTTATAGAGTTAAATCAATGACATAATATCCATGAAAGTGTGGGTCTTACAATGCGCTAGAATTGTAGAATATTCAGCAATCGATCTAACGGCAATGGAGAAGAGCCTGCTAGTGAATGTAGAAACTGTGGCACTGTAATGGGTGCAGTTTACTTGTCGACTTCAAAGTCGATCACCACCTTTCCCCTCGCGTGGCCTCCATCCAGCCTGGCAAAAGCTTCCTCGAACTTTTCAAGAGGCCACACGCTGTCGACCACTGGTTTACAAACACCAGCTTCGACCAGTTCGGTGATATTTTTTAGCTGCGAGCCGTTTGCCTCCACAATGAAGAAGAGGTTCTTAACGCCTTCAACCTCCAAATCTTTTGGCCTCTTCTCCTCCGGCGGTTCGTAGATACTGACGAGAGTCCCTCCACTCTTTACAGTCCACCAAGCCTCCTCCAACGTCTTCCTACCAACGCAATCCACAACAAGATCAAATTTCCTTCCCGCCACTTCGCTCACCCAATCTTTCAGCGACACCTGGCGATAATTGATCGCAACATCCACTCCGAGCGACTCGACAAACGCCACATTATCTGGCCCACACGTCCCAGCCACCTCGGCCCCAGCCCACCTTGCTAACTGCACGATCCAAGACCCCGCACCCCCAGACGCCGCCGTCACCAAAACTCTCTTCCCCTTTGCCGCCCCCTTTTCTGCCTTCAGTCCTCCCCGCACAAACAGCGCCTGCCAGGCCGTCAGTGCACTCAGTGCCACCGCCGCGCTTTCAGCCCATCCCAGATTCCTCGGCCGTACCCCTAGCTCCGCAGTCGTAATAATCGCGTACTCCCTTGCCATACCCGTGCGGGCGAACTCTGTGCGTGCATATATCTCCGTGCCAGGTGGGAACGGTGAGCCTTCCGGGGCGGTGACTACAGTGCCGGCGGCATCATAGCAGGGTATAGGCTCCTTGCGCTTGGTGTTCGGATTCTCTGCGTTTTCGGGCCAGAGCATTTCCCCAGCGCATGGGGCGACAGCATGGACACGGATGAGGTGTTCGTTAGCGGAGAGGTCGGGGACTGGGAGGGAGCAGGTCTGCAAGGTTAGGCGTTGAGTGTTTGGGTCGAGTTGGAAGAGAGCGCGCATTGAAGATGGGAGGGGTGAGGTTGCCATTGTTGCGGGCGATCTGTGTGTGGTTTTTGAGATATAATGTGGCGTTGCCGCTGTATTGTGCGAGAGATTGAATTAGCTCGTTTGGCATTTGCTTGTTAAGTGAGTCAATCGGCTACACCGGCGAGATGCACCTCGCTGTCATGATGCAGGTTTATGGAAGGTGCTACAGAATCACGTGGTGGGCTGCATATAGACCACTCTGTAGAATACATCATACTTTCCATGATGTCCTTGTTCTAATAATTGGAAGGCATTCAGATTCCTATTTATAATGTTTATCTCTTCAAGCTACGTCGATACAAGCGCCTGATGTCTCGGGTTTATACCTCGCCAGGAAGGCCTTAGGTTTCTACAACAAATAGCTCTCGACGGACAAGGTTTCATAAGATAGCATGATTGTGTGAGAAGAGTTAATATTAAAAGCGATAGTTTCACTCGTCCTAATCAACTTCACGGCTAAGCCACTCCGGTCACCAGAATAGAAAGGTTTCTCCCCTATGAGGTAGCTTGCCTTGAATCCTTTCAGAGATTGAGGCCGTTGTTGGTTTCCACGGTATCCACGTGGACGACATTGGCGTTCGCATCGACCTCCAGCTTCTTCTTCTGGAGCGAGGTCTTGACCGGGTTCTTCGCGTTGAAAATCTCGTCCAGTTCCTCGAGCTAAATAAAACTGTAAGCAATGGTGATTTGGGTATAGGGGCTGTGTGGATACTTACTGTGCGGTTCTTAGTCTCTGGGACAATGAAGTAAAGAATGACAGACTGAACAGCGCACCAAACAGCGAAAACAGTGTAGGTATTCCAGGTAATGACGTCCAGCGCGACTGAAATACCAAACTGGTTGGCAAGGAGACCAACACTGGTGAACAAACTGGAGAAGGCCATGCCCTTGGCTCGCATCTCGAAGGATAGAACCTCGACGGGGTACAAAGCCTGCATTGGTGCCCACCCGACGGAGTAGCAGATCTGAAAAATGTAGACCCATGCGAGGCAGGCCTTGCTAACAGAGCCCGGGACAGTGGCGAGGTATTCGTCGGTGCTGTCTGCGTGGACATCTGCAATGGATGACGAAACGGTGATGGCAATCCAGCACAAGCAGCAAACGATGTTGACGATAATAAGCATAGGCCGGCGACCAAATCTATCAACTTGGGAGGCACCTAACGCGGCGAAAGCAATTTGAATGGCGTTCATGCCGACTGCGAGGTTGGTCTGGAGAGTTTCGCCCTTGATATTGGCAGTCTCGAGGAACTTGCTCAAGAAGTAGGACACGCAGCCATTGCCAGCCCACTGTCCGAAGAGAGATACTATACAGTTGACCATCAGACGGTTACGGGATGCTCTGTCCCTGAACAGAGCACGGTAATCCCACCAATGCTTATCAGAGCCGTCCAGCTCCAAATGCTCCTCGTACTCCATCATCTGAAGCTTGACCCACTCGCTGTCAGGGTTACCCTGACCGTGGTACCTTGTCAGAACTGCCTTGGCCTCCTCCACTCTGCCGTGGACGTAGAGCCATCTAGGAGATTCCGGGAGGAGCCAGACAAAAACAAAGATGATGGTTGGGAAAAACATCTGAAGCCAGACTGGGATCATCCATGAGGTGTTAGTTCCGGCGTAGGTAAGGCCCCCACGGGCGGCACAACTGGCAACAAGGGCACCAAAGGGCCAGAACACATTGTACAGGCCAGTGGTAACACCACGATGTGCTGGGTGAGACATTTCGACGACGTAAGTAGGACCAGCAGCTCCAATGATGCCAACACCGAAACCAAGGAGGAATCGGCCACCCATGAATTGACCGATGCTTTCGGTCTTGATGCAGGTTCCTTGGATTATAACGCCGAGGATGATGATAAATGTTGACATGAACATGGCTGCGCGTCTTCCACAGGTGTCAATGGAGGGGCCGATGAAGGGGATGACAACGACGCTGCCAATTTGGTACATAGCAGTGACGATACCTTGTGATATGATCAGTCCATGGTCAACACAGCATGAAAGATGATAGGCCCTTACCAGTCCAGGAACCAGCGTTGTCCACATGGAAGAAGTTCTTGAAGGCATCGTTCGCTAGAAGAGTACTGAAAAGAGATCCATCGTAACCATTGGTTGTGGAACAACAGAAGCCGACAACGACGACAAAATAGAGCTTTATCGAGGGAATGCTCCATGGCCGCGGCGGCTCCTTGATCATAGCCTGCTGGAAAGCCTCATCACCGGAAACAACCTTCACTGCGACAACCTTCTGCTCCCTGTCAAACTGTAACAGTCTGTTAGTTACCCTGTGGCCAGAAGGAAGTAAAACATACTTCGTCATCACCGATGCTCTCCTGGTGGTCAACCACGTGTTCCTTCTTTACGTCCGACATGGCAGCAGGTCGAAACTGTTGCTGCTCGAGGGGATAGTTGGTCGTATTCGAGATGGGCTGCAAAAGACTTGCGGGAGAGGTTTATACTTATCCTCTCCAAGGCATCGCTCTTGAGATTAGCCCCCAAGAAGTCTACACAACGGGAAACTAGGAAAACAAGGGGGTTAATTTAGGAGTCCGAGTTTCCGTGTTTATGGGAAACAAATATGGACAATTGGCGGAAGACGGACGTAGATTCCGGATGATTTGTGAATGCTCCATACAGGATTAAGGCGAGGCAGGACCCAATTGGTCCCACACAATAGGCACAGAAAGCACCACAAGGGATATAGTCTGCTTGTTCGATTTGCAGATCTGTTCAGCCTTTCGTGGTGTATGAAACTAGATCCTCATATTCTCGTGTCCCACTGCACACAGATATCTTTTCAGATGTTCCATAGACTAATGCATAGAAGGATACAGATAGATTGGCTGTAGGGATCTGTCGAGGCTTTTATTCACACCAATGCTCCGTGCAAAGTAAACTATGACTCGGTGGCGCTTTTTGGCTGGCCAAGACTCTGAGTGAGTTAAGACGGAACACCCGATGAAGATCTTAACGGCATGTGGATATGTTGTCCGCAGGGGGGAAATAAGGGCAAAATATAGCTACATGCTCGAACTCGAGTCCAACACGAAGATTAATATCAATATACGAGTATATCATTCCTATTTATTCCAATCCACACCCATCTTGTCCATCCAGTAGAAATTCCGAGGCAGAGAAGAAGGCCCGAATAATGGATCTTTTTGGCACGTATGTACGCCCTGGATTCCCACAACCAACTGTCCGTCATTTTTGGCCACAAGTATTATCCTTGAATTGGCGTCCTCGACATATGTCGCGCTTACTACTTTAGTTTAACTGTGGTTCGTTCCGTCTCCGTTTTTAGCCAGCGGGACGAGCGGAGAGCCAGAAGGAGCTGCGGGGCCCCGGAGTTGTAGCGCGGGGCATATATGTATGGGCAGTACCTATCATGACAGAAAACCACGAGCAAAATACCAACCACGAGATTTTCGGGCGGAGCCCGAATCGGGACGTTAAATTTTTGCAAAATGACCGACTTGGGAGTGGTAGACACATTTATAATTCAAAGCGAGTTACAATATCAGATGGCGCCTACCCATGTTGCAACCCCTGCCAGTGGCGTCAAAAGGTGTCCCACCTGAATCTTTTGGCAATACTTCCATGGAAATAAGCATATCTCTCGGCCAATATATAATATATCTGCGTCTTGGAGAACCACCTTGCTTATAGTGCTCTACTATATGTAGATTGCCACCTTTTTATCCGTGACTGTTGCTAGGCCTATATCGTGCGCCAAGGTGGTGACCCACGGGGGATAATAGGGCTAATGGAAGATCTTCCTGCACTGCTACCCCAATCCTCATGCCTCACGATCCTTCCATTCTTCTAGCCTAGGCGCCACATAGTGTGATAGGCTCTAGTCATCCACACCCATGGCAGGAGCCTCAGAGAGACGGCGGCTGCAACCCCCCCATCTTTCCCCAGCCAAGACAGCCTCACGCCACATGAAGGGAGCAAGCCGGCACTCAGACACGTGCAATGGCAGTTACGTACTACTGCCTCCAATCGTCGTACCCTTAGTTTTGGTGCGTGGAAGCAAGGCAACATGCGGTGTTACGACGCGAAATGGAAAGAAGCAAGACTTCAGTGCTTCAAAAATGATTCTGTGCAAAGACGAATACGAACCGCGTTCCCGATAGAAATACAGCTTATCTATACATCTCTCTCAGTAACTATAAGAAGGTAAGAGTGGAAAGCATTGATGTTTCCTTTCGATCCTTTCTGTGCTGGTCGCCTGTCCGGACCGCATTCGCGATAAAAGTGGCGCTTTTGTGGCTGCGGGAGAGGCGTGGGGTGCGGGGGCCTCGGGTGTTGGTGGGGTCAGGGGTAGAGGGGGTGGGGTCAACAAAGTCCGACTTAGCCATAGTAAAACGACGCCGGATGTAAGACGGGAATATTATAGGTCAGTCCATCAAGGGGAGACGGAGTGAGGGAAACTTTGAAAGAGTCGAAGCCAGTAATTTTAATACGCGAGTCGCGTTCAGCAGCTGGAAACCAACCCCATGGGGCCAACGCGCTGCCCCTCAAAGCATAACCCCAATTAGGGCGCCGATTGTTCGGAGAAACGGAACAATATCATGGACAACCCAGGCTCCCTTTGTATCTCACCATGGATGGCAATCAGTTGTAATCCAGCCTCCTTTTCGTCTTCGTGGAGTTTGCATAGTGTTTCTGTGTTTCTGGTACTGTTCCATGTACAAAATGTACAACGCTCAAGCAAGACTCATCCGAGCATTTAGTGACAGAATAGTCTCGTTACCAGAGCTATTGTCCTCCTGATCCAACGTTGGCCCCTTTTGCCGTTTAGTGCTGTAGCGGAAATATCAGTAGAGATGATATGTTCTTCGACACCGAGCGCCCTCGTAAGTTCTGTTCCCCACCCATCTATGAACTGTTCGACAAAACTCCTCTCATAGAACGCCCCATTGTAACTAACGGATAAGTTCAGCTGGCCGTCCCACGTCCAAAGGGTCGTCCCAAGCACGCGGTTGATAATTTCAACGCTCAGCCACCAATCTTCGATCTCAACCGTTGCCGCCTTCCCACAATGCTTGGTGTGCAAGTAATTGTTGACTACGCCTAAAGAGCTCAGCGTTTGGTATGCTGGCGCCTGTAGCGGGTCTTCTGGTGCAGTGCTCAGAGCGCGTAGCGCTTTTCTAACATAGCTGGTCAGGAACTCAATCGCGTTATGAGACTCATCATTACGCAAATTCCGCGCATGTATCGCTCTCATCTCTGCTGCAATGGCGTTGAAGTCTCGGTGTTCGTTCAGGTCGATGCTGAATGGCAAACCAGTATGATACAGGCTAACAGCTGATTGAGGACCATTCCACGGTGCAGAGAGATACTTGCGTAAGTCAAGCGCCGTGATACCAGTGTATTTTCCCCTTCCAGTGCCTCGGGTGCTTGGGTCAGAATTGTTTTGCGTGTACGGCTGCATCGCAAGAACGAGGGCCGAGTGGGCAGCCGTTGTCACGGAGACTCCTCGCGCCTTACAGGACGAGATAATGCGCTCAGTCACATCAGCCGAAAATGTCGTGCGGTAGCGTTGGGGGCTGGTGGGCAATATATTGGGCAGGGTCGCAATTGGAATTGACGGCGGGCCAGCCTCGAAGACGTCGAGTTCAGAATCAGAAGCTTTGCTGATCTGTGGTGTAGGTTCGCGAGGAACAAAGGCAGCTTCATTGAGGGAAGGTGCTAACCGTACGACCTCTGAGCCGTCAAATATAATGTTAGGCGGGCCGTCAGCGAGAATTTGGAGAAAGGCGTTTTGCAGAATTTGGAGGCCCGTGCCGTCTATACGCCAGTGCGGCGTGCGGAAAAGAATTTCTCGTGATAGGGGCAAGAAGTATATTTGGAAGAGTGCCGTGGGCTTGGTATACGTGTAAATGTTGCTGGCCGACTTGCTTTCTGCATCAACAATGAAGGTTTCCTGCATCCAGATACCGATGGACTCTACAGATGGCACCGTGTAGGTGAGTTTGAAGCCACTGTCGTCTGCCTCTGCAGCAATTTGCGGGTATAGAAATCGCAGTGCCTTCCAAGCCCTCTGCAGTTGCGCCACTGAAGGCGACTCTCTGAGCCTGATAGAACACGAAATGAGGAATTGTTGTTTTTGGATAACGGCACCAGCAGCAGCTATCTGACGATAAAATTGCTCAATGGAGCCAAATTCTCGCTCATAGCGACCCGGGACAGTTTCTTGCCACGGCATTATGGCTGGGTATAAAGACTGGTTGCCTGTTGCTGCGGTGGCTTAAAAATCATTGATGGTGAGCATCTGGTACCCTCCAACGTAGAATCGCAGGACACAGTTATGAAATGCGGATCGACAGCACCGTTTTTTTTTAAAAAAAAAAAAATACCTATGGTTTGCGACACGTCTTTATACTAGGATTCTGCAGATGATAGTGAGCTAAATATGAGACCTTCAGACTGACGAGTCAGTCACTATGTTTAAGTCCAATGTTTCAATATCTAACACATTCTCACTGTAACCGTAAGTGATAGGTTCTGGGCCGCCAATCGTGCTGTCATCGAGTCAATCCACTGAGACATAGCCTACAGAATTGTTACACCATGCCAAATTGATAGGTGCATCAGCGATCATGCTGGAGGTGACGTCGGCGCTGAGACACGGCCTGGACCTTCCCGACAGCAAATGCGCTAGGGATCAGACAGCGACAGACGGTGTTGCAAATTCGATATACGACCTGTAAAAACTCAGTAACCTTGGTCGCGAATTAGAAATTGGAGTATGGATTGTATGTCGTCTAGTAGTATTTTTTGTACGATATACTAAGGCTCTACAGACTTATGTGCGGCCCGTGCCTGCCAAGGACCTTCAACATCCACAATAAAGCTTGACTCCACAGTGAGACATGTATCAGTGTTTGGCAGCAGCCAGATCTTGAATAGTCCTCTCCACGATATCCATTGCAACGTAACACTTAGACTCCTCCTCCAACTCGAGGCTCCTCGCCTTATACTTGCCGTTGTCGAAGATCTTCTCGACAGCCAACTGTACCTGTTCAGCGGTAGGGCGCCCAGTACGGAGGTTAATTGCCACACCAGCCCACTCTGCCCGAGCCGCTACCTCGGGCTTGTCTTCGGTGGCTCCTGCAATGATCATCGGTACGCCTGTACTGATGCCGTGCTGGACGGCTCCGTAGCCACCATTTGTAATGAACGCCGTGCAGTACGGCAGCAGATCGTCAAAGGGGATGAAGTCCACGACTCGGGCATTCTCAGGCACAAAGGTTCCTTCTGGCAGAGTTGCTCCCCTTCTGCCTAAAGCCACCACAACGATAACATCGCTGTGGTCCTTGAGACCATGCATTGTTGGGATAATCAGCTCGGTGTAATTGAGATTCAAAGTCCCCTGCGAGACGGCGACAATCTTCTTGGTTGTGTCGTGGGTGATGTCTGACCACCAGCTTGGAAATACCGCGAGTGGGTCACGGTGGCCTTTTGGCAGGCCGCCTGCAAAATGCAGCGTGGGAGGGGCATCGCTGCGCGAATACTCCATTGACGGGGTACACATCTGGAGGAAACAGTCTCCAGTTAGGTAAGGAGAGTCCATGAAGAAAGGCGCGCTGTCTTTAACGCCGAGTTCTGCAAGAACCTCTTTGAAACGCTGGTCAGGCTTGGCCAGTATTTTATCCTCCATGGCCTTGTTCATGATTTTGTTCCTGGCGCGGCCTTTGAGACTGGTGTCAGGGAGCAGACCTGGACCAAAGCTTGCCGTGTCGATGCTACGTAGCGCGATAGGGAATATACCGATGGCGATGGTGGCGGTTGGTCTAATTCCTGGGGCACCCAAGAGGCATGGCATACTACCCATACAGCCCGACTCGTTGAGCATGATGATTGGTCGTCCAGGATGCTTTTCACCGAGGATTTTAAGTGCTTTCTGCTGAGCAAAATGCTGGGCTGGGATGGCGTTCACGAAATAATTCTCCAAATCGAAGGCGAATCGGGCTGGCCCTGCAGGGGTGGCTTCTCTCTCGTCTTTGAGTGTTTCTTCGGTGACGTCGGCGATGCCTTCAAGGGCTATCAGCTTGGCGCCGATGGACTCTATTCTCTTTTTGTAGATAGAGCCAGTGACAAAGGTTACATCGTAGCCGCGGGCCACGAGCTCCTTGCCGATGACGCGGATAGGCATGACATGGCCATAAATTGAGCTGACAGAAATGAGAATGAGGGGTTTGGAGACCGTCATGGCTGCTGTTGAGGATTTAGGCTGCGTTAACGGAATACGTTTTTGGACAGGAAATCAAACGGAATGAACCGCATTATATGTGTGGACTGATGAGAATGATCGGCCAGAGCGAGTTTGAAAATCAGACAGGTCAGACGCGATCACCGTTACTTCACGTATGGCACTGAGACACACAATATTTACTCTAAGACCAATTTCACAGGCCGTGTTCACGTGTATATAGAATAGCTACTGTAGAACTTGCGGATCCTTATAGCCCCATGAACTTTATACTTCTACAGTCTCAGTACTGTATTGCCTCTTTTTACCGTTACTACTATTTCCTCTCCCATTGCACCTGCTGCACGGCTAACCTGGCTGGCCCATTGTTATCACCACCTATTCGTCCATCTGACGCGTTGAATTGTTGCTTGGGACACCTAACAATCGTCCTATTCTATTTACCATGTCTCATCAGCTATTAGAGCCATTTTTGGTTCATATTCGAATCGATGGGTTCGAAGTTCCAACCGCGCTGCTGGTCATACTTTTGAAAACATTCATTGTCAGTACCATGCCCCCCATAATATTTATCAGCGTCTAACCCATATCTTATCTTAGTACAGTGCCATCTGCTCGACTGTTGCGCTCGTGTACTTCGAGTTGATGTATTTGGCCACACGATATCTATACTTCCGAGGGTTCCTCAAACGATATGCCCCTCTTGACTCGACTCGACATATAAGCATGTAAGAGTTATGTTTGATATACTCCCTGTTTTCGGGTCTAACATATGTTATAGAGTATTCTGGAGTTTGATGTCGGCCTTCTTGCTCCCGATTTTCACGGCTGTGACCTGCCAAAGCGGAATGGAACGATCATTCGCCTTCAACCCGGTGTCTTGCTGCGCACACACCTTGCTCTATATGGCAATTCACGACGTTTTATTCTTCTACATGCACTTCGCCATGCACAAGTTTCACAGCTTGCACTTGGTATACAAATATGTCCACGCAATGCATCACGATGCGGTGCATCTTATGAATGGTATAACCACAAATACAAACGCCTCCTCTACACGCAGCTAATAGTTTGTAGCATATGCGATTGGATATGCAGATTTTGGAGACGATCTCCTTACAATTGGAGTTCCCTGGGCCATCTGGACACTGATCGCCGGTTCGAATTGGTGGAACTGGATGTTACCTTTCAGCTTCATGCTCAGCGCTACATACATTGGTCACAGCGGCTATCGGTCGGCGTCGCCATGGTTCACACTGTTCAATCCTCTATTTCTGCCCATCATGCTCATGGTTGGCAAGCAGGCGTTGTCGCCTGCTGACCACCAGGTCCACCACACCTACAGGAGATATAATTTTGGGTTGTTTTTAAGGCTATTGGACAAATGGCACAAAACCTACAAAAAATCGGACAAGATAGCATATGATGTGCACTACTGGAAGAAGTGGGTGCGAGTCAAGGAAAACAGAGATAGCCTTGCAAACAACAAGTGGGAGGCGGGTATCAAGTTCGAGGAGCTCGCGATATGATTTTAATTCAAACTGTAATAACTAGCAAGCAGGATCTTTTAGTAGTATAGTCATGGAATTCGGTTGGTAGCGTTTTATCCTCGGAATTTGGAGTCAGGAGTTTAGTTTGGTATTTGATAATTTTCTTCAAAGAACATATAAATATAAGAGCGCAAATAGTAAAATATATTTATAAATACTCATGTCGTTGTCATTAATATAACCATACCATAATCGTGGGTGGAAGCAAGTGCGCCAACTCGCTTAAATGTGGAAGCAAGTGCGCCAACTCA
>KV458828.1:1433-205535 GCA_001662605.1 Pseudogymnoascus sp. 05NY08
CGGAAAAACGGCACCGCTGCACTACTAGCAGCTGCTTCCGCCTCCGCAACAAGCGTGGAGGTAGAAGCATCGCTGGGAGATTCTGCTGAGGTGCTGATGCCGAATACTTCTCCCGCACCCTCGCAATCCGACGACGTCAGAATGGGAGGGTGCGTCTGCGTGAACTCGCGCGCGGCAAAGAACGTGGTAAGGTGCGCGATGGCGTGGGAGCGGAGACGGAGGAGGAGGGCATTGGCTGGTAGGCGGGCGCGCAGGTGCGGGAGGGTGCGTAGGTACTCTACGGTTTGAAACTTCTTTTGCAGAGGGTAGGTCTATTAGGAGTTAGCATTTTGCTTGCGCGGTAGTGGGAAAAGGGGGCGTACGGCGGCGTCTGATGCGCCGAGGAGGTCGACGGCGTTCACGTGCAGCTCGCTGGCCTGGGTGGCTTTGGCGGGGGAGGCGGTCCACTGGCCGGTGAGGTGGACGGCGGCACCGGTGGTGAGGCTACATATAGTAATTAGTTTCGTAATGCGTAATTGGAGATCGGGAATACGGACCTTTCAGCTTGGGCAGGCGTCAAGAGCGCCTGGAGGGGTTCGAGGCTGGAGCCATCCCCAATGGCGGCAAATGCACGTGTTTTCTGCTTCCGGATCGAGCGGACGAAGCCGTAAACCTGTCTCTCGCCGTCATCGGCTGGTGTAGCAAGAAGTTTAGCTATTGAGAGCGGGGACGCGGTGGATGAGGGGGCCGAGGAGTGGAATCGCTGCTGTACCCTGCCGTGCGCGCCGAGTCGCAGGCACCGTTGGAGCCCCCTTTGGGCCACGGGCATGATGGTGGACGACATGCAGAGGGTTGGAGTTGGTACGTCACAGAGCAGATGCGCCGTGCTCCTGTTACCTGTACGCGACAGCAGCAGCAGAAAAAAAGCGGTGGATAAAGGTCTGATTGGGAGTCACTGCGCCGACCCCTTTTTGCGACAATAATTTTTCTGGATTATGCGTTACGCGGACCGCGGTTGGGGGTCCAGCCAGAAAGCGATCACAGCCTCGCGCTAAGCGACAGGTCAGGTTTTTGCGCGTAACAGTCTCATATCAAATGCCGCCATGTCACCCTCGATTCCCGTGATCGTAATATGCTGTCCTACCCACCCAAAAATGTGCATATTAACGCATTCCTGATTCCATATTATCCCTCCGGTATATCTCCCCTTGCTACCGATCTCTACTGGCTGGCTCTGTCTGGGATGCTCGAAACAGACCTTTCGCGTATCGAGCCGGCGGCGGGCGGCTCCGCTGCATCATGCAAGGCTCAGGCGGCAGCCGAGTCGTGTTAATTTGGGTAGATCGAGATCTGAATCAGAATCAGATTTGGAATGTGACAGATCTGGAACGCACTGGTGGGTTAATTGGACCTATCGCATGTCGTCCCACACATAATAGTATACCTCCGCCTTGGAATATATATCTCTCTCCCTGTCAGAATCTCTATTACCCCCTCCCTTGTCATTTCTGACCGCCTTTCCTTCGTCACTCAGGAAGTGGACCTTGCCGCCGGCAATCGCAAATCAAGATAATGATAGGCGGGTGCTATCTGATAGTATCAGTTTTATTTCCCCTTCCTTCATGTTTCACAGCGCATCTGTACTTTTTTCAGGCTGAGTCCCCCACCCAATTTCCGGTGCACGACAGGACCTTCCAATATTGCAAACAGGCAGGATACCCGTTGAGATCCGGACGTGCCAAATATTTCACTCTGTGCCCCGTAGGACCAGATACAGTTGCACGAGATCGATCTCGCATGACCGGTTGTTTGCCTGGCCGTTAGGTCTCAGCCTGGACGGGTATTGGCGCGTTGGGGCCAGAATGTAACCTACAAGGCGCCAGAATCGTAGCTCAGGATACTGGCATGGAAGCAATTTCTAGATCTGTCTCTTTTTCATTGGAGGTCATCCGACATTAGGGACGTGATCCAGCTGCCCTTGCGTCTTTTGGAAGACCTGCAGAGATGAGATTTCCTGGTGGAAATAGTTATTATGTTTATTATTTCCTCAATTGTGCCGCTCTTTATAACAAGAGTTTTATTATTCGTGTGTCTTGCCCTCTCCGCAAAAAGAATATATTCTTCACAACTCTGTCATATTTCATTTTACGGGTCGGACCAACCACCGTATCCACGGATCTAACACAATTTAATCGTTCGTCTGGCCGGGAAAATCTTCACAGATTCCCATACAACCATCCGTCTCCGGAATAGTTAACCTTCTGCCGGCATCTTAGTGTAGACAATATGCCTCCAGCCAGGGTAAAACCATCAGATGTTGCCGCAGAGGCTAAGAAGACTTATATTCCATATATCGAGTCGAAGCTTTCAGAGCAATGGCCCGCACACTCATATCTTGTTCCTGAATCTACCCGAATGCGCTGCGACCCTCCGAGCCAGCCATCACGTTGCCGGATGAGTAAGTGGTTATGTGGTATATCTATTTTACAACAAAGGCTTATTGTGCTTTAGCGGCGATAGAAGGCGATCCGGTTGATGTGGCGCTCGAGCTAGCTATTACTATTGACAGGCCTGATGGGGTAGCTCTTGTGAATATGGCTAATGACAAAAGGCCTGGGGGGGATTGGGAAGCAGGTATGTCAACAATTCTCACCCCTTAAACATTTAATAACACGGAAAAGGGGTTCTGGCGCCGGAAGAGAGTATCTGCAGGAGGAGTAACCTTGTGGCTACCCTGAAAAGACCCGCAGCAAACGACAATTTGTGTCCGGCGAACTATCCTATCCCGACGACCGGTGGCATCTACTCTCCTTATGTCGGTATGAAATTTGTGCCCTTGTCGTTGAACTATGTTTTCGATGCTGACAACACTTTAGTAATTTTCCGTTCTGGTCCTGACCGGTATCAACTATGGCAGAAATTCAAGAGTATGTGATAGTAGCAGTGAGAGACACCATTTAAGGCACGACACTAATTGTTCCCAGCACTGCCTGTCATCTCTGTACCCCCAGTGCGTCGACCAAAACTCGACCCGACAGGGCTGAAGTACTCGTTCGAGCAAGAAAAGGAGCTCATGCGTGAGAAAATGCGTACCGTTCTCCGCATGGCCGTATGGTGGGGCTATTCCGACCTTGCACTTGGTGCCTTCGGGTGTGGACCCGTCTTTCGCAACCCAACGCGCGAAGTAGCCACGATGTGGCGAGATCTTCTCTACTTCGACTCGGAGTTCCGCGGACACTTCTCCAACGTTGTCTTCGCCTTCGACCCGCTGGATGGCACCAACCCAAACCCAAGTCCAGACAAGTCGTCCAAGAAAGACGCTAGCTCAAAGACTAGCTCGAAGGCATCAGGAAGTAGCTCAAAGGGGAAAACGAAAGCGAAGGCGGCATCAACCCATCTTGAAGACATGGAAATTTTCAGGGATGTCTTCGACCCAGCGAAGATGTTCCCAAGGTAGAACTCGGAATGAGTGTCGCCCCGAGGCCGTCTGACCTAGATTATGCTTAATATGAACCCTTGAACTGTTAATTCGTCCATTCCTCGCACGTCTTAACTCGGCGGCCATGACCCCGGGGAACCACTCTAGGCTCCAGTCGGCGAGTGGCACCGACTAGCCTCCTATCTTCCTTCCACAAGCGGCCATTTTCATCAGGTCGTCGTTGCACAGCCATCAAGGCTGTGTGATTCCTGGTGCCACACAACTGCTCTGAATGGAATGGTGAATGGAAAGAATAGAAATATGCTACCCCATCACCAACAATGAAGTGGCAGCTGGAAAGAGAAAAGGGGGGGGGGGGGGGTGGTACGTTAGATGGAAAAATCATGTATTTCTACTGAAGTTTGTATGCAGTACTTTGGAGTACAATGTCTAGTCTATTAATGATGCCTGGTAGCAAGCTACTAGTTCTTGCAAAGCAACCAACAAATCAACGGAGCGTCGTAGGTGTTCTGTATAGTTGTAGCCTTTTGAGTCCATCATGACGAGATACAAATGTTGTGATATGCCATATTGGAGCCCTGCACCACAAGAGCGCTACAAAGGCATAAAGAAAGATGTGATTTTCCGAAGAAATAATATCTACTTGGCTCATCTCAAGCTCGTGACATGACAGAAAGGACAGTAAGACGGAGGATTTGAATCGCGATCTGACACGCCCTATTGCCCCGATCCCTCCAGCCACCTGCAAGACCAGGGATAGCTCGCCGCCACAGCGGACAGAAACTTGACTTTGCAGCAAGCTTATCCCGTGCGCCAGCCGTGCGCTGCAAGGCTAACTAGCATGGTGCATGTCGGGATTCCGAACCACTGCGATAACTTCGGCATCATCGCTTGGGTTTGGGCATTGTTAGTTGCACATGTTGGTTTTTCTTTCGACACTGCATCCGCTGGCCCCGGCCCGAGAAACCAATCGTTGGGTCTATGTCTGTGCCTTCTTAAAGCATGTCGTATTTCGCAAAGTTGGTTGGAATTAGGGATAGTTTTGTGTGTAGCCTTGGCGGCACATAGTCCCAGCAAATCTGCCTCACTCTTCATTTCCACCCCATTGTTTTGGTTGGTGAAACTTTATACTTGTATACTATCAGCTTTTGACTGGCCGGCGGTTCATATGATGAGGTGTTTGCCATAAGCCTTTGAGGGAGTGATAATGCAAGAAAATTGACGGATAATTTTTCAGGAGACGAAACGATCAATTGGCGATCTTCCTCTGCCCACGAGGGCATTTAACTTCATGGTTTCTTAGACGAATTTATTACTCATAGAAAAAATCATTTCCGTCCATCGCTTGATGCGAATCAAGGTCTGCAAATAACTCGTTCCAGCGGGGTATATCCATGTTCGGCCCAATATCGATATAATTTTGCATAATTTCATCAATTCCTGTATGGTCGAATGTCTGCGTCATATCGTACTGTTGACCAGCATGGTTAACTGGTGCCATTGGACTGGTGTTATCAGTACATTGATTTGCACCAGTGCTGGTGGGAAAGTGCAATGGCCGTTGGGGAACGGTATTGGAAGACCCATGATTTGTTTTGTGCGGCGAAGCATGGAAATTCCTTGCCCGCGACGGCGTGAAAGACAACGACTTCTGGTCACTGAGTACTATTGCCCTATGCTTTTGTAAGATCTCCATGAGAGGATCAAGAAACATCTTCGATAGTACGGAGTCTTGTTTCGCCTCCTGGAGCATTCTGCAAGCGCGCATGACTTCAGCCTGTCTTTGTTCTTCTTGGCCCTCGATTTTGTTAAAACAGAGATCCATAACTAGTACGACGGTAGCCATGAAGACATGGTGCATAACTGTCCCAAACCTCGCCGGGGCACAACCTAGGTCGGATTTCGTTTTTTCTAGTACACGGTTTACCTCCAAGGCATTGCGTGCAGAGCGCAAGCACACGTCTCTAGAAAAGGCGTATTTTGCTTCAACGAATCCCCTTATGAGATAGGGTTGGTGGAGCTTACAACGTCTATTAAGAACTCCAAGGTGGATAAGATAGCGCTGTGTAGCTATATGAGGAAATCTATGGTCAGTCCCGCGGCTCATAAGCCTGCTCTCTTCGTCGAGGTGGAAGAACACCGGGAAGCTCTTAGTGAGATCCTCGAATTGGTCATCTAGGGCAACTATCTTATCATAGTCTACCATGTCGATATCATCCAGAAATCGAGGTATAGAATCCACGATGGTCCGACATATCTCCGATAGTCGAATGCGTTGGAGGAAATAAGACATTGATGTGGGAGTCGACTCTGAGCCACTGGACTGATCACTTTGGGCAACGAGATCCCCACTTACAATCTGTGGGTATCTCACGTGCATATGTGCTGGGTGTATTAAGTAGGTGCCCTCTTGTGGGCCGCCAGAGAATGCTAATAGCCTTTGATATTGTTAGATTCGCCCGGGTTACGAGTAAGGTGTTGCACTCACCAGTCCGTCGAAGCGACATACCACCAAATTCTCCTCTTTGTCTCATCCTCGGCAATATCTGCTTCTGAATCTGTTTTGCGCCTTCTGTGCGGAATGTCTATTCTGTGCAATGACAGATCTCTGGCCATCGTTATTGTGTTGCTGTGTAGCAAACGACAAGTTGCCGAAAATCCATTATTATTGTATATGAGATATTCAATAATTATCGTCGCCTGAATATTTTCAATTGAACCCGAAGATGTGCGCCGTGAGTAATCCGCTACATCAAGGGCAGCATCACTCCATGCCGACGACGCTAGATTGGCTACTTTGGGGGTAGAAAAGACGACGAGTTCGTCATTTTCGTGCGAGCTCCAGAGATAACCTGTACTAGCAAATATGCTGAGTAATAACGCAACGTGTGCTGCTTCTTTATAAACACGGCCTCTCGGATATGCGTATACAGTCTCCACCATGCGCCGAACAGCCAGTGCATCTATGACAGGGTGGAGATAATGGATATTATCCATGTAGTACCTGAGTAAACTAAGGGCTTCAGCCTTAGTTGGCAGCCAGATAGAGCCCATAGAGGTTGCATTTCCAGCACGCCTAATGTATGGCTCTGCGGCCCACCGATTTACAGGTTCCACCTTCAGTGATATCCCATGCGAATCGTCGGAAATCTTGCGACCGGAATTAGAAAGATACTAAAATAAACAGACATAAGGCATTGATATATAACTTACATTGGAGTCATAACAGGCACCGACGTTGACTAGCAGTTCAGAGGCTGTTCTGTAGTCCTCATCGACAACGGTTCTCGCTGTCGGCGTTGAAATAGAAGTTTTTGATATTGGCGTGGAGGGAGAGAGCTGCTGAGGCGACTGGGTAGATAGAAAAGGCGCATTGCCCATAGCTGAAACTTTATCCTCCAATGCTTTCAAGCGTGCAAGAATTTCGACATTTTCAGGGAGTGGGGATTGCTGCTTGTCATCCCGAGGTGTCTGGAGAGTATGCCGTGCCACAGGTTGGCAGGTAACACCACGGGCGGAACAGTTGGAACAGGGTTGTCGCCGGTCACATTTGAGCTTCTTTGACCGACAGAACTGACATGACACAGGGTCCTGCCGGGGACAGCGGGTTCGCCTATTAGACTTGGGTTGCTCCATCAGAGTCTATAATGTCGCGGTGTTGGCCGCCTCACGTCTGTAGGCACGAACCTATCAGTCACGAGAAAACATAAAAACCATAGGCTAACAAGCCCAAATAGGATATCTTGGGACAAAATGCTAGACGGTATATAGCCAGTATTGGTATCATACACATACCCGACAGATAGTACACTGGTTGCTGAAGGGCCACAAAGGCTGCTTTGGGGTAATCGTGGTGGTAGGCACGTGCGTCAGCCCTGACCTTCCTCAGATATCGACACAGTAACCATCCATCAACATCAAACCCCCAACCGTACAAAAGGGACAAGATGGGTGGAACTTCTGGTGGTACAGTATATCGGAGCAAGTAAGTAGACTAGGCCTATTGATATGCCAATGAACTAATTATATGCAGTATGCTCTTAAGCCGCGCCACTGCCGCCCATAGCCGTCCGGACTCTCCGCGGATAGTCCGAGGTGGGTCCTAGGCCAATTATAAAGCAATGCCTTCCATGTATAAATCGCGACGCCGTGCGCTGTACGCGCTTCATTGTCATCATCTATGTGGGAAACCATGATATACGCAGTATGGGCATTCCTCCGCTAAGTACACGCCAGGCTTCCGGTGGTGCCAGCCAAGTCTCGATGTTAAGTTCCGACGAACGACTCAACTCCGGCGAACGGAGCGAACACACGTCAGTACTAGACCAGAGTTTTCTATTTCCGTAAAATAGTAAACAAATTGACAGCCTGATAGTTTCCGAGCATGGCTTGCAGTGGTAGGATCGTTTTTTGTGTTTTTTTGTAGCATTGGCTTCGTAAATGCCTTCGGTGTCTTTCAGGAGTACTACCGATCCCACCAACTCAGTAGCCATTCAAACTTCGACATCTCCTGGATCGGTTCGTTTTCTACATTTATGATATTTGGCGGCGCTCCAATCGCTGGCGTTCTAGTCGACAGATTTGGACCTACTGCAAGTGAACTCTCCCGCAAGAAAATAGCAAGCTCTAATGTCTTTCAGCGTCTACTTATCGGAGGTAGCATTTGTTTTTTGATTTCTATTTTCATGACTTCCCTCTGCTCGGTGTCCTTTCTCTATTGCCCAGCAATGGCCACTGTTTCACGCTACTTCAACAAGAACAAAGGGCTTACTGTGGGCATCATAATTGGCGGCTCTTCATTGGGTGGAGTCATCTGGCCTATCGTGCTGAACGAGTTACTGAACACTCATGGAGTTAGCTTTGGCTGGACTATCCGGGCTGTGGGATTTATCATGATCCCGCTCTTGATCCTAGCTGTTGTAACTGTTGTTTCCCCCCCGGAAACTAGCCATCACAGCGAGCAAGTTATTGTCCAAGAAATTGAAGAGAAACGACCAAAACGAGATCTATCAATAGCCAAGGACCCCACGTTTATCATACTCTGCGCCGGTCTGGCCATATCAATCTTGGGAATGTACAGCCCCATGTTTTACATTACTACCTACTCACGTAGCCTCGGTCACCCAATAGATATATCTTTCTACCTCGTCTCTGTCATCAATGGCTCTTCGTTGTTTGGCAGAATCCTCCCTGGTTTCCTCGCAGATCGGTATGGTCATTTTAATCTATGCACGTTGGCGGGCCTCGCGTCTGGAATAACGTCGTTGTGCTGGACCGCGGCGAAGAGTATTCCAGGACTCGTGGTTTGGTGTCTTGCTTATGGCTTCACCTCCGGGGTTCGTATTCACCACAAGATCTAGACATATGCTAACCGAGCACTGATAGGCAATCCTAAGTCTACAAGCTTCATGCGCGGGTAGCTTAGCAACGCGTGAGACGCAAGGCACGGCAATGGGTTTCCTCATGGGAGCAGTCGCACTGACGTAGGGATTCGATTTCGTCTTCCCAATATACCGCTCTTTGCTAACTTGTTCTCCACAGGTCTCTTTTTGGTACTCCGATCAGCGGAAAGCTTGTCGGCTCTTACGGATATCTCTCGTTGTCTATTTTCGCCGGCGTATCACTTGTGGTTGGGTCAATCTTGATATTCTGGGCGCGGCTACGTCTGAACAGTAATATTTTCGCAAAACAATGACCATGCAATACGCTTTCAAGGGTAAAGTAATAAGGACGCTGTGGCCTTCCATCGTTCATTTTCATTTTGTTATATTTTATGAAAATCTTGTCGACAATGCTACAATACCTGTGGCTGGTGGTCGGGGGATGTGGTTAGAAAGCCTCGGAACGGCAATACCGTCTCTAGTTATACTTCATTCGATGAGTTGACTTCTGTGCGATAAGAGGATAGGCAGAGAGGTTTTGATGGCGATGGCTTTTTTCAGGCTGCATTACGTATTTGGCGCTTGGGGCTGGAAGGCGTGCAATTAGTGCGTGTGGAGATGCAGTCCAGGAGGCGGGGAAGACTTTTAAGGTTACTACTACTGTCCGTAGCGTGGAACCCCACCAACTTGAACCCAACCTCGAAGGCAAGTTCTAGAACTGTAAGGCCAGTTACGTCGACTTCCTCCCTCCCACGACTATGTCATTTGTATATCAACGTCATGGGTACCTCTATGTTCATTATAAAATCCTGCTTCTGTTGTTGCTAATATTGCTAGATTTATATCTTTAATACTGAGATCACATAGTTATCGCATTCACGACGCAATATAAATGACGCTAATACTAACGTATATCTGAATGGCTGTGCAATTATTACGTCGTAGGTGTTAATCGTTAATGAAAAAGAGGCGACAAAGTGTAAACATGTTATATAATGCCTGAACTAGGGCTCTTTCTTTTATTAATCAAATAATCCGAATAATAGCGTATCTAGCCTCACTCTCAACAACATCTCTTTAATTGACAATTCAACAACATGGATAACGCGGTAAATGCAGTTGGCAGGCTCTTTGCCAGACCCGACCAGGCGGCAGAAGGAGGGAGCAGCACCACTAACTCGTACAATTCCTCTGCGTCCACCTCCACCAACCGCGAAGCAAACACCAGCCGCACTGGAAGCAGCAACCGCAATGAGAACAGCAGCAGCAGCAGCAACCGCTACGCAAACAGCAACCGAAACACGACCGCTAATGCTGAGGAAGACACAACCCTGGAGTCTGAAGTTTCACCCGCCGTTGAGCATAGACACGTCAAAAAGCAACACGAAACTCGCGAGCAAACCTTCATTCATAAAGATAAACATCAAGATCACTACCATACCACCATCCAGCCTCTCAAAGACACTGAGACCCTGCCCGAGAAGCATGATCGCACCCAAGAGACCAGGCGCCGCAGCATCAACAACGATCACAGTGATGCGAAGAAGAAGGCCGAGGCTGGTCGAGCTGGGTTCAAGAACACGACTGACCAGGAGCAATTCGAAACTAAGACCAAGGAGCCGACGCAAGAAGCTGTTCATATACACAACCATTGGCATGAGACTGTGCAGCCAGTCATTGAGAAGCGTAAGTCAAATTGCAAAGAGCAAAGAGTATTGGGAGTTTCCTTGCTAACGTGTCTTTGATAAATAGAGGTCATCGACCCATCGATCACTCACAAGAGAATTGACGTGGAGGAGAATATGCAAGAACCTGCCAAGTACCATGGGGTGACAACCAATGCCGCCGTTTCTGCTGAGGAGTTTAGGAAGAAGCATAATGTAGAGAAGAAGTAGGCGTTTGTTGTGTAGAGTTTGTTATGTAGGCATACAATAGTTATTCTTCCTGTATGGAGTAAGATCGATAGCGGCAGTGGCCTGTATTTTTTGAGTGAGGTCCCGTTACGATAGGTTCTGTTTCATTTCGAGCCACATTCCCTAACGGACAAGTCTTATTCGCAGGCAATTATTGTAATTCTAAGATGCCAAGATACAAACCAGACGCTGCGCCACAGGTGAGGAAGGCGTGCTGCTTCCCACAACAGTATCAAAACTATATTATGATCGCGACTCTGTGCTCATCATCTGTTTTAAAAGTTCTCTTATGAATTATTTTGCGCTACTTCCTACTGCATGCTCTATAACAAGAGACACTCTCACGACACAGCCATGGTTGAGACAAAGTCAACAGACTCGGTCCCCATAGAACTACAAGTCCACCCCTCCACCGTGGCCTCGTCCGACCGGCCTAATTCGATGAATGAGCTACATAAATGGCTGTTGACTAGCCTGCGAATCTGTCAGATCACTGCTTGGTTAATGCTCATCGGTGGTCCGGTGGCCATGGCCTTTGGCGGTGTGGTGAGGGATGATCTCCTTCACGAGTGCGTTTCAATCCCACCACCCATTTCCAAAACAAAACTAATCGAAAGCTCTTGCCTCTAGCGACGACGATGGAGCCTGTGACCAAAATTATATTAAAGACGCCTCTGATCCTTGGGATGACGGGAGCTATATTACGGGCCGGCCAGGACGCTACCATGCCCAATGTCGGCTTCTTTTAGCCTGGACCTATATTGTGACCGTGGCTGGTTCAATCAGCATTGCTCGTGCATTCATAGAAGTTATTCGTCCATATGAGTTTCAGTACATATCTTAAAAATCCCATGTGCAACACTATGGCTGCTAACTGTATGAGCAGCTACTGCACGACGGCTTTTATCTATGCCGTGCGTGCTGTTCTCTCCTTCATCGCGTGTCTACTGTACCTTGCTGGCGCTATTATCCTAGGAAGAAGTCCTCTCATCATTGGCCCGGCTTCTGAAGAAGGCATTCGTGCGTTATATTCTCTCTGTCTAGCTGCCGTATGTGGGTCCGCCGCCGTGTCAGCACATCAGGCATTCTCCACAGGGCAAGCGAGTTGGCGCCTGCGAGGTTGGAAGCGGTATAGAAGTATACCTTCTTCATAGAAGCTAAGGACCTATATGTCAGTGAGAATGTCGGCGTGGGTATTGTTCTCCGCCCAGTAACTATAAAATTTCCACGGGAGCCATACCACACTGAAATTACATTGTATCATTTGGCTCTATTATCTTCACAAAATTGGGTGGATTTGGCTGTCTCGTGAAGTTTCTATTGAAGAAATAGTTAGACAGCACGAGTATTGACAATAGCCAGACTTGACCTGAATACAACATGGAGACATAGTCAAACGCTGGCCGCGACATACGGTACGATTCTGCTCTAGATTCGCGACGTTGTAACTCATAAGAAGTAGAAATATCGGTGAGTAATTTGCATTTACATACACGTTCAGTCGAATCCTTACTTCAGTAATGTGAGAATATGGAGGTACGTAAATTTGACCCTAGCTAAAATAGTTAGGAACATTTTTTCCCTCTGCTACTTAAGCAACGCTTGCGTCTCTCTCTGCGTTAAGCCTTTGGCTCTCCTTCTTTGCCTTCTGTATATTGAGCGACATTGGAACTGGATTGACCCCGTCTGTTTCAAACACGACGTCGATTTCCTCGAGAGACAGCCCGGCCGTCTCAGGGAATACGAAATATGACATAATCAACTGCAGGAGGTTCTATCCAACATATACAGCCCGAATTTTATACCCAAGAGGTCCAATACCGAGAGAGATACCGTAATTTTGCACTGTGCCAGCGATACCCTGAATAAGACTGAAAAAGCCCAGACCCTTTGCACGAACGAGCGAAAGGCATTCAACGGGGTAGAGGTTGTGCATTGTTGCAATGAGGGTCGCGGAGCAGATTTGGAAAGAGAATATCCACAGTAGGGTCAACGCGGCAGCTGCTGTTGTTGGGTCCACGGGGTATCTATCATTGTTAGCAAAGTTCTGTTGGTAATAAATGAGGGCGTGTCTTACCTCCATCCTGTGATTGTTGCGGCAATTTGTAAGACGATGAATGATATTAAGCCAGCAAAGATCAAAGTTCGACGATTGACCATATCCACCAAGAAAGATCCAGCAACAGTAAAAACGCAGTAAACCCCTGTCAGCCCAAAATTGACTCCCGCAATATCGGTAGCGTTTGTAATCCCCACAGTTTTGAGTGCCGGGACGAGATATGTTGTAATAATACCGCCACCATTCCATTGTTGAAAAACGGAGTATAAAACCAGAATCAACAGGCGATATCGAACCGGCTTGGTAAAGAAAACCAGGAAGTTCCACCACTGGCGATTGACAACACGATCTTGCTCCAAAGAATCTTCGATTTGAACAATAACTGCGTTTACCAGTTCACTGTTCTCATCATCGGAATTTGTCTGGTACCTCGCAATCACTCTCTTGCCTGCGCTATTTTCCCTTTCATCACCAGGAATCGAGGGGATTCGGGGGTCAAAAAGTATATTGTGAGGCACACAATCGCCGGGAACAATGCTTCCAGGAGTACTGGTATCCTCCAAGCCAAGTTACTTGTTTGCATCTTGGAGAAGCCGATAAAGCCAGCGGTCATGCCCAAACTTCCGACCTGGAAACATGCGCCAAACAATCCAACTAAACGACCACGATAATGGGCAGGTGAGACTTCAGCCATGTATTGCGGGCTAGACATAATGGCAGATCCGAATCCTAGAATGAAGCGGCCAGCCATAAACGTTGGCATATTGGTTGCGCATCCTTGGAGAATAGCGGCGACAATTACAAAGGCGTTCCCAGTAAAGTTAATACCCCGACGTCCGATATGGTCCGAGAAGGTCAGGAAAGGCGCACCGCACATGGTACCAATGTTCATCAGGGCATTCAAAGTCCCATAGGTCGATCCGCTGGATTCAAAATTGAAGTACGCGTGCCATGATGACATATTGTTGATACCAGTGATAACCTGCCAGTCAACTTCGTAGCCAGCCTATAACGAGTTAGCCGTCGCCCTTTTCTCGGTCGATTTCCTTACCTGATTGCATCCCTGGACGAACATTATCAACATGATGCGGAGTCCAGCTCGAGAGCGAAACTTAAACGACTCCCTAGAGAGTTTGTATAAATCATCATCCGTCAGACGCGCGATTGCGACCTCCTCCACATGGGCGTCGGAGACCTTGAGGTCATCGACATCAGTGGTGGTAGTACGGCCTAGGTCATGGACCGTCGTTTCTTTATCGTCGGTGCCCATTGTGCTTGTGTGAGATTCGTATGTTGGGTCTTGAATCTTGGAAATCCTAGCCGGAAACGACTTTGATTACTCTCTCTTTTGGATCTGGGCGACCATGATGATCTTATCCTCCATGCGATGCAGGGTCAGTGGATCATCGTGCCACAATTCCAGACGCTCCATCCTTGTTGATGGGCCCGCGCAAGCCTTCCAGCTTCCACTCATTACCACGAGGCATGATATATTTCAAGGGCAAAAGTTTTATATACCCGGTAAGTTCATAAATAAGTTTTATATACCCTGCTAATTCTTACTAAGCAGGAAACCACTCAATGCGCTCGGCGCGTTGCCTCCCTCGCTGTCGGCCCCCTTGCCGTCGCCCTCACCCTCGCCCTCGCCGTCCCAGCTGACTCGCCAGCCGCCGCCCTCATTGAGGCACTCGACGACTTTTCGGAAGCCCTCCCTCGTCGCGAGGATGGCTTCTCTTCGCAAGCTGACCGTTCCTGTGAACGGTCAGCTTTTCCTCGACCTAGACGCCTGGTCGAGAGCCCTTAACAACTGGGCCGTCAAGGAGAAGTTCTCCTGGCGCTATAAGTGACGGGACACCACACGAGCTGTTGCCGTGTGCCCCGAGGAGGGGTGTAGCTGGCGCTGTAGCGCCAGCTACGTTTATGACGACTAGCTTTAGGCGCTAGTCGTCACGGACTCGGTCCATTCTTACGTGGCTCGTAGCTAGCGCAAGCATGCCTCTTCTTCGAAGAAGGCATGGTTAGACCCAGTAGTTTCTCGTTACCTTCAGGTGACGAGGAAGACCACTGCCTATAAGATAGTTGATCTTCTCCGCGTTTAATTCGTAGAGGAGATTAGCTACGAGAAGGCGTAGAAATGCCGTCTACGCCTTCTCAACGGTGATATTAGGGCATAACGGCATAGCTTTACCTTATTGCCCTAATATAAGGCGCACCTTAAGGCAAACTAACTTAGGGTTCATGTTAATCTCGTTCGAGATTAACATGATTGCTTTCAGTGAGTCTTTATGTGTCCTCTGCACTCGCAGGACACATTTAGACTCTCCTAACGTCTTATTGCCGTTGACGGGACCTTTTTAAAGGCCCGTTTTATACAAACCTTACTTCTTGCTGTTAGCATTAATGCTAACGGCGAGAACGTTCCCTTAGCTTAGGCAGTAGTAGAGTCCGAGAATGGAGACTCTTAGAGGTAGTTTTTAGACTACCTTAAGTGGTCTATTCCGGAGTTCACTACTAAGCCTAGTACCCTTGTCTCTAATTAAGACAAGGGGCTTATTAAAGCTGCGAGGATTCTTAGTCCTCGTGTGGCGATAGCTTACTACTGTCGCCACCTCTTAGAGAACTTCTTAGAGAAGTTCAGGTAGGGGTTACTCTCTACCTTTTAGAAGGTAGCTCGAGCTAAGACTCGAGCTGCTTATAATAGGTAACTAGAGGAGCTCTAGGTTATTAAACCTAGAGCTGCCTCCTATTTAGAAGCTGCTAACCTAGATACCTAGGTAGCGGCTTTATTTTGTAGCCGTCGATACGGCTACGATACCTTAAACATCATAGAGAGTCTAAACAAGACTCTCTAGTTTAAGAGGGTGCTCCTAATTGTGGAGCTCCTTAACGCACTATGGTATCGTGTGATGTTACAGCGTGCTGATTGAAAAGCCACAGCCTTAAGGGCTGTGGCCAGCCATTAAGAACCCCCTCTTCTTATAGGTCTTGTAGCGGCTGGGAGGGAGAGGGCTCGGACTAATATGGTCCAAGTCTCTACTCCCACAGAGGGAAGGGTGATACAGCCCGACGGGGCTGTACACCTAGTGGATTTGACAGCAGGAACTTGTTCCTGCTGTTGATATCAAGATAATGGCGTGCCATGTGGGCACGCCATTGCCTTAATTCTACAATTACGGGGGCAAGTAGGCACCTACTTACCCCCCCTTTTACTATCAACGACATGGCAAGCTTAATACGAGCTTGCCATGCCTCCTATAGATATGTTGGGTCTTCTGGCAGAACCAGAAGACCCTTGTCAGCCGCCGACCACGAGAATACCTCGTAGTCAGCCCAAGAAAGAGCGGGTTCGCCGGGAGGATGCTCGCCGCCCTCGAGGGCGGCGAGCAGCCAGGGACCACGGTGGACTGCTCCCCCTGGGAGCAGTCGTGGCGCGCGTACCGGACTTGGTACGCAGCCGCTGCTCCACCTGTGGGGAGCCTGGGCATAACGCCCGGAGCTGCCGGCGGCCTCATAAATGAGGCCGTCAAAAGGAGCGACGGCGAGGTTGGGGGGGGTCTACGGGGGGCTACGGGGGGGGGGGGATTTGGGGGGTTTTTACTGGTCGCAGGGGGTTTCATATTATGTAGGGTATATAAAACTTTTGCCCATATTTCAAAAAAGTTCCTCGGCCGCATTTAACCCACCAATTACCCCACATTGTTATTGTGGCGCTTGTCTACTTGACAAGCGGCGACAAGGAATCAACCTGGGTGTCGTAGTGTGATCCGAGCCCACCTAGTATACCCATCGGGTAAAATGGAATGTCGAGGCTGAATGCACCCCATCCAAGCTAACAATATAGACTCCGGTGGGAGGTGAATTTCGCGGCATGCAAGCTCCGAGATTATAGTGAGGTATGCTTCCACTATGTGCGACTAGGAACATATTTGTTACTAGTGGTTCGGCGCGTATAGCTCCGCGATTTCCTTGACGCTGTATGGTGGCCTCAGTATAGTAAAGCAGACAGTCTCAATCTGGAGGTTTTACCTCGGTGTCTTTTATTGAAGTTATGAAGTGAAAGGAATTAAATGGCTTAACATAGGTAAGGGAATAAATGTCGAAGCTTTGGTACAGCACCCCAGCCAAAGAATGGTCTGAGAGCCTTCCAATTGGCAATGGAAGGCTTGGGGCTGTGATCTATGGTCGTACTTCAACAGAGCTTCTCCAACTGAATGAGGACTCTGTCTGGTACGGTGGCCCCTTGGATCGAACTCCTAAGGATGCATTTCGCCATCTATCTCAGCTGAGAAGACTCATTAGATGCGGGAACCATGCCGAGGCTGAGAAGCTCGTGCGACTTGCCTTCTTTGCAACTCCCCATTCCCAACGGCATTATGAACCCTTGGGTTCCGCTACCCTCGAGTTTGGCCACGAGGCTCTAGATGTTCGAAACTATAAGAGGACTTTAGATCTGGAGACTTCTATTGTCAAGGTCGAGTATGAGCACCACGGCATCCAGTATGTTCGCGAGACCGCTGCCAGCCAACCGGACAATGTCCTTGCAATGCGAATTAAAGCGTCCGAGCCGGTTACATTCACGATACGCTTGACAAGAGTCAGTGAGTGGGAATATGAGACCAACGAGTTTCTGGATAGTGTCACCGCAACGGATGGGGTGATCACCATGCATGCCACGCCTGGTGGCAAGGGTAGCAATAGACTCTGTTGCATTCTCAGCATCAAGTGTGATGGTGAAGGCTCAGTGTCTGTGGTCGGAAACGCGCTGGTTGTAACAGCCCGAGAAGCTTTGGTCGTCATTGCAGCTCAGACGACCTATAGGCATGATAACCCAGAAGCTACAGCATTAGCAGATGCCACGAGAGCACTGAATATGCCAAATCTCTGGGAACGGCATATTGCTGATTATAGATCACTCTACTCTCGAATGGACCTGCACCTATACCCAGACGCATGCGACATCCCCACAGATCAAAGATTATCCCAGGCGCCAGATCCAGGACTGGCCGCCCTCTACCACAATTACAGCCGCTACCTTCTTATCTCCTGCAGCAGAGATGGGTTCAAGCCCATCCCGGCCACCCTTCAAGGTCTTTGGAACCCTTCGTTTCAACCCGCCTGGGGAAGCAAGTACACCATCAACATCAACCTCCAGATGAATTACTGGCCCGCGAACGTCTCCAATCTCGCTGAATGCGAACTCCCTCTTTTTGATCTACTTGAGCGCGTTGCCGAGCGGGGCAAGAAAACGGCGATGACGATGTATGGATGCCGTGGTTGGGCTGCTCACCACAATACCGATATCTGGGCCGACACAGACCCGCAGGACAGGTGGATGCCCGCCACACTCTGGCCGTTAGGAGGTGCCTGGCTATGCGTGCATGTCTGGGAGAGCTATCTCTTTAACCAGGATACGAAATTTCTGACACGGATGTTCCCAGTCCTCAAAGGCTGTGTACAGTTTCTTGTTGATTTTCTCATTGAGGATATCTCAGGTGATCACCTCGTCACATGCCCCTCCCTCTCCCCTGAGAACTCCTTTTTCGAAGCCGACAAAACCCGTGGTACTCTATGCGAAGGCTCCACAATTGACATTCAGATAATTACATCTGTCTTCGAGGCCTTTATATCCGTCTGCGCCACCCTATCCCTCCCTGCCGATGACCTGCTCCCCTCGGTCAAAGCCTCCTTGTCCCGCCTACCCCCGCCCAAAATTGGCTCCTTCGGCCAACTCCAGGAGTGGCGAACAGATTACATCGAAGTCGAACCGGGGCACAGACATATCTCACATCTCTGGGCCCTCCACCCTGGCTCAGCCATAACCCCTTCCGCCACTCCTGATCTGGCAGCGGCGTGTACAGCTGTTCTAAAGCGCCGCGCAGATCATGGCGGCGGCCACACTGGTTGGAGTCGTGCGTGGCTTATCAACCTGCATGCGCGGCTTTGGCAAAGTTCAGAATGCCTTGGGCATGTGCAGAAGTTGCTGCGGGACTCTACACTACCAAACCTCCTGGATGTGCACCCACCTTTTCAAATTGATGGAAATTTCGGTGGTGGTGCGGGAGTGTTGGAAATGCTAGTGCAGTCGCACGAGGGGCTTATTAGAGTGTTGCCTGCGTGTCCCGCGGAGTGGGCAAGGGGTAGTGTGAGAGGAGTCAAGGCAAGAGGGGGTTGGGAGGTAGATTTCGAGTGGGAGGGTGGAAGGGTGAAGGGGCCAGTGGTGGTGAGGAGTGAGGGGTCTGGAGGGGAGGTGGTATTTATGAACAGTGCGAAGGTAGCCTCGTTCCCGAAGGGGAAGGGAGAGCATCTTGTTTATGAGCCAGCAGATGTTTAACATCTGCTTTCTTGTCTATATGCATACACGTTACCTTCACATACATTACAGTCCATAATTGTTGACAAGAGGATAAATAGACGTATGAATTCAGTCTATATAACCCATGTTTGCACCAATTTATTTCTCGCTGATAAGCTTCTGGAACATTTCTTTCAGCACAGTCGCAGATCGTTTTGGGTAGCGCGTTTTCTCCTTCGACTCGAAGTCAATAAACGTAACTCCAAATCTATCCGTATAACCGGCTTGCCATTCTACGCACGTTAGTATCAGCATTCGTTCCATCGGGCATAAACAGAATAGAACACTCACCCCAGTTATCCGTAAACGTCCATGCAAAATAGCTTCTAATATCCACGCCATCCTCTTTCACTGCCTTCGCAACAGAGCCGACATACCCTTCAAAGAATTCGACTCTAAACGTGTCATTCAGAACCTCTTTTAAAGGCTCCGTCTCTCCCTTTGCCGTCGTACCATTCTCCGTAATATAAATAGGAACGCCGTATCTCGTCCAAATCCAATTCAACAGTTTCCTGAACCCCTCAGGACATGTGCGGAGCCAATAGGTATCACTAACTGGTCCGCGCGGCACACCTTGCTTGTTTGTCTCGCATTGTTCAATGTTTCCTTTGTGATCGTTGATGTCAGGGGGGGTAGTCTTGTGCTTGACATAGAAAGTCGTGTAGCTGTTCATGCCGTAGAAATCCGACGATCCCTTTACCAGCGCAGATTCCTCAGGCGTGAACCGCGGTAGACGGTCACCTAGCTGAGCGCGCATGGAGGCAGGATAGTCACCGGTCTTATGTACTGGATCGGCAAACCACCCAATCTCGAATTCGAGCGCGCGCTGCGCCGCTGCGACGTCGAGGGGGTCCTCTACGTCCCATGGCTCGCTGAAGTTTCCATGCAGAGTGATTCCAATCATGCCCTTCTGCGACGGCTTAAATTCCTCGCGGTACATCTTTGCGACATATCCGTGGGAGACGAGCTCGGTGTGTCCGACAGTAAAAGGCTCAGTGGATGAGTCGCCCTCGGCATTACGGTCACGGAACGAAGAGCGCGCTGGCGCATGAACGCCAGCTGCGTATCCAGCGAGGGTGTACACGCCTGGCTCATTGTAGGTAATCCAGTGCTTGACTCGATCACCGAGGCGCTCGAAACAGACACGAGCGTATCGGACAAAATCAGGCGTGTAGGCTTCTTGGTTGAGGAGCCCTCCGTAGCGCTCCTCCAGTGCCTGCGGCGTATCCCAGTGGAATAATGTTACAAATGGGGTAATTCCATTGGCAAGAAGCTCATCAACTAAGGCAGAGTAGTATGCGATGCCCGCTTCGTTGACAGGGTCTGCAGCGCCGCCGAGGGGGATGATGCGCGACCATGAGAGGGAGAAACGGTATGCCGTTACGCCGTAGGATTTAAGCAGTGCCACATCCTCTTTATACTTGTAGTATGAGAGCACGGCGTCGTCGGGGGTGCTACCATCTTTCACTTTGCCAGGTGTGTGCGCGAAATGATCCCAGATCGACTCGCCTTTCCCGTCGGCATTCCAACCACCCTCGATTTGTGCAGCGGCAGTGGCATAGCCCCAGTAGAAGTCGTTCCTCAGCGCCCCCTTGAGGTCTTCAAGTTGTGCATTCATCGTTCTCTATTGTGGCGCTTTCAAAACAGGACAGGATGTTCGGAGCCGCACATGGTACTCTAATAAAGGTAGAAAAGAGGGACAAACTACCACGGATAAATCACTACCCCCATCGTGCCATCCATTCTGAAACATTCCCGCCAATGGTTCAAATAATGCCCGAACATTTGTCGGGAAACATGTCCCGGTCACAAAAGGATAATACGCATCTCGAGAAGAGACCGATGTTCCCCACCCCCGCCGGAGTTGGGGCAGCCATGAAGCGATAGGTGGAAACCACACGTGGGTCAGCGGTCCGGTATTGCGGGGGTAGGAACGATCAACCCCATCCGTTCTTTGGAAATGCCAGCAAAACTTCGACTTCGAGGCCCACATGACTAGCACTACTATGTCATACCAAATTATCTGTTGTAGAGTGAAGCATTTGATGCAACTTCAGTAAACGGGTCAGCTAGGTCTTATTAAAGTTTAAGTTGATGGCAGATCTATTATAAATTTAGAGTTGACTTATGCTGACTCCATCATGATGACGATCCAGGAATGATATTCTCCTTGAAAAAGGTGTAAATAACACAGATAATATATTATAATAAATGCCTAATCTTAAAGAGAAAAGGAACTCCGTTGCCCAGGCTTGACAGGAACCTTCTTTTTGCTGAGCGAGTCGAGGAACCTCTTCGCGTTACCTCCATCTAAATTGAGATGTTCAACCACCATGGTCTGCGGAGTCTGAGCGAGCCACTGCTCAAGTGAGAAGTCCTGAAACGTAGACGCGCGAAAAACCTCCAGCATCTCGACAGGCTTGTCACCAATATTTTCTACATAGTGCGCCATGTTTCGAGGGACTATGCCGATATCTCCTGCTTGGTAGTTAAAGGTGCGAGCCGTCCCGTTCAAGGCAAAGATAGTTACTCTTGCCTTTCCTCGAATAAAGTATGACCATTCAGAGGCATTCGGGTGCCAATGCATGGTTCGTAGGCCATGGGGATTAATAAGCACGTGGGCGGCGGCGACAGATTGCGAGATAGGGAAGTTCTTAGTGTCTGCTATTCGTACCTCCCCTCCCGCGAATTCGATAGGCTTCTGCCCTAGCATACGGTGTGTGAATCGGTGCTTAGAGGGGTTAAATTGCTTTCTGTCTTCGTCTAGGGGCGGTGCAATTGTGCCTCGGAATATGTATTTCTCTACCTAAAATCAGCGAGGTTTTGCTTACAGAGTTAAAAATGCCTACCCTTCTGGGAAAGGTTATTGAAGATTTCTCGAGGAATATTAAAATTCTTTGCTAGAACGTTTTTATCAGAGTGGGCAAGCCAGTCTGTCAGAAGGAAAGTCGAATCCTCAGAAAAGTTGCCATCATCAAAGATAAGCAATAACTCTGTAACGTATTTCACATACGAGTCGCCCACACTAGCGAGTCGCCCACCAAAACACCAATAAATTGACTATTACTACAACTACTACTACACCACCCTATATAATGACCCTTATTTAATTGTAATTGATTCCTGGCGCCTCTCGCACGTACAGGCATTATGCCCTATAGTGCCACATACTCCACAGCGCCGCTGTCAGCCTGTAGAACCCACCTGCCGACTACTCTCACTTGCCACCTCCGTACGGAGTTGAGCATCAACCTCAGCACTCAGAAGGATATCCTCTCCCTCTCGTACGGAGAGACTACCCCCTTGCATTATACGCCTCTTGCGCTTCCTTTCCCTCCTCTTTTTCTGTTCATTTGCCGCTTGTAGAGCCTTAACCTCTGCCTTTAGTAGCACAGCAGAATGCATCATAACCTAAGCTCCCTTTGTAAGCTGGCTTAGTGCATCATTAATTAAGCTAGGAGAGCTATTCTGATGTCGTACGACATGGTTCTTAATATGCTCTGTTTGAAAATCAAGCTCCCTTATAGTTTAAGGAGTCTTTGAAGTCTAATTGTCACTCTTAACTATAGGAGGAGTTAGAGTTCTTAAGTGTAGATTTAAGTGAGAGAGGACACTCTATAGCTCGTACGGAACTAGTCCTGTAGCTTAGAATCCGCTCTTAATGTTCTGCTCTATAAATGTAGCTTTAAATGCTTCTTTGAATGTAGAGAGGAACTTAAGTTTCGTGATATGGTTTAGCCTGTTCTGTATAAAGGTTTTAATCTAACGTCTGTACGAAAGCTTTAGTAGCGTAAAGCAGCTCACATTAAGAGGCTAAAGTATGTGCGAGGAGTGTGGTGGCATATAGAGGGTGATTATCTTCTGTTCTATGCAGTAGTGTTGAAATTAAGCTAAGAGGTGGCTCTTATGCCCGTTAAGAATAAGAAGGCGATAGGTTCTGATCATACAAGTGCTTGTATGTTAATTAAAGTGTTAAATCCACTTGTACCTAATTGAATTTAAAGTCCACCTATTCTCACTAAGCGTAATCACCTAATTGTCTAGTAATCCTAAGTCCTCGTACTAAGCAGAGAGGTGATTCTGCGCCTTAAAAATGATGAAGGGCAGGAGTGCCCATCCGTACGAATTGACACCTTAGATAATTAACACCTACTCTCTATTTCCTAGCTGTATAGTCTTCGCACAGCTACTCTTTAATTCTGAGCTTGTAACTACCTTTGCAGTAGTAATAACTCCTATTGCAAAACCTGCTTTATTAAAGTTGTAGATATCCTGCTCTAAGATGCTGTATTTTGCGACTGTGTTTCGTACAAGAGAAAACCACTCTTGAATTATCTTTAGATCTTTACATTTTGCTCGTTTATAATCATACTTCTAACTAAAGTTTGCTTTGATTTCCATACGACGCTTTATAAAGTGGGTAGCCTAGTTCTTCCCAACAGCGCTCTCGCCTCGTTCGGAAAGTAGAAGGTCAGCCATTTCTTATACAGCTTGCGGCCAGGGCAGAAATCCACGTGAATCTAGGTTGAGGATGTACTGAACAAGAGCTGACTCTTCGTACGGAGTTAACTTCTGCAAGTTAGGAGTAGAATCGCGTCGAGAAGTCATTCTATTAATCCGATCGCGTAAAGTCGTTCGGGGGATATCGTACGATGCTGCAGCTGCTCGAACACTTTGAAATTAGCCTTGTTTAATTAAGTAGATAGCTAATAGTATTCTACCCTCTTGATTAGAGGATTTGGCTTGTGTTGGTTGTGGCATTGTTAACTACAGATAGGTTGACGCGTTTTGGTGTTTTGGTGGGCGACTCGCTAGTGTGGGCGACTCGTATGTGAAATACGTTACCCCCTTTCCCAATTCCTAATCCATATTAGTGAAAAGTCATTATCACAAGGCCCTAACCGCACCTTGAATTCTGTGTGGGAATCCAGTTGGAAAATACCACAGGTCGCCTTTCTGCAAGTCATCAATGTAACAACCCCCCTCTGTATCGAGGACAGTGATACGGCAAGACCCTTCCAAAACATACGCCCACTCAGCCTCTGTATGCCAGTGCAACTCGCGATAGACACCTTCTTCGAGTCTCATATTTACAGAAGCTAGCTCAGTCGATGTAGGAAGCTCTCTAACTGTAGTCTCTCGGGCCCATCCTCCTTCCTCTAAACGCATATGAGAATCCGTGAACGACCTTTCTACGGTTAAAAAAAAACTGAAAATAACTACAGATAGTTTGTTAAACGAACCATTTCATATTTGCTAGTTTCCCTATAAATATCATTGAATACTGTCTTCTCTCTCGTGGCTTTGTTACTAACCTGCATCTGTTGATGGACGAGAAATTAAATCGGGCTCCTGGTGCTCTCGATTGGGATTTCGAGTCCTATGATATCGGATCCTTCATTGTCTCGGCGTGGTTTTGGTTCACTAGTAGTAAATTTAGCAAGATAGCTTCGATAGGAACTAACCTACTACCTACCCTTTGCGCTGTGAAGGTGAAGCCATTATTCGAATCGTTTAATATATGCCAAAACATAAACTGTTGATGAAGAGAGGGGTCATGTATTTAGGAGGAGTGTAATAATATTGTTGGGTGATCGCTAGAGATTTTCAATTTATTTATGTCATTGGGAACCTTTAGTCTATTTATGTCATACATAAATTTCGGATTTGGCACATCGTACGATGCTGTCGATTGGTAGGGGAGATAGCAATATGTTCTAAACCAGGGCATTACCACATCTAGGCTGACCAAATAACCAGCCAGTAGCCTACACTTTGAGCGCGGTGCCCATATCTGCTTATTTATAGGTCTGTCATTTTCTTGGGTGATGTAAGCGTAGAAAGAGGACCCAGTTGCACCGCTATACTAGTTGATAGGCATAATTGACTTGTGAGGTTGAGTCGGGTTCGCCATAACGGAGGGCGTTTTGGCGGCCATGGCGGCAGCAGCAGCGGGGGCAGTCCACGAGGACTATCGTAACTCACAGCAGCAATCGCAAGTTTCTAAAGAAATTCGGCGTAAATCTCTCAACCATGGTCACTATCGCTGTCGTCAATATCAGCCAGCAAATAATAGCACGTGTTCGTCGCCTCAGACTAATGCCAAGGCTAGCTCGACGGCATTCTAACTTCTTTTAGGGGTCCTCGAGGAAGTCTAGCCAGACTCACTCAGCCTTCGGTATTACTCTCGGGACCGTCCGAATAAACCCTGGTCCTTACCTCCACGAAGCCTAATAGCTCCAAATGTAATTAAATAAAGGGCGGTTCCAACGTACAATGAACCTGCTACGAGACTAGGTTCCCCTCAATTTTCGGGCCGTTTTTCGTGAATATTCGGCATGCAAGGGTGGCTCTAACACGCTAACAAATAAGGTAGCTGCCTGTTACCCCAGCCCATCACACACCTTATTTTTGACAGTTGCATCTCATGTACAACGTACAGGGGCCTTCCAGGAATCCGCTGAGTCCTTTCAAACTCCTCCTTGACAGGGGTATCAAATGTTCTAGCGTCGAAGCCAAGCCGTACTATTTCGTAGGTGCGACAGGTTAAAGAATCCCTCAGAGGCTGGCTACTCGCATGGCTTGGATCGAAGACTAATAAACACCTCCTTATGTTGGTTTTATTGCGCGGTGCCGGTATTCCGCCTCATATTCTTGTAATATGTTCCTTAAATTTCCAAGCCTCGTTTTGTATTAGGCGTAAAACCTCGAGAGCTTCTGTCCAACTGCATAGCTAGCTTAACACTTCTCATAATTATACGGCCTGGTGACCTTTTTGTGAACCCACGTGCCATGATTTTGGTTTGTGTTCGTCCCTACATAGGAGAATTTCTCGGTGCTTATAATTTACAATCTTCTGGCGCACTTATAAGAATATTTGATCTCCCGTTGATCTTCTCGTTATCTAGCTACATTTTTTCTATCAATGACTATAACATCCTTGAAACTAAAGTGATATACTACATCTACCGTCGTAAAATGGCGCCAGCATGGTCCTTGGTGGCAGCTTCCACTGTGGCTTTCAACTTAGTGCAGCCAGCATTTGGTTTCTGGCGAAATGAGAACCAACATTAATTACCCAAAATCCTGTTCAAGATGTACTGACAATTAGCATTGAGTTGTAGTGTTACTCAAATGAGCCGAATTGTAAGTTTTGATATCATACAAATAATACGATCGACTGTGATGCTGATGATTTACCAGGACCCCGTCATTAGCTATGGTGCAGTCAGTCAGCATGTCCACAAAATTTCAGGGGCTAGCAATATCAACATCAATTCTACTCACGACAGTCTGGCAGCTGCACCGTGCACAAGCTGTCAAGTTCAAGGTGCTTTCTTCTCCTGGTTATGATGACTTGTGCTAATAAAAATGGTAACAGCCGATAAGTAGGGTCATCCAACACAGCTATCACCAGATATTGATTTCTAACCGTGCCCAGGAGCGCATACTGGAATCCACAGTTGTGCTATCTGCACTCTAATGGGCAGTTTGAGGAAGTGTAAGCTATACTTATATTTTCATGGTGTTCCAAGAGGCTGACTCTACCTCAGTCCTAACGGAGGCATGGCCGTATACTACCTTGGAAGAGTAAGCCCCGGTGCATATCAGTTTTACTTCCTAGCTTATTCATTTCAATAGGGCAAGGATGCAGCCGGCGGCACTATGGCATCCCCATTCCCGAAAGGGCTCAAATTTCTCTCTGGCAACAACAACGCCACGTCCTACGATGCCAATACAATGACCTACGGAAACGACATGTATGCAAGTGTCCCTATTGCAAACCGAGTCACATTCGCATGCGTCGACTATGACAATCCAAGGCCAGAGACTCATTACATGTTGGATACGAACTGGTAGTAGCAATGGTGACCCGAGGTGTACAATATTGGCTAATTTCCATGTAGTCCTAATGGCATGCGAGCGCAGATTACCTTCCAATCCTGCTGGGATGGTGTTAATTTGTGAGTTATTTATTGAAATAAGTCGAACGGTTGGCAGAAGAAATATTAACGTCGTGCTAGGTACAAGGTCAGCCTCTTGAAGCCACAATTTGATGCCATTGAAACCTCGTTGGGAGTTAATGATACCGTTACTAATACTCCTCGGCAGGACGATCAATCCCACATGGCCTATCTATCCGGAATAGATAATGGAATCTGTCCGCCTACTCACCCAGCACTCCTACCAGTCTTGTTCATAGAAGTTCCCTACACCGTGAGCGACATAGTCCAAGACGGAGGAAAATTTGTTTTCGCCAACGGAGATGAGACTGGGTACGGATTCCATGGTATGTCTATGTCACATCTATCATTTCAAATATCAAATTAACAATTGAAATAGGCGACTATTTCAACGGTTTGTGGAATAAAAAGATTCCTACAGTAATCAATATCTGATCTCTATTTAGGCTGGGATATCCCAACCCTCACATCTGCTATTTCAGAGTGCTTGCTTGCCAACGAAGATGGGTGAGATAATTCTGTCTGCTACTTCAAAAAATTAGACTGATACCGCCTTCTAGAGTCGTCGAAGAGTGTCCCCCTTTGCTTGTGAGCAATGACGCCGAGTTTGCGGCAACCTGTCCAGAGACAAGCCCAGTTTACTCATGCGAACCGGTCCACGATGGGATTTCACAGCTTCCTGTATGCATCACACCAACTGGCTATGATCATGTTGTAGTACCTTCCGATAATACTTGGTCAGTCCTTTAAACATATCTTCCAATTGAATAGGAGCCTTTGATCTAATATTACCATAGCCCAGGCGGAAATGTAGCTGCCTGTAGCCCATATTTTTTGAATACACCGCCGTTGCCCTTCCCTGGAAATAATCAATACCAATCCCTCGGATGTTAAACTGAGCCAACAGATGCTCGAGCTTTGACAGGCAACAGCTATTCCAGCACAACAGACATGACTGCTGAGGCTTGCATTGATTTTTGTGCTGGGTCGAACTATGCTGCGGTCGAATACGCCGCGGAGTGCTACTGTGGCTCTGGTATGCTCACTGCTTTGCCAATTTGTTCAGGTTAGAGCAATTGCTGACGTCCTATATGTAGATCTTAATTCTGGATCAGTTCCTGCACCGTCAGCTGACTGTGGTATGACTTGCTCCGGTGACCGATAAAAGGTATGCGGTGGCAGTAGACGAATTAACCGTATGTTACCCTTTTCCTGCATTGGCACAAGCTGACCTGAGCTGTTCAAAAAGTATGTCAACGCATCTGAAGAATTAAGTTGCTATGTTTTGCCTTGCTGGCCAGCTCGCTCGAAGCCAGGTTACACATGTCAGACGAGGTTTTGAAAGTTAAGCTAAGTTAAGGTCACGTATGTGTGGAATTTGAAAGCCTGTTTATGAATATTTAGACGAATGGAGATGACTTGTATTTACATTCAGTTATTTTGAGCTATGTATTTGAAATTCAATTATTTAACTTATCGAAAATTTGGCGGCGTTCGCCCCAACCACGGCAATATGCTATTACGGTCAGCTTACATGTAGTTCGGAGGCTGCAGCAGATATTATTAGATATAGTTTCAACGGTATATGTTCTGTTTTTCTCCATGTAAATTCCTAGCCGGAGTGCCTGGCCCTGCGCTTACAAAGTGATAGCCCAAAGTGAGAACGGGTTGGTGTCACTGATGATTACGTCAGTCAGTCAATGGCAACAACACAAGACCAACATGTATAACATCAGTCACTGTCATGACCCCGCTTATTCCCTTATTGTACTTATACACTGTATATGGCGACTAATTTCCAGTTCCAAGTTACAATGATGTCATGATGTTCGAAGTGCCATTTAATGCTGCTGCAAACGGACCGACTAGCCTCAAAGTAGCACCAGGGCCTGAATAGGCCCCAAGTCTGAGAAATCTTTCAGGCGGGGCGGATATGGCTGCAGGGTCGACGATAAGGTTTAAAATCCACTGTGGATATAAATTAAAGGTTGCAGCGCAGTTAAAGTGAAGCCTGAAAAAATGATCTGAGGGAATCAGTTGATTTGGCCGAGTTTAACAAACCTACTGTTAAAGAGTATACTTTTCTACATGCCCAAAATACTTCTCAAACGTCATCTAACTTAACTCTGCTTGTGATTTGACCCCAATTCCAAACGGGATGACACAACATAATTGTAGGCCGCGATTACAGCTACACAAAAGCTCCCTTTGAATGCTGCTGAAGTCCTTGTATCACGTCAGCGGCGATGCATCGGATGAAAGAAGCTGTTGGTTAGTTGGCCCGCAGTCTACAATACAGGACAAAACAATTTTGATTCCCACGGTTACATTAAAGTTGTTTCATATCTATGCTGTCATGGGTAGCTTGATCTACCACTTATGAGTCTGGAGGAGGTCAAGCTGATAAGTTAGGTTAAACCTTTCGTCTATCTCCCGCCATATTTTCTTGGAAGTTGAGGATTCTGGAGTCTGGCCAACTCCTCCCTTGGCAATACGAAGATACCAGGTTCTCACCCTGCCGAACATACCTGCGGTAGCTATATAGCCACCGAGCCTCGCAATGTATAACTTTACCGGAAGCTCTTTCCTTTAATATTGCGGCTTCAAATCTCGAACAACTTACTGAGTCCAAAGCACCACACTATTTTCAACGATGGTTCTTTTTCCAAGTGGTGGTAATAGGTCCACGTCCTCCGACGGGGGGTCTAAGGGATCAAGATTCGCATCCGTATTCTTTCGTCTCATGCAACTCATCTCTGCCGCCATCGTAGCTGGATTGTTGGGCCACTATCTTCATAACCTTCACGAGGGAGGTGGCTTCAATAGCCGCCGAGTCATATATGCGATCACCATTGCTGGCATCGCTATATTTCTCTCTTTACTCTTCATGTTACCTCTCAAATACCAATTCTACGCCTTCCCTCTGGATCTCATCATGTTCATCTTGTGGATGGTTGCCTTTGGACTTCTTATAAATGTGGGTTACTACCCTATCCAACGCCAATTCTTATTTGGTTTATAAAGCTAACATATATGAATAGCTTGGAAGCTCAGGCTGCAACTCGAGCTGGTACAGAAGCAGTTGGAGTTGGGCATGGGGAAGATGGTATCGACAACCGGCAGGGACATTTAATCGATTTTCGGGCGCTGGATGTAGCAGCTGGAGAGCAACTCTTGCATGGAGTTTCATCGGAGGCATCTTCTGGCTCCTCAGCTTCCTACTGGTAAGATTTCTCATTTCAGTATTCTCACGTCTCAACAAATAACTGATATCTCCATAGGGCCTTTACTTTTTGATGAAGCACCGCTCCCGCCGAGAAGTCCACGAGGAGACTCCAAGAATCAAGAGACAAGAAGACACCCATGTCAACAGCGGCGTAGCCCCCGTTTACCACGAGAACCGCAACCAAACCGGAGAGTACCGAACCACGCCAGCAGAAACTGCTCAGTACCAAACCACACCAGCAGAGACTGCTCAGTACCAAACCGAACCTGCAACATATGTCCAGCCACAGCAGACTCATGGCACGGCGGCAACATCTACATATTCCCAGCCATCACAGCAGTATGCGACAACACAGGAATATGCGACACAACAATATCCTACGACGCAGCAGTATCGAAACACAACAACGGGAACAGTCGGCCAGACAGCACAAGATGTGCTTTACAACTAGCACGAAAACTTCGAGCAGGTTGGGAATTAGGTACTAGGAAACGACGGCTAAATGGAAATATGGGTGGGAAGAAGGGATAAATGCGAGGAATGGGAGGAAGGCGGGCGACCTCCGAAGACTCATCTGTCGCAGGGGGATTATACGTCGAGCAGAGTCTGTATTTTACTAATTTCTTAATACCAACTAATATAACGTCATTCCTTCACTGCCCGTAAAATAACAACTTAGAGTGAAGTAACTTGATCAACTCCTCTGTGATTACCTCATATGTCCCGTAATATTCGGTCCGAACCTAAGCCAGCTAACTCGTGGTCTCAGTCACTGTTTATTTTGAATTGATAAAGTTAGTATGTTGTTGTGGTGGGGCAAATTTACCTACCACAGTCCCACTACAGTACAATAGCACCGCATATCCCTCTATTCACCTACCTCCCACGTACAACCACAGACTCGAGGTAATTGGCCAGGACTTGGAGTAATGGCTTTTTAAAGGCCTTTGACTATACCTCTGAAAGGTAAAGAGGTTTACATGATTATTGAGTGGGTTTGAGCAAGCTTGGGTGGTTTTGGAGATATTCAAAGTTGAATGCAATCATATTTCTAGTTGTAACGCATATATCAATCCCTACAAACCTACTTGAGAAAATAACAACTCAAGATTTTGTGCACAATCAGACCCATAAAGTTGACGAACCATATCGAATGGCTTCATTAACTGACCTCCATCGCCACCATGCTCTGATAAACGAGATAGCATAGGAGCTATGGGCATAGGATCCTGATGGTATAGCCGATTCCTGGTTTTATTGCCGTTGACGAAAACCCTTCTACACAGATATACCTCGACCAGTGTCGGATTCTACATGTTGCAATGGGATTGACGGATCTTCTTCAGCATTTCCTGTGACCAGGAGTAGATGCGTTACAATTAACTAGAGTCTTTCTTTTAAGGCCTTTAGCCCCTTTTATCTAAGTACCTTATACTTTACCTTACTAAGCTCTATAGGCTCTACTAAAAGAAGCCTTATATAATAGTATATAATAGCCTTCTATATAATACTATACTATATTACTTTTCTTATCCCTATCTCTATTTTTATAATTACTACTACTATAGGAGAAAGTATAAAGATAATGTAGATAACTAGATAGCCTATTATAGTATGTCCTATTATAGATTATCATTATTCTATTAAAGAGCATCCTATTAGTCCTATTATAGATACTGTCCTACTTACCTATAAAGATTTTAAAGTCTTTTAAAGAAAGACCTTAAGCTATAACAGGTGCTAGTTGTATACGTCATTTAATCTAGCATGAGTTAAATACCTTAATAATGTCTAAACGTTATACCTACTAACAGTTTATTCGATCTGTATGCCTTTACGACGTAAGACTTTTCCATAGCGGTGAGCAAGACCTAGCGGTACCAAAGTGAAGGCCACAATAGCCGCTTGAATCCCAAAGGAAACATCGAACCCTATTGCCAAACCCCAAGGCTGCTGGAAATATCCCACGGAGAAGCCACCTATGACACGCATGAAGTTGATGAAGACAGCAACTTCGCCCGGAGCCGCCGAGAAGGAGTCAATCGCATAGGAAGTGATGGCAACACTCTCCGTCATGATACCAAATTGAAACATGCCCCAGCCCATAATGACCGCGGCGACGCCGAGGTGGCGTTGTAGGGCCTGGCCAAGGATGACGAGACCGGGCACCATGAATAGTATAGAGATATACGTCATGTTGAGGCGGACCTCAGGGACAAAGAATCCTTTGTGACGATGCGTATATTGTCGGGCAATGAAGTCGTTGAACCAATGTCCAAATATTTCGCCAAGGATGGTTCCGACAATAGGGGTAAAGTAAAGATACCCAACACCGTAGGAGTCGTAACCGTAACCGCCGAACTCGACAGGAGTCGCGAAGAGTGTAGCAGTGGTAATGTTAATGCCGATAGACCACATGAAAGTTAGGAAGCTAATGGTAAGAGTGGTTAGTATGTGCCTTGCTGAATGTTGAAAGTGTTATAGACTTACTAGGCAAAAGCAATGAGGACCAGAGATGGCTTGGTAATGACCGCTACCAAACGACCAACAGCACCTCTGAATGTACTAAAGTATCCACTGTGGTTCCTGATCTGCCAAATACCTAACACTCGAAGGATACGACTGGCCCGGACAGGCTGCTGTTCGGCGGGAACGCGCCTATTGTAATAAGACTCGTCTAGGAACAGCAGGATCATGATCAGTTGGAGACCACAGACACCGACGCACATCCAGAAGACCGGGCGCCATTGGTTTGTTGCGCCAACTATAAAGTTCGCAAGGAGTGGCCCAAGAAAGGGAGAGCTTATATAGATACAAGCCCAAAGTCCGATCTTGTGGGCACGCTCGTGGAAGAAGAAAATGTCTTCGATGACGGCAACGGAGATGGTCTGAGGAGCCGTCACGAACAAGCCCTGCAGCGCCCGCATGGCATAGTGTATCTCATAAGTGGGAGCGACGGCAGCGCCGATAGTAAAGAGTGTGCCAATGAGGACGGCCCAGAAGATGACTGGAGCGCGGCCCCAGAAGGAGATGAAGGATATCCACAAAATTCCGCCGATTCCCCTAAAGAATTTTGTCAGTAAGCGGTGAGACAGTAGTAAGTGTAGGATACTAACATCATCAGAACATTAAGGTTATTGGCGTAGCTAACTTGATCGGGCTTCATGTGCCATTCTGCACCTTGTAAGAAGATGCAGGGCACACCAGCAGCAGATGTGAAATCCGCTGTCAGTGATCCCCATGCAACGATAAAGAGAATACGGTGCTTCTTCGTCCAGGACCAAGACACCGGATCACTTGGATCACCGCTGGGTTGCGGGATGAGAATGGTCTACGGAATTGTAACTATTTGTTCTCTGTGTAGAATCGACATAGGAGAGATCGACGGGAAACTTACGTGACCATCTTTGGACGTCTTGACCGACAGATTCCTTCCCTCGACGTCGAGGAGGAATCCTCCCTTTTGCTCCGACCGTGCAACAAGATTCATGGTAGAGACATGCTCCAGCTCCGAGTCTAAAGTTACAGTCTTCTCCATTATGATGCAAGGCAGTAATTCAAGTAACTCGAAGTAATTTAATGAATTTAGAATATCCCCAGCCTTGGTAGTCTTTCGATGGGAACAGGGGAGGTCTTTATCATTTCATGTGTTCCTCAGCAGCCACGCAAGGCCCAACCACCCAAGGTCCTGCTTGTGTACACACAATTCTATGCTAGCATTGACGAAAACATGTACATACCGGAAGAAACACGGAAGCGGTAGCATATAGTCGCGGAAAGACTTCCACAGAAAGGAGTCTCCAAAGTCTGGTCCCGGCGTGGCTAGGGATGGGAGTGGACGCTAGCACGTTCCAGTCTGCTTGGTACAGGCTTTTCACCAACCATCAGCCGATGTGAAACGAAGATGCATATCACTAACTATAAGATACTCCATACCCTAAACCCCATACCCCATACCCCGGGTCAGAATAGCACTACACAGGATACTAGTGGAGGTTGTCGACGCGATTATCCTAGAGAAGTTGTAGGTACTTTGCCACATTCTGGTCGCGCGGCTTTCCGCTTCCGTGTGTCATTCCGAACTTTGGCCACGGCCGACAACCAGACACGACCTCGAAGGAAACTGGCTATAAAAATGACCGCTCATGAATTAGCTCTCACGAATAATTTGACAAACTTTCTAAAGATTCCCGCTGACGAAGATATCAGACTCGATGTTCTAGATCTTTTCCGCGGCATAATTTAATCTAAAGAACTTTAGAAAAACTGTCATGTATTAGGAAGAGGATCTAGGCACTGTCTACAATCCCTGAGCGCTGGTCACTTCTGTAGACATCCTTAATAGTTTATAATCACTTTGCAAAGTGGCCTGTGGTGCATTGCTGTATGCTTCGTAGGTGCTGCGATTTTGCTTTAAGGTCTTTTCATGAATATCTAATACAGTCCTATATTGACAACGAACCACAACCTTTTGCCGATGAGACAGAAGTTTCTGCTTCATGTGCGAACGGGCGGTTTGAAATTCGACCTTAATGACTCCCAACTCGACGCATTATAATCCGACTGGATCTTCTGGCAAGTCTGCAACCCTCATTCCGTCACACCCAGCATCGAGAGCTCTCGAACATGAATGTCATGCTGCCCTCCCCAACCTTCGTTGACTTCAGGTCCGCCGCGCTTGCCTTTGCATAAGCATCACTGTCGGGACCATGAGCGCCCATGACATTGTGTAAGCTTGCCCCCGCGGCTTTAAACCCTCCACCGGTTTTTGCATCGTAGTCGCCTGGATCAATCCCATGAATTCGGACATCGTATTTCGGTGGTACCATGGCGGCCGAAAGGTATCTTCTTGGACTAACCATCTTGGTGGGAATATCACAAAATCGGCGATGGCTGTGCCGACATGGTCAGATGGGCCGGTAAGCACAGTGTATATGCTCGGATCTGGATGATCGAAACTCGTGCTTCCAATGACATTGAAGCGGCCGAGATCGTACTTGTATGGATAGTAAAGTCTATGCCACGCCACAACATCGAAAGGCGTGTGGTTCTGTCTGGCTTGGAATAGCTTCCCGTCGAATTTTGCAACCAGAGTGTAATCTGCTGAATCAACATTTGTCGTCCTGTTAGTGCTCCTAACTCCATCTTCAGCTTTTGAGTTATCCATATAGGCCGCAACCGGTACTTGGAAATCTCTCGCACTCGCCAGCCCATTTGATCCAATCGGCCCCAGCTCTGGAAGTCGAAAGTGACCCTGATATAACTCGAGAATATAACCCCTAGCAGGCCCATGCGGTAGCGAGACACGATGCCGGACCCCTCTTGGTATAACGACTATCTCATTCGGCCGTGCGAGAATATATCCTAGCTCGGTCTGAATATCCAACACGCCATGCTGGACCACAATCAGAAAGCCATCATCCGCAGAATAGAAGGCTTCGTTCAAATCCATATCCTTCCCCACAGCGACGATCAGAACTCCAAGCCCGGAATTCATCGCCGGAGATCCGGCACCACAGACTAGTTCAGCGACTCAATCCATGTCGTTGACATGTCAAAATCGAACGGATCCCATCGCAATTGGTTGGGTATTTGCTGCAATTTGACCTGCGCGCTGTCAGGCGTTGTCGCAAGAACTGCCGCATTGTGCGGAACATACGGCGCGAAGTCCGAGTGGGCGGCGGCAGGGATGATTCTGTATAGCCAGCTTTGCAAGTTCTCATGTTGAGGCGCGGTGAATGCTGTGCCGGAGAGCTTCTCCGCGTATAGGCCGTAAGGTGGCCGTTGGGGTGAGTTTGCTGCAATAGGCAATGCGCCGGGGATGGCTTCCGTTCTTGTTCTTGGTCAGTCTTATGAGGTGCGATAGAATGAGGCTGCACTTACTCATGATAGGATTGGAAGCCATTCTGATAGATATACTTTTCTGAAACTGAGAATGCAGTGACTAGCATTTTAGCTGATCCACTACTTGGTTTCCTGGGCTTTTATCAAAAAGCGTCTTCAACGAAGCTTTCGGAGAAGGATCGGTGTAGAATGACTGATGCAAGGCTGTGAGAAAAGGTTATCAGATGGGATTCTTTAGAGCCACTACTTATTAACGTCAATAAGCAAAACATGGCGATTTTGAGGAAAATCGCGTGGCCTGTCGTTCCGTCTTGAAGTTCCGTGGTTGTAAAGGCGGCTTTTATGAGTTGCGGAACTGGCATTCCGTTGTAATCTCAACCGACACAACATCAATTCCGACAATTCACAAACTGAATCACGACATAAGGGCTATCTCCAGAAAGCCGAAGGATTGGAACCACGTGTCGGATATTTTAAGATATATGTTGCTCTTTGTTAAAACGGTTTTTTTTTTAAATGTGACGCACAGAAAAGCGCTAACGCCAAGACACAAATATCTCGAAGCAACCCTTCATCTAAAATGGTATCCAAATCATGGCTCGCAATTCCTCGCGAGTCTCATTTCTCTCTGGCCAATTTGCCTTTTGGAATTATTTCCACACTTCAAAACCCTAGTCCTCGTCCGGCAGTCGCAATCGGCGAGAACGTCCTGGATCTCTCAGTTTTCGCCTCCAGCAAGGGCTTTTCTGAGCTCGGCGAGCATTCATCGATAATCGGTGACGTCCTTTCAGAGACGACTTTGAACTCATTTGCGGCTCTCGGAAGACCTATCCATGCCAGTGTTCGCAAGTATTTGAGAGCATTACTTGAAGAAAACACGCCGTACCCAGACGTACTAAAATCGAACATTGACCTAAGAACACGGGCCATCCTGCCACAAAAAGATGTACAGAACCATCTTCCTATGGAGATCGGAGATTACACCGATTTCTTCGCCGGTGTTCATCATGCTTTCAACGTAAGTCTACTCCGCTAATGGAAGGTTGGAGACTGACGGTAATACTAGATTGGCGTATTATTCCGCGGCCCAGAAAATGCATTGCAGCCGAACTACATGCATCTCCCCGTCGCCTACCATGGCCGTGCCTCCTCTGTAATCGTTTCCGGAACTGCCTTCAAGAGGCCCTGGGGACAAGTCTTCCTTAACGCTGCCACAACCACTAAAATCCCCACTTTCACGCCATGTAAACGCCTAGATATCGAGCTCGAGCTTGGAATGTTCGTTTGCAAGCCAAGCAAGCTGGGCGAACAGATCAAGGTTGACGCCGCATCGGAACATATTTTTGGTTATGTGCTTATGAATGATTGGTCTGCAAGGGATATCCAGATGTGGGAGTACGTGCCACTAGGCCCGTTTAATGCTAAGAACTTTGCGACCACGATTAGTCCTTGGGTTGTGCTCGCTGATGCACTAGAGCCATTTGCGACGGCTGGCCTGGAAAACAAGACAGAGTTACAAAGTTACTTGCGCGAGAGTAATAAGAAGAGCGGATTAGATATCAAGCTTGAGGTTGACATTACGAGTAAGTTACCGGCATAATCCTAACGCGTTTTGAGCATTCACAAGAGATGAGCTGACTATCGAGATAGCTGCGAAGGGAAACACAACTACCATTTCCCGCACCAATGCTAGCAACCTGATGTGGTCCTTCCAGCAAATGCTCAGTCACCACTCCGTGTCGGGATGCCCAATGAGAACCGGTGATCTACTAGGTTCCGGCACCATTAGCGGTAGTGAGCCTGGCACACAGGGAAGCCTGCTAGAGCAGATCCACGGCGGAAAGGTGGCTTTAAAATTGAATGGCGGTGAAGAGAGGAAGTTTTTGCAGGATGGAGATACGGTGACTATCCGAGGCTGGGCGGGTGGAGATGAGGATGCTGTGGTCGGATTTGGAAGCTGTACGGGTACACTGCTGCCTGCGTTGGAGTTGTAAACGGGACAATGAGAAGAGACTACTGTGACGAATGGCGTGAGCTGATAGTAGAAGTGCTATGATATTTTTGGTTGTTAGGACTGAAGTAGCTTCTGTTTGGGACTCTGTATTCATTTCTGTTCTTAGGTTGTAGCAGGATAAGATAAATTGCTGGCTTTCAATAACCTAAGGCTGATTGTCCTTGGACGAATGCTTCCCAGGGCTGGGGTTTTCTGTCATCTAGTCAACGTCCACGTTAAGTCGTCTTTCCTAGTCAGCCCATGGTATGAGTTCTTAGTGATCAACCCATTAGACTTCATCAACTCGTGTTGTTGAGCTTCCGACCGAGAGCTTAATGCCGAGCTCTCAGTCGTTTGTTGAAGTTTAGTGGTGCTGCCAGTCACTCTTGTCCAAATACGCAACCTAGTCGCTCAGATTCAAGCTTCAACGCACTTACACTGTAAACTAGCAAGCTTACGACTCCCATCATCAGCAATTCGAACATATTTCACATCTAGCTACCGAATTAATTAACATTGACCGGGCTGTTGCAGACAGTCACCTTTTGAAAGCCAGATTCTGACCATCCACAGCTATCGTACGTAGTCAACTATGGCGGTTCAAATGGCATATTCTTTTTATAAGTGCTTAGCATTTGTGATCTATCTGAAGTAAAAACCCGGTTTGAGAAGCAACGCTTTACAGATTTGCCCTGTACCTCCCCACAACCTTCATCTCCTTCTGCGTCTTGGCCTCCGCATCATACCCATACATCCAATCTGTGAACAGCGTGTTCCCCATCAGATTTGGACTTCCAATGTAATCCCCGACTGCAAAGATATTATTTCGCATCTCCAGCATTGGGCCAGTGGACATGTGAATGAAAAACCGATTCGTGTATGAGCCGCGTTGGATTGCATGAACGCGCGGCATGCGGATCTGACTGTACATTTGTAGAATACGCGGTACATCATCGACGGATGTGATCGTTGCAAAAAGGTTGCCAAGGGTAGCGGCGTCCTCGATGGCCATTGCCGCGCCTTGGGCCAGGTAAGGGAGTGTGGCGTGTACGGCGTCGCCCATGAGAATCAAATTGTTGCTAGGGTGAATCCAATGATTAATCGGAAGGAGATCAACTAGGCGCCAGCGTTCGACATCTTCTGGGAGGAAGGAGAGTAGTTTCTCGACACTACAACTTTGATTAGAAAGACTTTTGAAAGTGAGGTCAATACTCACGTTTTATTCCATCCTTTGTAGGCCTTTCGGACCTCAGTTGCTGATGCCGGTGCTTTATAGCCAATCATGGTCTTATCATCTGGAATGACCATGAGTAAGTTGAAGTAATTCTCTTTCGAGACGTTGTATCTGCAAACATAATCAGCTATCGCGGGATCTTAAAAAGAAGGAAAGGACTACATACCCAATAATATGGTGATCGGGTCCAAGCCACTGCTCAAAGCCCGGCCTCAAGGTGAGCTCTGCAAGATCCGGATCCGCAAGGAGCTTCTCCTTTGGAATGACAACTCTAAAGCACGTATCACCGGTCTCATGGGGCTCAACATTAATGCCCATCGCCTTTCTCGCAATGCTTTTCACACCATCCGCTCCAATAATTATGTCTGCACGGATCTTCTGTCCGTTTGCCAATACAATCGCACATTCGGAAATAAGGTACTCTTTAACCTCGCTCGCCGCCCGCACATCTGCGCCATGTCGGATCGCAGCATTTAAAAGAACTGTATGATAGTCTGGGCGATAAACCTGCCAGTAAGGCGCGCCGAATCGTTCGCGAACATCTTCAATGACCGTGTAGCCATGCGGCTTGCCTGTTTCCCAGCTGCGATAGTTGATACGGTCGGGATGTGAGGCGATGGCTTCCATTTCGGCTTCGAGACCCCATCGTATGAGCTCCCTGGATGCGTTGGGAGGTACTTGCACACCTGCTCCAATCTTGACAAACGTTAGTCGCACAATTCATGTATTTAAAGGGTATGTAAAAGATTGATGTACCTCGGCAAATTCAGGTGCTTGTTCGAGGACAATCACTTTATGCCCAGCTCTTCGCAAGGCTATAGCGGCGCCCAGTCCACCGATGCCCGCGCCGGCGATGACAATTTGGATGCTTTTCTGAGCTTTCATTTTGCGTGCGGGCTTGTGAAGTTTAAATTATTAAAATGAGGTTTCCGCAGGATCTTTAATGTTAAAATCGAGTCAGGAACTCGTTACTTAGATACAGCTCTGTGGCTGGGACATGGATTGGCCGTCGTACTCGTTCCGCATCGGGTTCCGTTGTTACGGAAATAGTGCCCCAGAGACTATTTACCTGCATCAAAATCATTTAAGGTCCGAAAGTCATAGAGAAAGGCACGGAAACCATAGTAATGTATTGCTTTTAGGGGGTTAATCCCTGTTATTGTGTCTTTGATTGATGCCGAGGGACGTTCTAGCTACAGTGAATGCCCGGCCCTCCGTCTGCTCCTACAAAGCATTGCCGGTTTCCGTTCTACGCTGTGCCACAGTACATCAAATGTCCTCTTGTCTGTTACGGACCGCAGGGAACTTTCCGTGAAGAAGCCAAAGCTTGTTCTTCCAGGTTTGACAACACAGGTCAAACCTACTTGGTCCAAACTCTTTGCCCCCGTATCCGGTTTGAATGGCCCGCTCTCCTCCATTTTTGTCTCAAAGGCGAAACTGCTTATCTCTGAACTGCTTAAGTGATCCAGGCCACCGAAGAGATAATGGTCAATTGTCGGCGGACCCGTCACAAGCGTTTGCAGTTTTGCGAAGAATGGTGCTGAATTTGGAGATTTGATAAAATTCGCATGCGATTCTAGGCTGACCCACTCAGTCAGAGAAACTCCCCAAGCCTGATGACTCTGGTTGTTTGAACTCCCGATTTTCTCTCCTGGAATATAGTCATTTTTCTGAATTTCAAAAGTTTTGCAGCCGAATCAGCCTACCTGTTCGGACTGAGATAACGCCTTTTTGCTTCAGAAGTACTGGTAACAACTCCAACTGAAAGATCTGCAAGAATTGAGGAAATGGTATCGCCAAAGGTATCTCCACAACTTCCGTGACAACCTCTGATTTCGTAGCCGCCATAATAAAATTTCGTGTTCTTGTTAGCTTTTGTCGCGTGAATTAAAGATCTGGAGTACAGATTTCCAACTATAGTTCTTATTGCAACTGTCACATATAAGCGATCGCTTTGGCTGACCAGAATCTTTCTTTCTTTCGTGAGAGGCACCTTCGGAATACTTCCGTAAGCGGGCGCCAAATGCCCACCCTTCGGAAGCACTTTCGGAAGCATTAACGCGCTCTCAAATGCCGTTTCCCCCGCGGTTGACTACCCCGCCACATTCCGCCACAAAAGCCATTCGGTTTGTAATCTCTGGGCTTCATTGTTTTAACTTGTGTTTGCTTTTGTGGACAAGATCTCTTTATAAATTACTCGTATTACTTTGCCTTCAAAAGTATTTGTGAATCTGCAGAATTTGCGCCTTATCATTTTCCCCTATAACAGTGAGCTCGTGCCATCATTTCTCGAACATAGAGAAAACTACAATATGTCAACCCAGGAGCTTCCCACAAAGCTCTTTATTAACAATCAGGTGAGTGATGTTGTACATAGCGGAAAATCAGGTAATTCTGACCTGATGATCACACGTACCAGTACACAGACTCCCACAACAAAATTAGACACTCCTTAAGGAACCCAACCGATGATAGTTCTATCACGGACCAAGTCCACATCGCAAACGCACAAGATGTACACAACGCGGTCGATGCGGCAACCGCTGCCTTCAAAACAGGTCCATGGTCAACCTTCACCGGCGCCCAAAGAGCAGCCTGCATGCTTCGCCTCGCAGACCTAGTAGAAAAGAACGTGGACAGACTTGCATATCTCGAGTCTATACCAACTGGACGCCCAGTTTCTGGGATTATCCATTTCGATATTGCGCATATGGTGCAAGTCTTCAGATGTAGGATTTATGCTAGGTTTCTTAATGGAGATGGTTGACTGAGACTGGTAGATTACGCTGGGTGGGCAGACAAGATTGAAGGTCGAACATACCCACAAGACAATGGCTTTTATAAGATAGTGCGCTACGAGCCTATTGGTGTTTGTGCTGGTATTGCCTCCTGGAATGCAACATTTATGTATATCGGGTGGAAGATCGCCCCTGCGCTTGCTGCAGGTAATTGTGTAAGTACAACCCTTCCAAAGGGAGACATTTAATAGGACTAATGGAAGTAGTTCATCTTCAAAGGCTCCGAGAAGTCACCTCTAGGCGCATTGGGTATCGCACCTTTATTTGCTGAGGCCGGCTTTCCACCAGGAGTAGTACAATTTCTGACAGGAGGACCTGAGACGGGTGCTTTGATTGCATCGCACCCCAAGATCTCTAAGATTAGTTTTACTGGGTCTGCGGCCGGTGGGAGGAAGGTACAAGAGGCAGCCTCGAAGAGTAATCTTAAACAGGTAACACTTGAGCTTGGAGGAAAGTCCCCAGCAATTGTGTTCCCGGATGCTCCGATGGAGTTGACTATCGGCGGGTATAAACCCCCTTTGATTCCTGTTAAATACCTATACTAACACGTCTCAGAGTGGGAGGAGGCTTCCTCGCCAACTCGGGCCAAATTTGCGTGGGTAAGGACTTCCAACTATGTGTATCACCGTTCTTAAACTGAGATGAAACACAGCGGCTTCTCGAGTATTAGTTCATGCGTCCATCGCCGACGATTTCTGCGCCTCACTAGTCAAAGTTTTTGAAGCCGCCAGCAAAAGCTTGGGCGCTGACACTCTCAATCCAGAGACGCAACACGGCCCCGTCGTTGACCATGCGCAGTTCAAGACCATTATGAAGTACATTGAACTTGGAAAAAAATCCGCAAAATTACTAACAGGCGGCAAACGAATCGGCACAAAGGGCGCTTTCATCCAGCCAACCATCTTTCTAGAGCCTTCGACAGACGCTGCGATTTGGAGAGAGGAGATCTTTGGACCCGTGTTGACGATTAAGACGTTTGAGACGGAGGAAGAGGCGATTGAGCTTGCGAATGGGACCGATTATGGATTAGCTTGTAAGTCGAACGTTTTCTCACTAATCCAGTATTAAGGAATTAATGTGTTTGGAATTGCAGCTTGTATATACACGACGGACATCACGCGGGCTCTGCGTGTCTCTTCAAAACTTCAGTCTGGTGGTGTTTCGATCAACTCACCGTTTCTGCCCGAGTTAAACACGCCGTTTGGCGGAATTAAACAAAGTGGATATGGCCACGAGCTGGGCAAGGACAGTCTCATTTCGTATATGAACGCGAAGAGTATTCACATCAAGTAAGTCACCCCCAAATCAGCAAATCTGTACTGTTAGAAGCTGATGTGGAAGCAGCATGAACACTCCTTCGAAATTATAGAAACACGACTCGCAAAAATGAGATAATGGATTTTCAGGTGCGCTCTGGCGGAAATGGCGGGGAGCTAAGGCCGCAGTAAACAAAGCCACCAGAGCGATAGCCCTAGGTCTCTAAAATAGCGTACAACTCGCCAATTCGTTTTTCCCGAGGTGTGCCTCAAACTCTTAAACACCGCTGTAAAATAAAATCTATCACAACATATTAAACGAAACTCTGACATTCCGCACCCCTCGGAATGTCGGAGGTGTGCTGCCACTAGTCGTAAATGAATTACATAGTTTCCGTTGATTATTGATGAAAAGGTCTTACGGCCTCTGACTTTATATAAAGCAACCCCCGCCCCGTCTCTTTGACGTCCACGCCTGAGCAGACTCCTATTTCCATAGCCTACAACGCAGCCAGCATGGCAGCCTCGATCTATACCAAGCGCACGCATCTCATTCCCGCATTCTTCCCGCGCCTGCCCGCCACGGTGCTTACACCCACAACGCGCCTACAGCTTGCAGTCGACGAATACAGCATGCCATGCGGCGATGAGCCCACGGCACTGACGCTGATCTTCACGCATGGGACGGGATTCAACAAGCGGATTTGGGAGCCGGTGATACGACGGCTGCTGAAGGCGGCGGAGGATGACGGTGGGTTCATGGTGAAAAGAGTTCTGGCCGTTGATGCGAGTAATCATGCGGAGAGTTGGGAGGTTAATGAGGGAAAGATGAGGGGGGTTGGTACGTGGTCTTCTTTGGAAGCGTTTGGATCGTAAAAAAGAGGGGCTGATGAAAAAGTAGGACATTGGCCTGATCAATCGAGGGATATTTTAGAGGTGCTGCGGTTCTTCGAGGTAAAACAGCCGGTTGTAGGGATTGGGCATTCGTTTGGGGGTGGGATTATGTGCGTATTCACCTTTTTTCTTATGACCATGGTAGTAGCTCGGGGCAGGAATTTGTGGTCACGATATGACACAAATGGAGCTAATGGGTTCTCGGCAGGTCTCATGCGGCAATGATGGATCCTTCTGCTTTTTGTGCAACCATCTTCGTGGAACCGATTCTGTTTGTGATGGAAAAGCAGGACAAGATTACTGCTGCGGTTGCTTTGAGACGGCGGGATCGGTGGGATGATTTGTATGCCTCCACCATACCTAGGATGTTGATCTCGAATGTTAACATCAAGGTACTGTAGGAAGGCTGTGCAGGAGGCATTTTCCAGGAGTAAAGGTTTTAGTGATTGGGCACCAGAGGTTTTGGCTATCCATGCTGTAAATCGTGGCACGTCTGAGGAATGCAGCCATTTGCTGACAGTTACTAGGCGCATGGCACAAAAGAGGTCCGAGAAGGTAGCCGGAGCTGGCGGACCTTATCGACATCAAAAGAACAGGAAGCCGTTTGTGTTCCCCCCATTGAAGAGTGAAGGGTAGAGGATACGATCTTAGAGCTGATAATCATTGGCAGGCAACTTACATAGCAGCGCCGTATCCAAGGTTGCCCGACCTCCTTGCCGCGTCAAAGCAACTCCATTTTTTTGTTCTTGGTGGTGAGAGCTTTGTTTAGTAAGTCAATCCTCTCAGCGTCTGTTTCAAGGTTCAGCCGGCCAGTCACAATCAACTCATCGTGGGAACAGCTCGCCATCAGATACACAATGGGTGCAATCCATTGAGCGAAGTCCAGGCGAAGTCGTCCTGATGAGAGACGCAAGCCATCTAGTAAGACATTACAGCACCGGATCACCTTGATGCGATCTATTTATCTATACTAATTAATCACAGATCCCGATGACTCATACTGAAGAACTAAGTAAGTGTCTACCATAGTGACTCCATGGTCACGTGCAAGTAAAAATAGAACAAACACCGACTTTAAGCTTACTACCTATAGGCTCCATCCTGTCGCGGTTCCTCAGCAAGATCTGGGAACTCCAGAACTCGCAAGTGGCGGACAAAGCCCTGCTATGACCGTCGCCGACTTGAAACCTGCCCTGCTGTTCAATCAGGGGGATGACCGCGTACTTCGAGGAGAGAAGCATTCCGAAGACATTTCCGAAAAGGCGGAATGGAAAGTGCGATTTCGGGCCTACCTTAGCTTGGTATCGCGGGGTTGTCTGCATCTACATAGTAAGGCAGTGCTGTACTGTCCACTGTGGAGGCGGGGCGCTTTGTTGGGGATGCGGGGTACAGTGCCGTAGCTAGCGTACTGCAACTACTAGACCCGCAGGGTGCAAACTGCGGGGTAGGTGCGTGCCAAATGCCAAATGCCACCAAAGAGGCGAGACTGTTACTGTCGATGTTAGTTGAGCAAGCTGTATTGGCGTCCCCGTCCTTAAATGCAGCACTATAACTATATGAACGTAAGATATACAGTATTTTGTGATTCAGCACGGCAATGGAGCTATTGCCCGTGTTTTGTTCGGACAGACAACGATTCTGACATGTCCATGTACGACCGATTCAACGCCAGAGTGCCTTCAGACCCCCAGACCCGTACGCAACATCCAGAGACCCTTCTGCCGTGCCGCCAAGCCCACTAGAGATCTCTTCTCGTCGTGCGGGTCGTGCCTTCAGCTCTGTATCCTCCTTCGACCTATGCATTATCTCATCGGAACCCCATCCGACATTCAATATTCTCTTAGGTCGATTCGGCTGTGTTGTTGCACTGACGAGGTCTTAACGCCCGCAGCCAGTTTTCGACTCAACTCATGCAAGCGCCGTCGCATGCGCAATAGCAATATCCCAAATGAACACCGCGGTTACCGACACAGAGGTCGCCGAGCCTGCGCATATGAGTGGAACATCATTACCAGGCTCGCCAGAGCGCGACAGTGCCGCGGAGACCGCAAGAGCAGCACCAGCAGCGTCAGTAACAACATCGACAACGGCGACAGAACCAACCGCAATTGAGCCGAATGGCAAAAAACGCAAACGTGAGAAGTATGCGGCCAAAGCATGCGAAGCATGCAAAAGAAGAAAGATCAAGGTACGACGTGTATCCTTGACCGAGATGCGATATGCTGACTGATTCCAAAGTGCGGTGGAGGATATCCCTGCGGACCATGCATTCGACGAAAAAGACGCTGCATTTCCACCGATGAAGAAGCCTGTGCTGAGGATGATGGTTCAGGTCCTAGATGGTTGGACCAAGGCGGATCAACCAAGTTCGTGTTTGTAGTTGTCTATCTATATAGTAGCTGTGCTAATCAGACATTCTTAGAGCCGATTCGTCAAACGACGAGCTTCGCACACGCCTCGCAGCCTTAGAGTCACAGTTGACAAGGTTGACGGAAGCGCTCCAGTCGCGAGTACCCTCTCCTTCACAGTGGCGGCAACACGATAGAGATGAAGAGCTGTCCGACAAGATTTCAGAGCCAGTTGACAATGAAGGAAATCAAGAAGACCATGCTACAGAGGATAATCGATCCTACAAAGGCAGCTCTACCGAATCTCCCAAGGATCCTTCTCGTTTATCGTTCACCAGTTCGAAGCGTTCCTGCAGCACCCGCAGAACCGCGGGCGATACCTCTGTAATGAATGTCCTCCAGCGAGTGGAAGATCAATTGAGTGAGCTCGGACTGCCAATAGTGGAGAGGGTGTCTTCTGCACCAGCGACCCCACCGATGACACCTCTACCTCGGGAGTCTTATGACGGCAAAGATGAACTGCCGGGGCACAAAATCGGTCGAGCTCTTCGAACCAATGGCATCAAACCTGATCGTAAAATATGGGATGATTATTTAAGTGCGTACTTGCTCGAAATTCACCCTCTTTACCCATTCTTGCATGAACCATCCATCACGGAGATGTATTATCAGCTTTGGGACACTATCTCTCCCTCGGCAGAAACCTCAGAACATGTGCCGCAGCAACTCGACAACTCCATCCATGTTATACTAATACTAGCCAATGGTTGTTGCGCCCTGTCAAACCGTGTTGATACGGGTGATGGCCTGCATTCGGCTGGTTGGAGCTTATATTGTGCAGCAAAAGATCTACAAGGACCTCTTGTCGATACTGTTTGCGATGACTCTAGGCCGCTTCAAAGTTTGCATTCTCTCACTCTTATAGTAAGTCAAGATCTCTTTCGTGACGACATACAATAATTGATATTGTTCAGGTCGTTTATCTACTGCGATTGGAAGCCAATGAATTGGCACAGAAGGTCCTGTCTTTAGCAATCACCCACGCTCATCATCTTGGCTTAAACCAGGAGAGAACTTTGGATGATATGCCAGAGTTTGAAAAAGATATGTATCGAAGAGTTTGGTGGTGTATTTACGTCTTAGACCGAAGACTTTCCCTCTTGCTAGGCAGACCTTTCTTGATTCAGGACATGAACGTCAGCGTCAACCTTCCTCAGACTCAGAGACATGGTGTTTCACCTAGCTCAACATGTGGTTCGAGCGGTAGTAGCCCAACTGCTATTATCGGGACCTCTAACATGGAATATCTTGTTGCTATGGTAGGATTTTCGAGAGTGGTTGGTAAGGTCTGGGAGGAATTATACAGTGCCCAAGCTCCCAACAAGAATTCCCACCTGTATGATTACTTGGAAGGTTTGGTTGAAAACTGGCATGCGTCAGTTCCGGCTTCCTTGATCTGCGATGCGGAAAAGCTACACGATAGTGCTCGGGCGGATGGGGCAACTCTTAACTTCAAGCAAAGATTCCTCGTCAAAGCCGTACGTTTGTAGACACTTCAAGCTCAACGGATTACTGACATAATTTTAGCGTTACCTCTGCATTAGGATCCTCATTCGAGGTCCCATGCGCCGAATGCAAACCGACTTTGCACTTGAAGACGGTATCCTCTCCGCAAGCATGTGTATCCAAGACGCCAAAACAATAGTTGGGATGTCTGCTCAATGCAGTCCTTCTGATGGTGTCTACGGCTTTCCCTTCCTGGCATACCTTCTCGAGGCCACAATCACTATCCTTGCGTGTCTCAGCAAGCTTCCTCATCTGAAAGAACGATATCGCAGCATCGTCGAATCAGCACTCAAAATGCTCAACCAGTGGTTCAAGAAGACATGGGTCTCAGGAAAGACGGCACGAATGATTTATAAGCTCAACTACCTCATCCCGCGTCTCTTCATGCCCACTCAGACCTCTGCCCCTCAAACTGTACTCAAACCCCTCGTCGAACCGAGTTATACAATAAATCAGAGTTCGCACCACAACAATTTCTATCATCATGGAAGCATCAGCACAAATTCCTTACAACCTCTCAACTATACCATGACAGCCCTACCCGCTGGTAGTCCGACATGGTTAGCCCTTGATACTACGAATCGCAGCGACGCCGAAGCAGCTAGCAGCAATACTACACAAACAGCCATGGGGTCATTACAAATCGATCCGCCCTCAAACGGCGCCAGTGATGATATGTTTGGCAACTTTCAATCCTCAATGATTGAAGATTTCCCGTTCGAACTTCAACTTGGCAATAGCGCTGCGCAGGTACTAGCCCAGCCGTACACGGCGTATACGGCGCCGCAAGATGAAAGTATGTGCCAGTGGATCGGAAATAACAATGTAGATTGGTTGGATAAACTGGTCTTGCAAGATACGTGGTTTCCGGCTCTGCCGTAAGTCTAGGAGCATGGAGGCCCCCCGCGCGTGAGGGAATTATTATTCTGCTTATGTTATAATAACACCGAAGCCGATTGCAAGAATGGACCGCTCATCAAATCCGCTATTCTCGATCATCGACGTCACTCGTAACGGCCCTAGCCGCTGAAGTTGTTTAAGGTCTTTTACCTCTGGCATTTTTGGTTAGTGTCCGAGGACTCTTAAAGTGCTGCTACGCATTGGTGAGATGGAGACTAGGGCTATGGTTCATCGTCATCGAGTGCTATTACTCAGGAAACCTGCTTCTCGCACTTTGGTGGTTGCTATCGATGGACAAGACAAATCCGCAGATTGGCCTCAAGTGAATTTTGACTGCTTTAGTATGATTTTAGGCGCTAAAGCACCCGAGAACGATCGCTAGAAGGAAAGATAAAGCTTTTGCAAAGCTCGTGGTCAATGGCACCTAACTTGAGATAAAATCGATAATCAGTTTCCGAACCTATTCAATGTTGTAATGTATTAAAAGTCCATACCCAGTCATACATAAAAAAGACATCCCGCGTCCTAAGGCCTAGATCCATGCCACAAAAGCGCTCTAATGACCATTGACCCCATTTGCAGCAACGCCCGTGCCCTTACCACCTGCCCGCTTGCGGTCATCTGCAAGAATCGTGCGGCTCGCGGGCAAAATACCCGCATGCTCAAAGCTCTTGAAAGTCTTATACCACGTCTCCACTGTGTCATCAACACGCGTCCAGCCATACTTCCTCGCCTTATTGTTCGTCCCGATCGTCGGCCAGGCCTTTCCCAGACTCCAGTCAAAGAAGCCCCACGTGCCCCAGTCGAAGGCGTCTGGGTTGCCGCCGTACTTCTTGCAGATGGCTTCCCAGTAGGGCTTCTTGTCCTTGGCCCATTCAATCATCGAGAACTCATTCTCCCGGTGCGTTCCGGCGGCGCCGGTTGCGTGCTTGAAGACCGGCTCGGGAATCTGCAACTTGGGGTCAGAACACCGAATGTCGACAAACAAAGGACGGTTTTTTATTTTGCAATTGGGGAGGTCAGGGAGGAGAGAGGAGAGGAGACGGGTTCAGTCAAGGTACCTCAAGACCATAATACTTGCCCATTAGGGGCCAGAAGTATCTCCAGACAAAGACGTCGCCGTTGACATGGTTGAAGGGCTCGTTCTTGCAGGCATCGGTAGTCGAGGCCCAGACGCTCATGTCGGCGATCCCCGGGGCGTACGAACTGTCGTCGACGGTGTTGTAGAAGCGCTCGTTGCCGGGGAAGGTCGCGGGGACGCCCATCTCGCGGCAAATTAGGAAGTAGAGAGCCATGGTTATGGCTTGGGACATGCCGTTGTCTGGATGGCGGGGTTAGTAGGGAAAAGAAAGAGGCGAAGGAGGGAAAGGGATGAGAGTAGGGAAACGGACAGTGAGGCGTGAAGCCGATGATGGCGTGGGGCCGGATGATGTTGTAGGACCAACTGCGCTTCTTCTGTAGGGCAAACATGTAATCTTCTTGTGGATAGTAGAAGTTCTCGCCTTTGTCATCGTAGCGCGGGAGTGTTTCATCGACAGGGCATTTGGTAGGGCCAAGGTGGACCCCGTAATGCTTTAGGTCTCGCTGTTAGCAACGAGAGCGAGAGCAGGAATGATAAATCGGAGTGACTAACCTTGCCTCCGGTCTGCAAGCAGATGTTCTCAAGCTTCGGTGCAACGGCATCCAGCGAGTCGAGGAAGTTCTGGAACAACGGCACGTTCTTTTCGCGCAACAACTTGAAATCATCGACGTGCACGTAGGAGGTGAAGAAGGCGTGTGTCACATCGGCACAGATCTCGGACAGTTTCTCGACAATCTTTTCTACAGGGTCCAGGAAGTCAACGGCGACGAATTCGATGCGGTGATCCTGCCAGTATGTTGCGAGGGGAGAGCGGGATGTGATGATGATTTTGGACCTAGGCTGATCAGTACTTGCTTTGCAGGAAAGCTGGATATTGTAGCGGGAGGAGGAAGTGGTACAGTACCATTCGTTCTCAGGGGTGCGGATCAGATGCTCGACAATAGCATTGCCGCTGATGCCGTTTGCACCGGTGACAAAAGCGACTTTGGACTTGAGCTGCACCATCTTGGCTAAGGATATGTGATTATGTGAATATGTGAATGGATGCTGTTGTTGGTTTTCGATCGGTAACTACTTGTTTTGCAACCACTGAACTCTCAGAGGGCACAGGAAGAAATCTACAATGTGGACAAGACGCTCTATCTTTATGGCGGCGGAAAATCCAGTAGCGACGCAACGAGGGCTACGAATTCAACCAAACTCCCGCAGCAGCAGCAGCGCCGTCGGTCAGTACCGGTGCCAGGAGGAACCCTTTCGTGGCAGATTCCCAAATGCCAGGCGTGCGCGCAATGCGCAATGTTGGGGTTTAGTGTGCAAAGCTGATGCGGGGATGGAAACGGACGTAGTGTCCTTGCATTGATTTTGCGGGGAAAGAACGGAAGGGGACGGAATGCTACAAATGCCTCCCCACACCCCATACCCCATACCCCACACAACCCCGGAGCCACCCCGCAATTACGGAATGTCTCTGTCTCTCTCTCTCTCCTCTCTCTTTCTCTCTCGCGCGGGCGCGTTCCTTTCCTTCCGACCCACGAACTTGCATGCGACTTGGCAACGCTGTGTGTGTCCTCGAATGGCCGACGGTTTCATTCCATTCGGAGTCCGGCTCCGGCTCAGGAACGGCTCTTGGGCACCGAAAAATAACAAAATAAAGCAAAGGAGTCGAGTTCGGCGATAGTGTGCGATAGCTTTAAAAGTATCGATGTGGAAGCTCTGTCATTCTCTTCTCATCCTCGGTTAGATATCGTACAAAGGAAAGGCAAGTGAGTGAGTAACAATCGTCCACAGATAATCGACGGAAGCTTGCGGGTCATCTATCAGGCTGCCACTGTTGTGAAAACTGCACCTTGAGCTCTGTCTGTACTCTGACGCTTACACTGACTCACGGCGGGCAAGATGGTATACACTTCAGAGCAAGCGCTGGATTACCCAGCCGATGCGACAATTACCAATCTGATTCTTGACTACAACCCCAGGAACACGCCGGCACAGAAGCCTGCTGTCATCGATGGGCCGACAGGAAAAGTCATCTACACATATGAGAGCTTACGACTCGCCGTTCGCAGATTTGCAAAGTATCTTCAAGAAGAACTGCAGCTTGTTCGGGGGACAGTTGTAGGCGTTCTCGCATTCAACACAGTAAGACTACGTGCATTTCTCCAACTTTGTACTGGTCGCGGCTAAAGGAGAAAGGTACACTTTCCGGTATATGTCCATTCAATTCTGGCAGCAGGTGGTGTGGTATCAGCTTTAAACCCGTTCCATCTGCCACAGGTAAGTTGTTTGCTTTGAATGGCAATTGATCCAGTTCATTGACAGTAATAGGAACTGGCACATGCCCTCTCATTGGGAAAGCCCCAGCACGTTCTCGTCGGTGATGGACTACTACCCAACCTCCAGGCCGCTTGCAAGCTATTGAGGCAACCTCAGCGGCAACCGAAAGTTCATTTCGTCTCCTTAGGAAATCCGACAGAAGCCGTGCACTGCATCGACTTCTTGAACATTGCCCAAAACGGAGATGCAAAGTTCAAGGCTCCTACTTACTCGGCAAAGGTCGTCGCTAAGGAATTGGCTTTCATCTGTTTTAGTTCTGGAACCTCGGGCCTGCCAAAAGCCGTTCAATTAAGCCATGGTAATATTGTCGCAAATGTGTATCAACACTCTACCTACCTCGATATATTTACGCCAGAATCTGTCTTTGTCTTAGTCGTTCCATTCTTTCATATTCTTGGGCTCCAAGGCTTCACGTGCCTCTATCTAAGCCAGGCAAGCCTGATCCCGACTTCCATCCACCATCCAGACTAACAACCTCAAAGGGCTCCCCGATCGTAGTGTTTCCCAAATTTGACCTCCCCTCGCTTCTCGCTTCCATCAAGCGCGACCGAAGTACCCATGCCTTCCCTAGTTATCACCTCTCCGGAAACTGACAAACCTAGTAACACACATCAACGTTGTCCCACCAATCGCCCTCCAACTCCTGAACAATACCATCTCCGCCACCGCCGACTTCTCCACGGTAAAAACGCTCATGAACGCCGCAGCTCCCCTCGAGCAGAGCCTGGCTGAGCGCCTCTGTCAACGCCTCGGTTGCACCCTGACCCAATGGTATGGTCTCACCGAAGCCAGTCCCAGCGTGATCTCGCAGCGTAGTGACCAAGTTCATATTAAAGGCACAGTTGGAAAGCTGTTGCCTGGGATCACCATGAAGATTTTAGATGAGGCGGAAAATGGTAAGCCCCTCCCGACGAGATATTTTCATTCGCTGCCGTTGAAAGATGGTGGGCTAGAAAGCTAATAGGGACTGCAGAGGTCAAGAACGGCACACCTGGCGAGCTCTGCGTCTCGGGCCCAAACATAATGCAAGGCTATCTCGGCGATACTAAGCTAACCTCACAAACAATTAAGCCGGATGGGTTTATGAAGACAGGCGACATTGGCTATGTAGATGATGCGGGATACGTCTTTCTTGTTGATCGGCTGAAGGAGATGATCAAAGTCAAAGGGTACACTTGACCTGCTACATGTCCCCCCAAAGTGATATCGTACTGCTGCTAATATGAATATGAACTTGGAACAGAAATCAAGTTGCCCCGGCGGAACTTGAAGCCATCCTTCGCAACCACCCACTCGTCGACGACGCAGCAGTACGCGGAGAACACGTCCCAGAAGAAGCGACTGACATACCCGTGGCGTATATTACGACTCGAATTCCGCCACACGAGCATGAGGCGTTGTTTGATGATGTGCTGGGGTTTGTGAACAAGCAGGTTGCATCGTATAAGCGGATTCGGCGGGGGATTATCGTTGTTGATCAGATTCCTAGAAAGTGAGTAATTTTTCTCTCACCGATATGCGGCGGCTGGTGGCTTTAAAGGGTGATACTAAAAGTGTCAGTGCTGGTGGGAAGATTCTCAGACGGATGTTGCCAGGAAGACATGTGCCAGTTGCGGGGTTGGCAAGGGCGAGGGAGGTAAAGCTCTAAGTAGTAGAGGTGCTGCGATTTCTTCGGTTGCGATTTCTTCGATGGCAGGAAACGTAGCGCCTCCAATTGTGCGGCCGCTGCGTGCTTGCGAATAGATATTTACCAGAGGTCTAGTTAGGAAAACAGATACTAGTGCGTCATTCTATAGCATTTATGTAGATATAAATAGGGTTTAGTGCCATATTGTAAAATACTGCTCAAGTACCTTTGCTTTCGATCTTGCCCGTTGGTGGATGTCGTCTACACTTAAGCACCATCCTTCACCCAGCCTCAATCGCTAGGACCATCACATAATCGCCATCATATTCGCCGGGCTTGCTACGCCCCCATGAACATTCAACGGGCTCGACGATACAAAAAATGTATACCTCTTCTCCTCTGCACAACAAACCGCCAAGTCTTCCAACCACAGCATCTCCGCAATCGGACACCCCCACCCCGCCAGCAGCACCTCATGGAGCAGAAACTTCGCGTCAGTTTTTGGTGGGAAACATTCAAAGGACTGGGAATCTCCTCCTACAGCAGCAAATTTGTGGTCCCAGAGCCACTTAAGCAGGCGTACATCCTGCTCTAAACCACACGACAGCGGTGGCAAGGCCTTGCCTGCAGCCGCTTCTGCCTCTTCGTTCAGCTTCAGGTAATGATCCGTAAAGCCACAGCGCACGGTCAGAATATCGCCCGGCAGGAACTCGATCGCATGGCCTATCAGGTCCTCTTGATACTTCAAACACGCCATCAAATCATCAAATCTAATCGCCGCTCCCGCCGTGGGTTTGTATTCATGCCCGGTAGATTGCGAGTAGGCCCAGAAATCAAGCAGCACGCCCCGCCCCGCAATGCCACCCTCGTCGTGCCAGACTTGGATACCGAGGGTGCTGGAACCGGGAGCGGTGATTTGCTGTTTTGTGACGCCTTGGTAGAAGAGTTGCTCTTTTTGGTAGGCGAAGTGCCGAAGGCCGTCCCACTGGCTGGATTTTTGGGTGTTGAAGGTGAGCTATGGGGGCACGTTAGTGACGGTGGTACAGAGATGGGCAGAAGGGGGAGTACGTACGGAATCGTCGAAGACGAGGACATCAGGCGTATCACCGTGAAGGGTGTGGTGGAATGCGAAGTTTGAGCGACCGAAACTAGGAGTTATGGGAGAGTTTAGGGACCAGCTACAGCACATGTTAGGAACATTATGAAATTGTTAAGATTTCATAAAAGGCTTACTTAAGACTAAACCGATTTCCCTTTATGATTTCTTTGCCAGCTCGTGCCACTGTCTCTGCTGTCAGGAGTCGCTATCAAGATAAAACTCGGATTAGCTTATGGACAGCAACTCGCATGGGAGAACTTGAATATTCATATAGTGAACGAACCAGAGTTCCAGCCTGATCATCGTCTCCCCAAAGTCCCCAGGCAGAGTACGGAGGATGATGGCTCTTCAACGGTAATTGTTCGAATTCTGGACGCGACGTCGGTTGTGCTATCTTCTCTAGGGTGATGTCTTCCACCATCTGCACATCTGCCTTCTGTCTCAGATGCCGCAAATGATCATCAGCAGGCTCAGTGAGCGTGACCGTCGTAGGAACCTGCGTAGCCATTTAGAACGGTAACGCAACACGGTCTGAAACTCTCTTCGATACTGAGGCAACAAAAGTTCGTGAAACTTGAGCACAATTAGCAAAAAGTCCGCGGCGGATCGCGAGAGAGACGGTCGGTTCCAAGTTTTGTTCTCAAGCTCTCAATCGAATTGCCACGAACCGGTGAGGATTTCATCGATATCAGCACGACCTGCATTTGCAAAACCGCCGTGGTCTAGGAGTTGCCAGGGTTCCGAGCAGGACGGAACATGCAAATGGGGTTCTGGCAGTTTGTGAACAAGGCGGCCTGCGATTACTTTTCATTGCGTCGCACGGAAAGCCTTCCGTACAACTCCCGAAGAATCAACTACCCACGATTGTTGCTGTGCGGAGATCTGCCCGGAACACTGCGATTTTGTCTAGCGAGTAGAGTGAGAAGCGGAATGTTTCAACCACAAGATATCTTCTGCTACAAGTAGTATAGATTAGTTCATCTGCAATTCCTCCTTTCCCCAGAAAGTGTCTCTAGTTCAAAGATCGTGATCCTCTCATAAGCTTCTTATCGCAATCCGCCCAATCACCCCCACCACATAATGTCGTCCCAAGTCCGCCGAATCACACTGTTCAAGATTCCCGATGTGGAGGATCAAAAGGCCCTGATTGCAAAATACAATAATATGCAGAAGTCAGCTCTCAAGGTGCCCAATTTCCGAAACGCAAAAGCGGTTCACCATTCATTGCACTTTCTGACCCTGCAATAGGACGGCAAGCCGTACATTGTCTCAGTACACGCGGGCAAAGCCAAACACGACCAGCGCGCTCAAGGCTACACCGTAGCTGCTCTCTCAACATTTGAGGATATGGAGGGCTTCGAATACTACGACACAGAGTGCGAGGCGCATAAGAGCTTGCGGGAGTTTACGAAGTCGTGCGTGCAGGGATTTTGTATGGTTTATTTTGAGTCGTGATCATGGAACTCCAGGTCTTTTTTTAGGACATCAAGAAAAAACTAGAGGAGAAAATATTTCATGCTGCTCGCTGATGTGACCGTGTTTGAGATTTAGTCTATAATTAGGTGATCCGCCACCTAAATGCCCTGCGACATCATAAGGATGTGCTTCGCCCGGCGAGTGCTATGTAAGTCCTTGGAGCGGGTGTCCGTAGTACACGAAGATGCTCAACATCATCTTGTCACTTAAAGTGTCCATGTTCACGACTAAGCATTATGGTGTCATGACTAAAACTTTGTCGTATTTGCTACGTCTCGCCACTGCCTCGTACTGGCAGTTGGCAAGCCGAATAAGCCAGTTTTTTTTTGTTTGGAGTTGCAACCATCTGACTTTACCATCCTAACCCTTGTGTTCCTTACAAACAGCCCGTCGGTGTGGTAAAGACAGTTAAAAGTGTCATCCAAAGTCAAAAAATCAAGGACAGCCATTCTAGACTAAATCAATCGTAATTGCCTTCGAAACTTTTGCTCTTCTGGCACCAGGTACAGAAGCCAGTGTCCTCGTAACAGTTGCTGAGGGCGGTGAGATTGGCGTTTAAGTGCCCGCAGGGAAGAGCATTATAAAGGCGGAGGAGAAGAGGGCGTTCAGAATTTTACTTGAACACGACAGGCTGCTAGAGTCCTCTAGTGCTGGTGCAGGACTGGGACTGGAGGTTGGAGAAGACACCACGTTAGTTGTCTGTAAGCTTGATAATGACGATGTTGCTTGAGATGTGCCCGTGGTCATAGATGACACGGTTTCAGTCTTAGCGGAGGATAACGGGAAAATGTAGTTTGAGAGAGCATAGAGCCGCAGGTCTCAAACAGGTTGGTGGAGTTTGTATAAAGCGGTATGACCCTATACGAAGCCTTACAATACTAAGGAGATACTGTAGGTCTGGCTCTACCGACTACACTAGTCTCATCGAATAGTATCACCCCAAAGTTCACGCCTCATCTGTAGATGCGCTGAGCCTCCACATTGACCCGACCTTAGATTACTTTAATACCTGCTATTGTATGATTTTGCCTTTTGTGCCCATCAGTACGGGACCATTTGCTTGAAATGCATATCTTAAGCATATGAGGTGATTCAGGCAAGTGTGTAAAAAAACTCTCTATACATTTGTTTTTTGATATGATGCTTTGATGTGATCGTGTAAACAAACCTCGAATTTACAGTTCTAAATCTTAGACTTTCCCACATCACTCTTCCCTTCGAGCGTGGTTTGCACACGCAATGCCCGCTTGACCGACAACTCCAACATAATCTCTTCGCTTCCACCAGGAACCGTAATAGCCTTGACATCCCTCCATAGTCTCTCCACCCGCTCTCCTCGGCCTCCGCGCGTGAGCCCAATCCCACCGAGGATCTGAACAGCGTCACGCACCACGTTCTGCAGAACGATGCCAGAGTGGGCTTTCAGCTGAGCAATTTGACCTGCGAGCAGAAGATCCGCATCCTCAGGGCTCAGGGATGCGTGTTGGAATATTAAACTCTATGTAGGCGCCAATGTTAACTTATGTTGGGAGAAATGGTCAGAATGAGAGACTTGCCTCAATCCACGCTTGGAGTGCCTCAGTTTCGCGGGCCATGTTTGCTATTTTGTATCGGATAACACCTACAATTCTTATTAGCCATTGGCATTAGGATTCTACATATTCACTTGCCATGGTTGATTAGCTTTGTGTTGAAAGTCTCTCTAGACAAGGCATAGCTAAGAAAATGTCAATCTTTCGTCGTCCATCTGGTGTATGAGGATGAGGACTTACCTTATCGCATCTTCAAGGCATATTCTAGAACCTCGCACAGACTGGAAAGAAATAAAGAGCCGCTACAACTTTATAAGTATTCGATGAAAATAAAGAGAATGAACGTGCAATTTACCTCATGGTTGAAATTAGAAATAATGCTCTTGAGACCCGCTCCGACTTCTCCAACTACGTTCCCCACTGGCACTAGGACATCGTCGAAGTCGAGAAAAGCGGTGCCTGCAGATCCGGACCCGGACATTTTCATGTGGCGAGTCTCTACGCCTTCGATCCTTGGTATCAATAGCATTGTCATAGCAGTTTTAGAGGTCCTCGTCAAGGTCAGGAAATAATCCGCATACATTCCTCCCGTAATCCACTATTCATCTTGTTAGCTTTGGGTTTCAGAGTTTATGAGATATTATTATGAACCTTCTTTTGTCCATTCACTTTGTAGTGCTTGCCGTCCGGCGTAAGGACGGCCCTAGTGGCAAGTGATTGGACATCGGAACCGGCGTCAGGCTCAGTGATGGCCAAAGCCAATCGCTTCTGTCCGGAGAAAACCTCTTTTGCTACCCTGTTGGATTTAACAACAATGTTGTAAATAAGTTACATAAACTCCAAGTTGACTTACCTCTTTTTCAAATTTGAAGAACCAAATTTCAAGATAGCGGGCATGCAGAGTGTCTATTCCAAGATCGATCGGTTAGGCATTGAATAAGATACCGCTTGAAACGGAACGCTTACAACTCCTCCAATTAATCCATTTGGAACTCTGGCCCCTTGTCAGCTACGTGAATCTACCCAATGTTTGCGGGTATCTCAAACGCTTACCCAATGCCACCAACGCGATTGAGTTCATCATGAATAATGAAATCATGAAACCCGTCCCATTCCTCTGGCTTCACACCTCCCATAATTGGAAAGCTGCCAGCAAGCTCGCTAGAGATTGACTTTCCCGCGGCCATCGGCATTAGTACCCCATCAGCAGCAGCTTGTTGATATATTTCTTTTGGTAAAGTCTGCTTCTCTTCCCACTCCGACGCAAACGGTATAACATGCTTATCGACGAGTCAGAATATGTTATTGAAACAGTCTGCAAGATAAAAGCCAAGGCTTACTGTTTCCACCCATGTTCTCATAGCATCTCTTAGACGCCGGTGTGAGTCCTTAAGGTATGGTGAGGGAGAGCCGCGTGACCATGCCGGCTCAGCAAAGGGAACTGTCGATCCATGGTACCATTGCCCATTAGGTGACGGAGTAGATAGTGACATATTGGCGCGACAAGGAGCGTGATAATCCTTTGGTCTCGGAAATCGCGAAGGGGAGGATGGGTCTTGTACTTCGACGAGTTATGAGAGAGTCAAGCAAGCGAACTCAAGTCGGCCGTGGACCGCACGCGGGATATTAATCGTTGCCTCGGCATGCCTTAGTGCAGTAGGTACTTTCCCATTGTATCGTGGACTACCTTATGGGAACTTACAGCGGCTCGACTTCGACCTGCGGCGATTCGGCGTGGTGTGTTCGATAACCGCAACTTCCCCTGCAACCCCAAGAGACCCGGAAGGACTGTGCATTTGTGTTCCGCGATTGACGTTCCGCTCAGCGGAACGCTTAGCGGGACATTGGCATTTCTCGGTTTGCTGCCACGACCAAGTTCTTGCCGTCCGTGCACTTTTGGACTGGATCTGGACTTGGCAACTTATGAGTCTGTTCCGTTCAAACCACATGGCTGCTGTCTGTTATGCAGGAAGTCCTCGGCATTACAGTAGCAGATGCGGGACTTAGCGACGGAACGTACAAGTTTCGAGATGGACAAGAAAGGTCGGAGGCTCCATACATCAAAGGTTGCCAGGACAAAATGCCTACTTAAGAGAAGAGCAGGCGGTTTGCCATGTCACATCGTCCCCCCTTTCCTGCCTTCATTGGCATTCTAGCTCCCTACTTTCTTCTTGCACCTCCTCGTCACGTCATTTATTGAAGACCGTCGACTTGTCTTCCATAATGCTGCTTGACCAGCTCCGCGCGCAATGTTTAGACGTTATTCCAGTGGTACTTTGTATCTTGATTGTATCGAAACTCCTTTACAACAAGTATGGCACAGGACTGAAGGATATTCCAGGTCCACTCGCAGCCTCTTTCACAGATATTTGGCGATTGAGGTTGGCATGGAACCGCCGTCCTGAAGTAACGCACCGTCAATTACACGAGCAATACGGTGAGGTCGTCCGACTGGGTCCAAATGCCGTATCAGTATCCAATTGGGAGGGTGTAAAGAAAATCTATGCTCTAAAGTCTGGCTATGATAAGGTCAGTCTCCTAATCCCCGTAGGCTTGGCACATGCTCACAGCGCCTTGATATACAGTCTGGCTTTTATCCTGTTCAGCAAACTATCTCAAAAGGAAGGGCATTACACAGTCTCTTCAATACTACCAATAAGAATTTCCACGCCAAGCTTCGCCGCTCCGTGGCGAATGCATATTCGATGAGTAATTTGATTCAGTTTGAACCTCTGGTCGATTCTACAATCACTGCCTTCACCACTCAGCTGGAAAATCGTGCTGTAGATAAGCCTGGTGATGAAGGTGTTATTGACCTTGGAACATGGCTTCAATTTTATGCTTTCGATGTGATCGGCGAATTAACCTTCTCTCAAAGGCTCGGCTTTGTTGACCAAGGGAAAGATATCGACGGAATCATGGCAGCGCTTGAAAAACTGCTTGACTACGTCGCTGTTATCGGACAGATGCCGTGGCTGGATCGTCTGTTCCTCAAGAATCCAATAACACTGTGGCTTAACGATAAAGGGCTCCTCAACACCAGCTCGCCAGTTGTAACCTTCGCCAAGGCTCGTATGGCCAGTCGTGTTTCCCCATCCATTGGGAACGAGAAACGTGAAGAGTCCGCAGTCCCACCGCGAGACTTTCTAGCTCGTTTCTTGGAAGCCAATAAGAAGGACCCCGAGTTCATCAGCAACGAGCGTGTCCTTGCGCTGACAGTCGCGAATATATTCGCAGGTTCGGACACCACCGCCATCACCCTGCGAGCTGTTTTCTACTTCCTGCTCAAGAACCCCCCCAAGCTTGCAAAGCTTATGGACGAGCTTACTGCCGCAGATCTAGGATCAAAAGACGATATTGTGAGTTGGGAGAGTGCGCGAAGTTTGCCATATCTTAGTGCTGTTATCCAGGAGTCCCTGCGTATGCATCCCGCTGTCGGATTGACTCTGGAGCGCATCGTTCCAGCTCAAGGCCTGAAAGTCAACGGCCATTTTATTCCTCCTGGAACTATTGTTGGCGCTACCGCCTGGGCGGTTCACGCCAAGGAGTCGATATTCGGCGCGCAGCCTCTGGAGTATCGACCTGAGAGATGGCTCGAAGTCTCAGACGAGAAGCGAGCCGAGATGAATAACGCACTCTTCTCCTTTGGTATGGGTGCGAGGACTTGTATTGGCAAGAATATTAGCCTACTGGAGATGTACAAGCTGGTACCAACGATTCTGAGACGTTACGATGTATGCAGCTGCCTCCTTCCACTTTTCAATTTAATGTGGCCATATCAACTAACTATGTACAGCTGAGCCTCGCAAACCCTGATATCAACTGGACTCTTCATAATGCGTGGTTTGTGAAGCAGTCGGACTTTTTTGTGAGGATCAACTCGAAGCCGAACTGAGATCTATTAGAGGACTGCACTTAAGCTTCTTGCGTAAAATCTAGAGAACGCAAGTCATTACGTGCAACATACGTAGAATAGCTCCACATCTATGTCAGCCCCGCTTGGAATTGTTGTGCTACTGCAATACAGGAACCTTCTATATAATTAAACTAAATCCCCAGAATATCTGAGTGCGAGGCTTCGCCTCGCTAGATCATAAGACCGCGAAGAGGACTGTTCGAAGTGACGACGTATATCATAGACTTTACGTGCTTAAGCACACAAGGTAAAACGTTAGGCGGTCTCGGACTCCGATGCAGCAGAGTTCTGTGTTCGTCGGATTGTGCCATTAATGCAGGCGTGGGGTAATATTAAATGGTATTCACAATACTCGTTTGCCCACCCTCGCTTCACCCCTTAAGGCGGCAAGGGGCTCAGATTCCACGCTATGCCTATTGGCACGATTGAGAGCATCAATGCACTGAATTACAAGCTTGTGTACGGCAGAGCGGACAGAATGCCCAATTCTCTTGAGTCTATGGTCGTATGTGGGAGTTGTGGGGAGTGGAGGGGCTATATGGTGATGTAGAGGTCGCCGGGCGGATTCCACAACAAGAATCCACCAAATGGCCAGAGCAACCTCGGTCCCCAACTCTCGCAAGGTGCACTAATATATCCCCCCAGCTCCGCCCAGTTCACCACCCTCACATCGAGGTGGCAACTCTTCGCCCCCCCAACACTCCTCGCCGGCATAGTACCCAAGACCGAACTGGACGTGCAGCTTACCGTACCCCCCCCTCCCCCAGGTCCAACAAGCAACCCACTTCAACCCCCCTCACCCCTCCATCTCCAGCCACCACCAGCCTCGGGGCCTTCAAGCAGGGCATCTCGATTTTGATGGAGCGTTCCAACTCCCTTGAGCTCAGCTACGATGCACGCACAGCGATTGGGGAGTGCTGTGCTCTGGAAGAAAATCACTAACACCCTTTGAGCGGAGGGATGGGAAGCAGACCGTCTGCGCCTCTCCACCCTCCCCTTCCCAACAGGGTTGGTTTAAGACTTACAACCTACCCACCAACCAGCTCCTCTTCCCCGCCTTCGCGGACATCACATCCAGGCAGTCCGGGTTCAACAACACTTCCCCCTTCTTCAAAGACCACTCCATCCCCAGCGTATCATCCATCAGCCCCCCCTCCACCGCCTTCCAGATCATTTAAACCACCACCACCACCTCATCAGTCCCGTAATAATCTATTTCAAGCCCTCTCTCAATTCCGAAGCTGTCTCTTAAAGCAGGGCAGCAACTGAGGGGGGGGGGGATGCGTATGTGGATTATGCGTATGGTGACGAGGGGGTGCGGGGGTGGTATGGCAATGAGGGGTGGAGGGGTGGAGGGTGGAGAGGTTAAGGGGGGTAAAGAGGAGGTATGAAGCGGGGAATAGGATGGGTTGTTATGCGCCGATCAGGGCGTAAGGGGGGGGGTCATGACACTTTCATCTATATAAGGAAGGAACAGAAGATACGAAAAACGCGGTTACGTAGGATCGTTCTTTCCCTCATCAGTCAGTCGTTCCTTCCCTTCCCCTGTTTTTACCACCATCGTGCCTTCCCTCACTCACTTAGCCGGTCGCTCGCTCGCTTGCTCCTTCCCCTGTAATGTTTCCAGGGGTCGTTCGTGCCTTCCCCTTAATATTTAGTCGTTCTTTCCCTATTCTTGGGGATTTAGCTAGTCGTTTGTTCCTTCCTCACTTAGTCGGTCGGTCGGTCGCTCCTTCCTTCCCCTGAAAATATTTTCAAAGGGTCGTGGGGTGGTGCCTTCCTTTAATATTTAGTCGTTCTTTTCCTTATCCTATCCTAAAGGAACTTGAGTAAATAGTAGATTATGTAGGTTAGGTGGTTATACTAAAGTAATAATTTTGAGAGATCCAGTTAAAATAATACGAAATTATATAGATATAATCCGTCTAGTTTTATGTTATGCAAAGTGCAACAGACTTGTTAATTATGCCAATATAAAGAACTGTTACTACAAGAAACTTAATGAATCCAGAAAGCAGAGCAATACAACTAGATTACCTTCGCCTCCATCATAGTCCGAATGGCATCAGTGACACTAGTCTCCAGATCAATGTACTCCCAGCTCTGTTCCTTTGTTCCCTTCGAAAGAATATCTAGACTCAGCCGCATATCCCATCCAGTTGGATGCACTCCTAGTGGGAGGATCTGCTCGGGATTTCCTTCGGGAACCCTCGCGCGCAGGATAGGAAAATTCTTCCTAATGATATTAACGACCAATTGCGGTGAGATAATGCCCGAGATTAGAAGAATCCGCTGGCTTCCAGCATAAGTGTTCGTTAAAGCATCAACATGGCTTCGAGCCACATCGCGGACGTCCACCTGTGACAATAATTAAATCAAGGCTAAGCCATCCATAGTTGAGTAAAGCTTACGAAGTGGTAGAACGGAAACGTCACCCCTTCAACCTGCTGATGGGTTCCGTCAATAAAGCTTGCAATCGCAAAGTGATTTGTCTCATTAATAGACTTAGGGCCAGAAATCGGGTGTATCATAGGCCCAGTAATGATATCCGGATTAATGACTACCAGATCAAAACGGGGCGACTCTGACTTCATAAATTCCCAAGCTGCAGATTCCGCGCTTGTCTTGGAGACGTTGTATCCAAGAACCGTGTCCTTTCTCGCGACGGCGTCCTCGACCGTAACCTATACCGCAGTAAGTGAGCGAGCGAGCCTTAGGACTATGTGTGTAGCTGCCCGTACCGGATTCCAGTCCTTCTCAGTATAGGGCCGGCCTTCCCGCGTGATATCCTCAAATGAGTTCAAGACGGACACTGCGCTTCCCAACAAGACGAAACGTTTCAGGGTTGCGCCACCGTAGCGATGGGCACTCATGAGAATCTCCGTGGTCCTGAAGTAGTATGTTAATTCAGTACACAAGCCGTAGAGACATCGCGTCGATTATCTTAGATAGACTTACCCTCTTATTGCTGGCTCGATCATTTCCTTTTGAATATCTTCAACTTGGAACTTCAAAGGGGACGCCGTGTGGATTATATGGGTGAAGGGAGTTTTCGCATTCATGAACAATTCATCGAATGGCTTCACCGAGATGAAATTTGCGACAATTACGAATTCGACTTTGCCCTCCCACGAGGGGTGCGTTCTTATGACATCGGCTGCTTTCTCCTTTGAGCGCACAGTCGCGGTAACGGTATACCCACGCTATAGACAGCCATCGCCATCGTCAGCCTTGATCCCGACCACAATTGGATAGATATTCTTTTACCGCAAGCAAGATCGATAATATATGGGAGGCTACAAACCCGTTCGCTCCTGTCAACAGGACGTGGAAGCCGCTACCCTGGGATGCCATGGTTTAGAAATGATATTCTCTGTAGGATCGGCAAAGGATACTATCTTCAAAGATTAATGTCTACTTGTTTCGGGTTCTCCCCCAACTGTACATATACGACTGGGAGGTCATACGACTGGGAGGTCACAATACTAGCACCTATAACGTCACCATGACACCACCAAAAAACCGAACGAGTCCCAAAGACGCGAACTCTCCATTAGAGCAACAGAATACAAGCATCCTGTATTCTATATGTAATTAAAGAACTGCGGTCTGAGATACGATTCGAATTGCCATATTACCTATATAGGCAACGGCGCCCTGCCAAATTCAGCAGCTCCGATCCCAGGAAGTGGCTTTATTGTATAATAATATAGGGTAATCTAGTCATCAAAAGGACATAGAAGAAACAACTGCTATAAAAGAACAAGCTAAATAGAATCCTGCGTTACTAAACCCGTTGCCTTGCTATTCTAATAATCTATAATCGAAGGCAGTTACCTTCATAGATCTATATGAGAAACTCCAGCAAATAGTTTTATAGTCACGTGACATATTCTGCCCGTTTGTTCATCACGTGAATATCACATTATCACCAACATACGACCCTCAAACCACATCACCTCACTCACTACTACACATCAAAGTCCACTCCCAATATCAATATCAAGAGGTTGAAATCTCCATTCATTTCCTACCATATCTACCCTCCCCACACTAACGTCTAAACCCCCAATCTCCCCATCCCAGTCCATCCCTTTGCACTCTTCTTCCCCCTTTCAGCCCAAGAGGCACTCACTCACACAACTCGCGAAAAACACACACACAGCACACCACACCACACCACACCCAACCCCCAAATCCAATACGCCAACCCTGAAACGGAAAACAAAAGATAAAAAAAAAATCAAGAGCTTAGATGTCCTTATGCCCTTGCCCCCCCGTTCGAAAATAACTCCAACAATTCACAATCCATCCATCCAAGTCACCGCCAATGTGACACACCCGCAGCCAACCGACCGCACCTATAATTGTGGCCAGTAGGTGGAGCGGGGGTGTCGTTGTTGGCAGTTTGCAACAGGTAGCCTCGAAGTGTCGTTCGTCAAAGAGTGTGGTGGTGTGGGATAAGGTAAGTCCCATAGTATGTATAGCCCAGGAGGCCGAGCCGTGTATAATCCCCTGTCCATCCGAGCCTCGCCAAAGGAGTATTGGCGGGTGCGGTGGAATCAGGGAAAGGCGGCTGATATAGAGAGTGGAGAGAGGCGGTTGTGACAAATGTGTGACGGATGTGAGAAGACGTTGCGTTGGAGATTCGAGATCGGCGCCGAAGCAAAACCTATTATCGGAAATCGAGATATATGTCCGATCATATGCCGGGCTTCGACGAGGAGGGGGGGGCGGGGGCGGGACGATTAGGAAAAAGGACGGCCGCATGCGATTACAAGAGAAATACAAAGTCATTGTCGTGAGATCGAAGCGCTTGGCCTAGCCACTGCCCTGCAGTGATGCGGATTATGCGTTCGTGACCTGGAAGCAGCACATGATTAGCACGTGTCCACGACTAAATAGCTGACGACGAGGAGTTAGCACATACCTTGAGGATTCTCCTCGAGTAGTCTTGGTTGTCCGCGATGCTGCCGGCGCTCATCCTACGCATGATGGCTGGCTCGAGTCTCGTATCGAATGCGGGGGCGTCACTCGGTGACTTGACGAAGGCGTTGATGGCCGCCTGGCGCCTGTGTGCATCCTCTAGCTCGCGACGGTTCCTGGCACGCAGGAAGAACCACATCCCTCCGATTGCCGCGGCTATGACGACGACGCCGACAACGACGCCTGCGGCGATGGCGGCTACATTGGGGCCTGAGCTGCCGCTGTTTTTACTGACTTGGGGTGATTGGGTAACGATGACAGTTTGACCTAGATATGTCAGCAAGAGTCGGCAGTTAGGAGGGCAAAAAGAACTCACCTCCGACGAAATTTGTAACCACAGAAGGGCTGCTTGCCGTGGTCTCGGCTGCTTGTGATGTTTTAGATGAAGGAGTGCTACCGGACGCTGAATCGGCATTCTTGATAGTCAAATCAAGGCCGTCATTCCATGTGGAGAAATACTTCCCATCTTGTGAACCGCCTGTTTCACGTCAGCATGATATCGACAATACCCAAGCAAAGTCACATACACATATCTTGGCCATAGCCAGGGCACACCATTGAGCACTTCGAGCTAGCCACCATGTGCTTCTTCGCAGGTAACGTATCGGCGCACCAACAATCGGAGCCGTTAATCGCCATCACCGGCTTACCCATCGGCACGCAATGAGTCGAGCATGCGGACGCCGCCTGCCACTGTTCGTTGAAGCCATGGACAAATCCGTCTAGAGTATCGTAGCAGTCGCCCTTTACAATATCGTGGGCATCCGCGGGCGCCGGGCCGAGTAGCGCGACGGCAAGAGCGAGAACTGATGAGACGAGCATGGTGGATATGTTGGCCGTGGCCTCGAAGATGACGGGGAATTCAGCACTGTTGGTTGTTTTGATGTCGAGATGGACGTCGACCACCCTAATGACGCTTCAACGGGGTCGAGGTTCGTGACGCTAGACCCTTTGACAGAGGACGTTTCTTTGTCCTAGCTTCGTCCCTTTTCTGAAAATAGCGGTCGGTTGCTATAGGAGATGCCGCTTCGATGGGATCGATGCCGCTCGTGATTTTGTTTCTCTGGTCAGATCTGTTCGGATCTGTAGTTTCCTTTGCCGCGAAGTCGAAATGAACCGGGTATACCGAGGAAATGAACGGGGTAGTCGGAAGAATCGACGAGTGTCGACGACGGGGTATAAAGCGAATGTCGTGAATCACACAGGGTGATCAAGTTGGATGGACAGACGAGGGAGTGTGATGATGGATGAAGGAAGGTGAATGTCGTCGATGATGGTCGTGTTTCGTGATGGAATTGAAGAGAGAGGAGAGAGAGAGAGACTGACACAGATACAGACCGAGAGGTGTGGGTGTGCGTGTGCGTGTGAGTTGAGAGGACTGGAAAGGCAGGGGGGTGTGTGTAGAGGGAAAGGATGGGGAAGTACGCGGTATAGAAGTGTGTGGTACTTTGATAAGGTACCGCCGGGAAGTGGGAAAAGGCAGTCAGGCACAGGCACAGGCACAGGCACAGGCACAGGCACAGGCACAGGCACAGGCACAGGCACAGGCACAGGCACAGGCACAGGCACAGGGAGACGCGGGAGGGGAGAGAGAGGGGGATTAGCGGGAATTTAGCAGGAATTAGCAGGAATTAGCAAGCCAACGGGCAAAAAGCAGGCACACGGAGCAGTGAGAGTACAGTAAAAGTAGAGAAAGTACAGTAACCACAGATAACCGCTGAGGGGGGAGGTACCTGCATCACAAGAGCAAATGCACAGTAACTTTAGGTACATAACTAGACTATAATATGTACCATACAGGACGAGGACAACACCAGTCCAGTACTGTTTAGTACAACACAAGCCAAAAGATCGACATATTTCTTGCCGCGGTGTCTTGGGACGGGTTTGCGCTGGCGTGCACTTGTGTCTCGCGTTGTGCCTATCATTTCTATGGACGGCGAGGAGACAAGAAGCAGACAGACCAGACAGACCAGACAGACCAGACACACATCTTGTACCCCTTCGCTGGTCTCCCCAGCACAAGTGTACAAGTGACACGTCTCGGGAATGTTCCGTTCCACTCCTCCCCAACACCTCAGGCCTCACAAACCTCCCTCACCTCCTCACACACTCCCTCACACACATCCTCTCCCTCTCCTTCCCATCATCACCACAACGATACATAGCACACACAACGGATACACACTAACACCGCGTCTTGCCTAGCCCCCCAATTAAGCGAAATGACAGGAAACCACCCTCTAACCCCATCCAGCCACGATTGCCCGTTTACCTCGTTGTCCATTGGCTGCTGCCCACTCCATAACAACCGACTCCACATTTCTTGCGGTGGGAAAAATGGGAGGGTCCGTCTGTTCCTGCAGTACCGCCGTCGCCTGTCTGTCCCCTGTCAACGGCGGGTACCGTACCGCCCTGGAAAGAAAATACAGCGCGAAAAGTATTGTGGCGGAGTTTCGTGTGTTTATGCTAGAATTTTAATACCCAGCACATCCGAGTTAATGAAGGGGTTATTAGTCGTACACAAGGTTATGTTATGAGTGATAAAACTGCTATTAACAATGCAAACGCTTTAACTTCCACTTGCTCAGCCTCAATCGATGACTTAACTTTTGCTTCAAGTATACACAGCCCCTAGAATTGACAGGATTATAGGGGAACCCGAGATGACAAACCGTGGTACTGAACCGTACACTTCACACTCTCACACATGCCAAACAACAGCTTTACCGCAGCCGTACCCATTCCATTCCCGCTTCACGTGCTGCCCCATCCAAGCTCTCCACCTTTTCGTAGCCCTTTGCTCGATCAACCACCACTATACCACCACACAAGAGTCCAAGTAAGTAAACAGCTCATACATAACTTTCACACATGTCCCAACAAACACTGGCATAAAAACGCCACTTCCCTACCCACCTCCACCGCCGCCACAAAACCCACACCACCAAACACACTCGAAAAAAAATCCCATCATGTCCGGCATCCAGAACCTCGCCGTCCAGCCCAAGCCATCCGTCTCGTCTCCACGGTGGAGAATCCGAAAACTCAATAAACAGCACACAAGTCAATCATTTACCTGTTTTATATTTAGCCCTCCCCCTTCTTGGCTGTCGTCTGTTGTCCCACCCCACCCATCCATCCGCCTCACACTCCACAGAAGGTAAGCAAGGCAAACAAGGCAGGTAGGTGAGGGCGCGAGTTTAGAGAACAGGTATCACGTGATGCGTGACTGAGACAGTTTTGCTGTGATTCCGGCGCCTGGACTTTCTTTTTGCTATGGTTGTCCAGCGCCTAGACTGACTGGACTCGCTCGGTAAGGAAGGGACGCGGTGGTGGTCAGCTTGGAATTTTAAGAGTGAGACGCGTAGTCGCTCGTACGCCCTATACAATATGTACAGTACAGTACTGACACGACACGGAGTACAGTACAACTTACATCCACACCCAGCCAGCTCCAGAACCGCGATGACATAACCCCCCGGCGTGCCTTTTCCCTCTCTCTGTACTACTATACTTCCCCCGTTATCGAAATTCCACACCCACCGAACCAACCAGTGCTTCCAGACCTCTATTATTAGGCCCCCCATCCGCACCGTACGCTTGGCCCGACAAGCACAGCTCCATCCCATCCCATCCCATCCGGACGGAGATAGGGATGGATGGATGTCTGTGCGGATATTGGGCGCCACACGCACTGGGGTTCGGGGATTTGGAGACAAGAGAGAGATCTGGGCTGGGATGGATAGGCTAGATGGATGCAGTGAGATTCTCGTGAGGAGGGGACGCGCGGTGTTGTGCAGGTAAGGAAGGTCGAGTCTTGGTGATGCGAGGGAGGGATGGGGAGAACACCAGCGGCTACGGGATAGGGATTTCATTCTCGTGTCAGCGCCCTTGGCTTCAGCTTCGTATTCAGAAACTCGAGTTCCCGAGAGTCAACCTAGGCATACAGTACATACATATAAATGGGGCTTTGGCTACTTCAATGTATGTCCGTTACATCCGGACGGTTGAAATTCTATCCTTAGGAAGCAGGTTTATGTATGGCCATGCATGTCCGTCCCATGTAACGATCCAGACCCCTCGGCTCAGGCTCGCTAGAGGACCGCTAAGGAAACGAGACGCGAGTGTGTGGGACGACTAAGGTATTTCCCCGCCAAGACCCCACGATTGGTGTGGTGTTGGGAAAATCAAAAAATGGGTTGTGAAAGCTGCCAGTTCTTTGAATCTGCAGCAAAAATAGACAGTGTAGAGCTTTTTTAGATGTAACAAACGATCTGAATAATAAAAAAGAAAAAATAATGGCAAAAAATGGCAAAAAATGGCAAAAAGTATAATAAAATCCACTCCAAGAGGGGCTCGAACCCTCAACCTCAAGATTGATTTACATGACTAGACGAGAGTCATTAGTAGAAGTCTTGCGCGCTACCATTGCGCCATTGGAGCATTTTCGGATTTCCAGGGGTAGGGCAAAATATGACCTATGAGGGTCATAGTATTTTGGAGGTAGTTTTACTGACAGGACCGGTTGGTAGAGGTGAGGGCGGAGGTATGTGTATATTTATAATGGTAATTAGAGAAAAGTGCTCGTCGTTTTATTTGCTATGTTTAAAAGGTAGAATGTAGGTTATATTTTTATATAAATACTGAAAAATGAAAATTAATATCATGATTTTATTCCCCAAATTATACGTCAAATAAATAACTTCAAAATATTATATTTATATTCATCTTAACATTTATTCAATCCGGATTATACCTCCGTCTAGCCTCCTCAACACCCCTCCTACCGTCTCTATACGGTGTATACCTATCCCCTCCCCTCCTCCCCCTCCTCTCCTCCCCCACCTTCACAACCGGCACAGCATACTGCACATTCCGATCCCAATCCTCCACCCTCGCAAAGGGACTCCTCAACCACGCCCTAACCTCATGCAAAAACAACCTCGCATGTTCCCTCCCCAAAAACTCTTTTAGTAACTCCTCCGCCTGCCCCGCCGCTCCTTGTACATCCACCGTTTTTAGGACGGCGATGATGTACTCCAGCAGGAACTCTGCGTTATCCCCCCTCCCCCTTGTCCTTCCCCCCTGCGTCCCATCCCCTTCCTCAGTATTGTCCGTGGGGTGCAAGAATGCAAAGACGCGAAGCTCTCGCCGTATCCACGTCCGCGCCCTCGACTGCAGAAGGGGCGAGGCAGACAGCGATTGCGGCGTGAAATCGCGGTAGCGAGAGATCCGGTTGCTGCCTACATGCAGGGAGTATAAATTCTGCGCATACACCGCTCTGCGGCGGGCGAGGGCGTCATCTGGTGCCGGATTGGGGATGTGCGTGTACTGCCGCCGCGGCCTTGATGGCCTGTGGGGGACGCTTCGGTGTTGTTGTGGCGGCACTGAAGAGGGTGTGGCGGCGGATTTGGTGGTGGATGTGACGGGGTAAGTTTTGTAGGTTGAGGAGTCGGTAAAGGCGTAGTGGATTTCGGAGACTTCGGTGTTGCAGAGGGGACATGAACTGCGCTGTTGTAACCAGCTGGCTAGGCATATGAAGTCGAATGAGGAGTGGCGGCAGGGCGATGCCTGGGCGGCGTCGGTGATGAAGTCAAGGCATATTACGCAGCATTCTTCTGCGAGGTGGTTTGAATCTGCATCTGCGCCTGCGCGTGCATTGATCTCGGCGAGGGTTGTTTGGAGAACCTTAGACTTCGTGGCGTCGTCGTCGTCCATGGAGATGGGAAGTTGTGGAGGGGCGATGACTAGAGGGATAAATGTTGGGCGGGCGATAACGATAAGGCGCGGTCCGGGACGCGCTAATTTAGCCATTACACGTCTAGTCGCGTCCGCTGGTTAGGGCTGAGGAAGTGACATTTCGAGACGCTACTGTGGCGACAACGAATACACATTATGGACGAGGAAGAACGAAATGTTTTGACGGAGCAGTCGGTTGCGTTGAGGCAGGAGTTGAAGGTTTGGGAGAGGGAGTTTGCGGCTGGGAATAATGGGCAAAAAGCTGGGAGGGAGGATATCAAGCAGAACTCTCATATAGGTACGTCGCTGCATTCCTCCCAGTACAAAGCACGATCTAACACTAGACGCAGCTCAAAAGTACAAAGATTACAATCGAATTCGAGATATTCTCGCTGGCAAAATACCCGCGAAACTTCCCCCAAAACCGAAGACCAAGGCGGCGGAAACCACAGCGCCGCGCCCCTCGAAACGGAAATCCCCTTCTAATACACATGGGACGCCCGCCAAACGACGAGCAGTCGTAGAATCTCAGACGCCCTCACAGATACACCCCCAACCTTCGACAGCCGGTCCATTCGACACCCCCTCAGCGAACCGCCTCCTCTTCACCCCCCAAAAACCCCGTGTCATTGGGCCCACGCCGCAGAAAGATGGCAAGTTCCTCGGTATCTTCGACGCTATGCCCAGCGGTGACGAGGTCTCGCCTTTCAAACAACCAGCTGCTCCCACAGACGCTCCAAGCATCCAAGAGACGCCGCGGAAGTCGAAGGATGTTGATGAGGGGATCATGGCTACGCCGAGCGCGGCGAGGCATGAGAGGACGCCGCTGTCTAGTAGTAAACGCTTCTTGCTGGATACGTTCGTGACGCCGTTGAAGCGTCGGCGGGGAAGCAATGAGGAGGGCACCAGACAAGCATCGTTGACGCCTAGTTCAGTGTCGAAGCTGAATCTCTCTACGCCTTCGTTTTTGCGGAGGGATAATAGGATTGCTCCGCTCCCGGCTATAAGTGAGGATACTGCGGATGCGCTGTCCCCGCCTGCACCGAGGATGCCGAAGAGGTCGCTTGTTAGGGGGTTGAGTAGTATGTTGGCGAGTCTGAGGGAGATGCAGGAGGAGGCGCTGGATGATGATCTTGATGCGCTGCGGGAGATGGAGAGTGGACCGCCCCCTCCGAATGCTGCCCCGAAGCAGGCATTATTACCCAAACCTCAAGCGCCGAAACTGCAGGAAAGTGTTCAGGTCGGGGATAGTCAGCAGCTTACTGATTTCCCGTTTATTGATTTCCCGGATCTGGATTTCAATAATGATGGTAAGGAGGGGGATGATGAGTTGGGGGAGAGGGAGCAGGCGATTGCGGATAGGGATGGGAAACTTCCTGTTTATAAGAAGAAGGGCCAGAAGAGGACGACGAGGAAGGTTAATATTAGGCCTGTGAGGACTAAAGCGCCGGCTCAAGAGGTTGCGCCTACGAATTACTCCGACGATGAAGATGAGGAGTACGGTGCTGGGCAGGATGATACGCAAGACGGGGATACTCAGAACCCGGATCTCGTCCCAGATACGCAGGAAGGCTTTGAAGCAGACTCGCTACCTCTTTACAAGGCAGTCCGGAACTTTGACTCGGGCTCGGATAGCGGCACTGAGTATACTGCCTCGGAGGGAGGGACGAGATACAAGAGGAGCAAGCAGAAGACTACGGGACGCAGGCAGAAGGTTGGGGCACAGGCGCATACGAATTATAAGAGGATGAAGATGAAGAATTCGGGAGCGAAGGGGGGGAGGGTTGGAGGGAGGTTCGGGCGGAGGAGGTGATTGTGAGGATGGCTGTTTTGGCTCTGCTGAGGCTATAGAATGGGTGTTGTACACGAATTATGAAGGTTATGATGGTTACAATAGCATGTTGCATTGGAGAGGTAGCGTAGCATACAATGGTTTTGAGAAATAGGAATACATACTTGAGAGGCATTTTTGGGGTCGATGGTTCAATCGCATTAGATCGGCTTTATATTACCTGTGACGCCGTCGCTGGCGATAGGCTGGAGATATCTTGTGGCTGCATGTGGTCATTGTTCTGGGCCTCATAAATCCCTGTTCTAGACCCCCGCCTTTTATAGACCAGAACTCGCACAGCAGCATCCATAGCTCCGAAAGGTGAGCCACGAGTGATTTTCAGCTCTGGAAATAAAATATCTCATCCTCCAAACACACCCGAGAGAATTTTTCGTCGCGATTATATATAACGGTCTCCGCAAATCATGGATGAATGGCTGAGCGGGCCGAATGGACAGGCCTGCCAGGGCGATAATAATAGAGTTGGCGATGCCATCATCATTGATCGGGTAGCAATCTTTAGCAGCCAGTTGCGCGCCAAGTCCGTGCTCAGATCATGGAGGTGCAAGACATGTGGCGTCGGAGCAGCGTCTGGTTGGAACCATGAAGTTGAGGCTTTTAATTGTTCTGAATGCCTCTCACGAACGAACCTTGAATCCTCCGAATTGCCCGGGGCATTTCGATATACCTTTTTCCCTCTTCTGGGTGCTGTTGCTGTTAGTAGCCCCCGGCGGTAATTGGCGGGCTGGGCTGGTGGTGGTTGGTGGTTGGAGAAAACAAGGGCCAAGTTCAAATGCGCAAGGCGGGTTTAGGCTGCCCCTCACTCCGTCCGTTTTCGATTCCGTGGCTGCGATTGGGGTGATTTGCGGTGCGGGACGAAACTACATCATCATACCCTTTGCGCCGCAACTTGGAACGAAACGATCGAATCTACTAACCAACAACAACTCTATACCTCTTACGACGATATCAACACTTCCTGTCACTTTCGACGTATTTTAACCTTCTTTGCAATAGCAAGAGATCGACTTATACTGGATGACTTGCTGAGGCAATTCGCGGCTTACCTTACTATATTTGTTACCCCGCCAAGTACCTGTCTGGGCTTCGTTTGCACCTCCAAACGAGCGACTGGGCCCGTGTTTGAGCTGCATAGGATTTCAACGACAGCAGAGCACTCCTGCGCAAGCTCCCTAAACTTCGATAAAACAACGAATAATACCTTTCACCACCTATCAAAATGCGCGGTGCCATGCAACCCACGAAGGACGGCTCGGGACGCCTTCTCCTCGTCTCCAACCGCCTGCCCATAACCATCAAGCGCTCCGACGATGGAACGTATAGCTTCAGCATGTCCTCTGGCGGTCTGGTCACAGGTCTCAGTGGCTTGGCAAAGACGACCAAGTTCCAATGGTACGGATGGCCTGGGCTGGAAGTCCCAGAGGCAGAGGTTGAGGACTTGACTACTCGTCTGAGAGACGAGTATGGCGCGACGCCCATATTTGTTGATGATGAGCTCGCAGATCGTCATTACAACGGCTTCTCAAGTAAGTTCTATATTCATAGCCTATGGATTATATGCTGACGTATCTCTAGATTCCATCCTGTGGCCGCTCTTCCATTACCACCCCGGAGAAATCTCATTCGACGAATCCGCCTGGTCGGCATACAAGCAAGTGAACCGCCTCTTCGCCAAGACCATGGCCAAAGACGTGCAGGACGGCGACATGATCTGGGTCCACGACTACCATCTCATGCTCCTCCCCGAGATGCTGCGCGAGGAAATCGGCGACACCAAGAAGAATGTCAAGATTGGATTCTTCCTCCACACACCCTTCCCATCGAGCGAGATATACAGAATTCTGCCGGTGAGAGAGCAGCTGCTTATGGGCGTGCTGCAGTGTGACTTGATCGGCTTCCATACGTATGACTACGCCAGACATTTCCTCAGCAGTTGTGCGAGGATACTGGAGGTGAGCACTACGCCCAACGGAGTCGAGTATGGTGGGAAATACGTGACGGTAGCTGCATTCCCTATTGGAATCGACCCGGATAAGTTTGTGGAAGGCCTGAAGAAGCCAAAGGTTATTGACCGAATTAATGCTCTTAAGAAGAAGTTTGAAGGCGTGAAGCTTATCGTTGGAGTTGATCGTCTGGATTACATCAAGGGTGTACCGCAAAAACTGCATGCCCTGGAGGTTTTCTTGACTGAGAACCCGGAGTGGGTTGGTAAGGTGGTCCTGATTCAGGTTGCCGTCCCCAGCAGAGAGGACGTGGAAGAATACCAAAATCTCCGCGCTGTTGTCAACGAACTTGTTGGAAGAATTAACGGAAAATTTGGTAAGCAAGAAACATATCACATGTTGCAGCAACCTACTAACATAGATCCAAGGCACAATCGAATTCATGCCCATCCACTTCCTCCATCAATCCGTGGCCTTCGATGAGCTCACCGCCCTCTACGCCGTCTCCGACGTCTGCCTCGTCTCCTCCACCCGCGACGGCATGAACCTCGTCTCCTACGAGTACATCGCCACCCAGCGCGAACGCCACGGTGCCCTTATCCTCTCCGAGTTCACCGGCGCCGCGCAGTCCCTGAACGGCGCGCTCATCGTCAACCCATGGAACACCGAGGAACTCGCGAAGGCCATCTATGACTCTGTCACGATGGATGCTGAGCAACGACTCAACAACTTCAAGAAGCTCGAGTCGTATGTGTTCAAGTATACGAGTGCGTGGTGGGGAGAGAGCTTCGTGGGAGAGCTGAACCGCATCTCGATTGCGGCGGAGAAGAAGAGGGCGAAGGAGCTGGAGGAGAAGAAATCGACCGCGGTTCCGTTTAGGGAGAAGTTGGAGAGTGCTGGGAAGGCTGTTAAGGATGTGGTGGTGGGCAAAGATGAGACGGAGGAGAAGACGGAGGAGAACTGAGGAAGAGGGAGGGAAGTATAGAAACGATTATAGGCGATATGGGTTTGCATTGCGTGGGTTTACGAAGATTGGAGGGTGGAGTATATGGGCTGGCTTTGGGTTGCTTGGGATACTCTTGTGTTATGAACTGCCTGGAGCGAAAATAAATATGAGTTTGATGGATGCCAGAGACTTAAACCTGTTCTTCCCAAATAACTCCCGTATCATCTTTCAACACATAAGGGGGGTGGTTAATCGCCACTGGCTCACAGAGCCTATTCCCCATGGCTTCCAGTAGATAAACCCAGCTCCGCTTGTAAGCGCAGAGAACTGTAACCAAGGACAGCGCACATACTGGAAGCATCTCAAATTCTCAGAATGTCTCTCGCTGGTTGGTTGACGGAGATGAAGGTCGCTTCTGATTGGACGAGGTCTGTGGCGACTTCTGAGTCACATGACCTGTCTTTGTTCTGTGGCGTAAAGCTACTCGTTACTAGGGGATCAGCCACAAACATAAAGAATGACGCCTGTTTGTTCCTTTCCCCAACTCTAAATATTGTCCCTGGCGCGCAAACGCAGAAAATACAACACATTTGTCGTAGCCTTTGGCAAGAGATTGGCAAATATTTGTTCTGAGGAGACTCCATATTCACACCCAGAATTTTCAGCTTCTTGCGGCCCATTCTTTGTCAGAATGTTTGTACTTCGGAATGGTACGTTGATCTTGACCCCACCACCATGCCCCTCCTTTGCCTAAATTTCTTGTTTTGGGCGGACGTCGCACCCTGCCTCCAGCCCCACAAACTAACGTATTCTACAGTTGGGAAGTTGATCTTCGGCGATACTTCGAAGGAATCTATAATAGAGCTTCCGCAGGGCCAACTTTACCTCGTCCGCCCACTGTCACCCAAGGGATACTCCGAACTCATCTTCAAGGACGCCGCGGCTCGCATTCGCAAGACGGGGCAGGAGTTCCAATACCAGCTCGTGATCCAGCGCGCCTACGAGGAGGGCGAGGAGGAGCTAGGAGACGAGGACGCCGACGACGAGGAGGATAGCGCCTTATCAGCTGAACGGGACGAGAAGACCTTCCTCCTAGACGAGGGGCTGCACTTCCGCACCGAGATCCGCGACGGCGAGGAGCACGTCCTAGCGTGGCGCGACCTTTCGGGCGATACGGGGGACCTCTACGAGTTTGTCTGTGACCACTCCGTCGGTGCGGACCTGGTTGAGCAATTCGAGCTTATCGCTCGCCAGTGCCAGTACGAGCGCAAGTGGAGGAGGAACCATACTCAGGCAACCGAGGAAGACTTGGACAGTTTCTACTTTGAGGAAGAACAGGCCATCCCGAGCGCTAGCCCTATTCACGCCCCCCAAGAGCTTAGCCTGGATAAGAGCATGCCTCCTCCCTCTGTGCCCAGAGCGAACGCCAATGTGGCCGCAAAGCGTGACCAGACGCCTGTGAAACAACGGAAGATGTCTCCTCTGGCTCAGGCTCCTCAAACTCCAGTTCCTACCCAGGCACCGCAAGCGTCGCAGCAGAGAGTTGCACTTGAGGTCCTTGCGAAAGAGGGAGCCGAGCTTCATCTTTTCGACTTCACTTCGGGCTCATTTATACTGCAAGATGACGAAGTTACGGCAATTGTTTCAGAGGTTGGCCAGTGGGCGTACTGGCTTGAGATCACCGGCAAGGACAAAACCTGGTTGGGCCAGCCAGTCGTTGCCGATATCAACCCAGTTTTCAATTTTGAGTATTTGTCGTTCATTTTCAATCATTTCACCGAGGACGGATCGGCATACTCGTGGCTTCTTCGATTTAAGAACACCGAAACCATTACTAGATTTCAGGAGGGGTTGATGCAAGCCCTTTGGGAACAGCTGAACGAGTTGAAGTGGAACAGGCAAAAGGAGCAGGATCAGGAATACATTACAAGTGCTTTCCAGGATTTGGAGATGACTGATGCGCAAGATGAGGTCGAAGAAGAGGAAGAAGAAGAAGAAACGCCCTTGGAGGAAGAGGAGGAGGATGTCTCTGATGGACAGCAGAGCGAGCACTACGACAGTGATGAGGAGAACGATGATGTCGAAACCCATGAGAAGGATGGAAATGTCAACTCCCAGCTTGCCGTTGGTTACAAACACGATCGCTCGTTCGTCGTTCGCGGATCGAAGATTGGTGTCTTCAAACACACTCCTAATAATCACCTTGAGTTCTCCACGAACATCTCGAAGGTTCAGACACCCAAGGGCAAACTTTTCAGCCCCAAGAAGGTCATGTTGCACTCTGAGGATACGAGCATGATTCTCCAAAATGACAGCGATCCCAACTCCCTGTACCGCATGGATCTCGAGTACGGCAAAATTGTCGACGAGTGGAAGGTGCACGACGATATCCCGGTCAACACTTTCGCTCCCGAAAACAAATTTGCTCAAATGACTGGCCAGCAAACCTTCCTTGGACTGTCGAAGAATGCCCTGTACCGCATCGATCCCCGCCTGGCAGGCTCAAAACTTGTCGACGACTCGCTGAAGCAGTACGTGTCGAAGAACGACTTCTCCGCTGCAGCCACAACGGAGAAGGGATACATCGCTGTTGCATCCAATAAGGGTGACATCCGCATGTTCGACCGCCTTGGTATCAACGCCAAGACCCACATCCCCGCCCTCGGAGAGCCCATCATCGGACTCGACGTCTCGGCCGACGGCCGCTGGATCCTCGCGACATGTCGTACATACCTCCTCCTCGTAGACGCTCTCCAGAAAGAGGGCAAGAACGAGGGCAAGCTCGGTTTCGAGAAGGCGTTTGGAAAGGACTCGAAGCCACAACCACGCCGTCTTGGCCTAACGCCCAACCACGTTGCGCAATTCCAGCACGAGACTGGCGCGCCGCTGTCCTTCACACCCGCCAAGTTCAACACGGGTGAAGGTATTAGCGAGACATCTATCATCAGCGCAACGGGACCGTTCATTGTCACCTGGAACATGAAGAAGGTGCTAGCTGGACGCAAGGATCCGTACACGATCAAGCGCTACGCGGAGGATGTCAAGGCCGACAACTTCCGCTACGGAAGCGACAAGAACGTGATTGTGGCGCTACCGAACGAGGTGAACATGGTTGCGAAGGGACAGTTCAAGAAGCCGACCCGGGAGAGCATTATGATGACGCCTGTGAGGGACTCGAGGAGAAGCAGTGGCAGGATCCAGGTTCCTGGAAGCGGGAGATACAAGCTAGGCCGGGACGACGTTGTGAATTCGCCGTATTAGTTTTGTGGGGTCGTCCTTGGTGAATACGGACTGGCGTTTGGGGGCGTTTATTCGAAGCGTATAGTCACTCGTTTTGCGAGGGTGGTGTGTGCGTGCTTATTTTTTTCATGATATCCAGTGGAGGAAATAGAACTCAGGAGAGTGTGGGTGGTGACACGAGGGGAGGCGAGTATGGGAAGCATCCAATGTTCCGCTCCAATGTTCCGGTTGATGGAAGTTTTTGGCCAATTTCGGGAGGGATGGTAGCGGATGGCTTGCAGATTAGGTAGATATTTATAGCTTAGGAATTAATTTATATTTACAAAATAAAATTGATGGATGAGTAGATTGTATGTAGTTTCTGGCTACGTCTCTTCGTCTCCCTTTGATCCAAATAATGAGCCCGCCATGTTATCCACTTCGGAAAATGGCAAACAGAAAATCAATACCATTAATTTCCGGCCCGATCATTATTTTGTTTGCCCACCTACACAGTGTCAAGTGGCCCAGCCAGTTCGTGTTTGAATTCCGAACTTCATTCTGTGCTTCTTCAAGTCCTCAGCGCTCCCTTCACTAGTATTTGCAACTCTTTCCCTGCCATCCATTCACCATCTTCAATTGCCTTCCCCAACTCTACCTCCCAGAATCCCGTCTTCCGTCCGTACAAACTTGTAGGTTTTGGCCATTTCCACAGGGGGATAGGACCATCAGTCAACAACCCCTCTGCACTGTTACCAAACACGGGGATGGAGAAGAACTGGACTGATAGGCCCTTATTTGGCGGAAGAGATGAAAGCTGTGCCACGATATGTGGAATGATTTCTGGGTCTGAAGATACCGTCGGAGATTCGGTGATGAGAGATGTTAGGCATTGATGGACATTGGAAGGTTCGATTCCAGTAGGTAGCGTAAATGTACCCAGTTCCCGAAAGTTTTGGACATGCTGGAAGCTATTGATGCCGAGCTTGGAGTAGATGGTGATCGAAGCCGTGGGTGAGCGGGCTGTCCAGTAATGAATCACCGTTGCACCTAAGCCGTCCGCTGATTTGATAACGCTTATAAGCAATATGTGAGGATGAGAGAATGTTTCCAGATCTGGATCTGAAAGTGGCACCTTTAAGATAGATTAGTGAATGCCTGACCAGTTGGATACGGAGCATTACGGAGTTAACATGTTGTATATGTGCCTGGGCGTTTCGTCCCGGGTTCGGTCCCGAGTATGGAGGTGGAGAGTCCTCCATTGCTCTGTCAAGACTAGGAACGCAACACCTCCAAACAAATAACTCCGCTGCATCTTGATTACGCCTTTCGCACTATGCATTATGTCAGCTATTATTATCCTATAAAAACCAAAGTGAACGAGGATGAAGGTGCGTGCATGGTGAGCTGTTTTAGACTATCCTCGGACACAACGCCCTGCATAAAACCCGCCTTGGTTCCCATGTTGCAGTTGCACCTCCTATCTTCCCCCCCCCCCAAGGATCCTGTCCACCCTGCAAATTCGCGTTCTCAGCGGGAGGGTCGGGCTTAGGTGGGTGCGGGCATAAACTCAATTTGTCCCTGGCGTGTGACTCTATATTGCCAAAAAGCCGAGATCAGCCACATACACGCTCAGTGCTAGCCCCGCCCATTTATTTGATGAAGAAAGGGGGGGGGGGGAGTTCACGTAGTATTCACTTACATGAAAATATCATTTATCAGAGCAAAAGAAGTGAAAAACGCTCTCGGCAGGTTAATCCTCAAGCTCTCATCGTTTTGATGGTTATTATACAGTTTCCTTAGTTCTAGTGGCCAGATTTTGCGCTTGGCTGCGGGATTCTCAAAGTATGTTTTCATGAAGGTGTAGACGGCATCGACTTGTTCCCCACTTAGGAGGGTGAAGAGGCTTTCTAGAGAATGAAAATGTTTGAATGTGAAAGCGATGAGGTCTTCATTCTCGCCCGGAACGATCCTAACCCGTCACCGTCAGCCACATCCAAAAAGGGAAGAGAAAACAAAAGACACAAGCCTGGTTGACAGACATAACCTCATCGCAACCAAGACAGCTAGAACTCGCTGACTTGCTCGCTCGGGGGCAAGTAAGATGGTTGTGAATGACTTACGAGAAATAAGCTGGCAAAAGCTGTAATAGTGCTTGCTCCCACCAATCCTCGCTATCGATGAGCAGACGCCGCGGGTGCTGAAAAATATCCGTCTCGGCCATGTCGACAGCATCAAAGGCCGTGTTGATGGTGTTTCTAACCTCGTCCCTAGGGAGGATGGTGCCAATATCTGTTGTTTCGGAGAGGCCGCGCGCATAGCTGTCCACGTTGCGGTGCATCTTGTTCAGGTTGTTGGGTGCGTTGTACTGTATGCAACCTACTGGTCCGGTTCTAAAGGAGGTTTGTTAGTTAGTTCCCCTCCACACCCCCTAATAATACATGAGACCAAAAGAAATACTCACGTCCAGGAAGTACTAAAATACTTAAGGCATATCCATTTGAAATCCCCCACCTTAGTCCCAGGCTGCTTCTGTTTGACGCTAAAATCGTAAGTGAGCTGGTCTTCATCATACCACGTCACTCTGTTAGGCCGATCATTAGAGGAACAGTCAAAGGTATACATCATCACAGCATCTATAGCTACCTGAAGATCCTCTGGTGTATTGAAATTTCCTTCGTTCCTTCTGCGATGTGGGAGTGGCGATTGTGCGGGTTCCTGGGATTCCCAACCCTCCTTCAGGGCGCGAACAAGCTTCGTCTCTGGATTCCAACTAGTAGTATACAAGTTAGTTCTCGGACGCGGAATTTGGAGGTGGTAAAGACATACCTAAGCATTTTCCCGGACTCATTACAGACTCGGAGGAAGTACCCCCAGTCCTCAAAACTCACTTTCACTTTCTGTCTGAGACGGCGCCTAACCAAACGTGACAAGTGAAACCAAAGCGCGTCTTCCGTACACGTCGCGATGCAGTGGAGGCCGAGGAGGTTTTGGAAGCGCCTGAGGTATCCGGCGATTCTGGTGGCCGTTTCCATCTCGGATATTGTGAGCGGCCTCGGGACGTCGACAGGGGACACATAGAGTAAGTCTGGTGTGGGGGCCCGTGGGGCTAGAGTTGGTGCTCCCTGTCCTTGAGATATTTCTTTGAGTTTATCTCGAGCTTGTCTTTGCATATTTCTTCGCATATTTGCAACCTTATATGCTATTTTTTGCCCATGGGGCATACCAGGCGTTATTAAACAATCGGGTTCTATAAATACATCGTTTTCCTTTAGATTTGAACTGTATTCCATCTTCTTATCTGGATTCCAGATCATACATATATCGGCCTGAGGCGCATCCGGAATTAGTGCATCTCCACCATATCGATTAACATAATGGTTCCAGAATTCGTCGGATAGAAGCATACGCATCCATTCGATAGATACTAAAGAACGAACTTGTGCATGCGGCTCTAACTCTTTTCCGGGTGGCAAATACTGTGAGAGCCGGCCAGCTTGGTGAATTCCGGGAGACGGAAAGTTTGAGTTGAACATCATCAACATTAGCCCATAAGTGTTGGACATAATTTCGTAGCGGACGGACTTGAAAACCTAGTTGGACGAGATGGGTCAGAAGCATAGTCAGATTTAGTTTTGAGGTATTAGGGATGTTTGGTAGATCGTTACATTTTGTTCCATAGAATTGCCCCTATATAACGTTAGAAAAGAGGCTTAGTAGAGGCATGGGCGACATACAGTTCATTTAGTGCCTCATCTTCAAAATAGGGCTCTGGAAGGGAAAGGTCTTCAACTGGCTTTCTCGGGTCGCAACGTTCCCGATAATGTTTATCTGCTGCGTGCTATGTGCAGCCAAAGTCAGCTGAGATTATAGCCTTATGGAGAGAAACAAAATTTCATCATGAATACATCATACTTACAGCAATTTCATGGGTTAGAATACTTGCACCAAAATTTACTAGCATGACCCTTTCTGGTTCCTTTAGTTTCGGTCAGCTAAATCCATTCTATGGATTAGAAGGGAATTATACCGTCAAATCCTTTGTAAGAAGTGCCCTGATCAACTCTGCATTAAGGGTTATGGAGCCTTTTCCAGGCCCTCCTACTTCTACTGTCGCCCCCAGCCAACCCCCTGGTAGGCCACCATTCGTTGGGTTACGAGACCCAGATCTCAAATTAAAGAACCACTGGCCCTTCATCTCCATTAAAAGATGTTTTACTTGCTTAGTTTGCTTGTAAACCTCTTCTGGGTTTCTCATCCAAAAACGTAAATTTTGCACGTCACTGTCATATGGGCTTTGCTCCGTTCTCTTATTGCTAGAATTTGCTTCAGACAGTAACGCATCCCACCTTAGAACGATATTAGCCCATCTGTGACTTTAAAACCATGTATGTAATACTATACATACCACATCCAAAGATGGGCATTATCTAAATAACGAGAAACTTGTTGTAAAATAGGTTTAAGTACGGCCCAAACAAGCTTATTCTCAGCCTATATCATGCTTAGTATTAGAAGTTATTATTCGTCTAACAGTAACACACTCACTACCATAAATCCAGATTCAGGGAGTCTGTTATCTATCAATGGCGGTGGATAGTTCAATAAACATCCATCTAATGTCTCCCACTGGGGATAATCAATAAGCGGATGTATAGAATTGTGAAGTTCAGCCTTCCTCCAATTGCTAGCGAAGTCGGCGTTAGCAGTCGGTAAATATGCTCCAAGGGCTCTAACCCATTCGATTGGGAACCCCTCGAAAGTATGTGACTGATGCTTTGATATTGCATCTTTCCATTTTCTTCGCTCCTGCGACTCATCTGCCCTGGGGGGGCTGACGGGTGTGTGGAGACTCTTATAGCCTTGGCTCATGTGTGTGAGTGAAGCATTCGATCCATTATAAATTCCATACTTCTGGGTAAATTCCGTAAGTGGCTGTTTTGGTCCAGTTGGATCATCGGTGGCCATTGTAAGAATAGGTATCAAGCATCACGAATGGATGCTAATGGGTAATGAGGAAAACTCTTGCGTCTAACGTGCGGATTCCCTATTAATATATCGTTGCAAATTGAGCCCCCTAGAACACAGCCACCTCATTGCTAGTATCATATCAAAAGGGTGAAAGGGCTAAGTCAACCAACCGGTAGTGTAAACGCGTTTGTCATAGGCTTGTTTCCATTCCTTATTTCGTCAAAGAACACAACTCCTTTGACCAGCATCGTTCACCACTGCAAACGGAAACATATACTTTGAAAGAACAAGACAAGGAATTTCTTAATTTGGCTATTAACATGCAAGCGTACGGATGCAAGCGGAAACATATACTTTGAAAGAACAAGACAAGGAATTTCTTAATTTGCTATTAACATGCAAGCGTACGGATGTGAATAACCACTGCAAACGGAAACTCATCCTTTAAAAGAATAGAACAAGGGATTTCTAAATTTTCTGTCATACACATGCGTGTTAATGGGAATATATCCTAATAGCTATTGGTGGTGTCACACGTGCGACGAATTTGGAGCAACAATCTGGCGGAGTTAGTGTTTGATATGGATTGCCAGGAAGGGTTGGACAGGGATAATCGGCTTTACGTTTGAAATTAAGAAAGCCACTGTTTCCGTACAAGGGAATTGTCGACTATTCGCATAGTTGGCCTTGTTATTAGAAAATTATCACGAGCCAACTCTTCATATCTTGCAAGGTCCGTTCAATGACAGCCGTCTCCGGCCGTCTTCTTTATAAAACATGTGAAATGCGTTAGAAGGTGCGTCGTAGGCGCCTTGAAGATGATTTGTAGCGAAGAAAACTATCTCGTTGACTTCAAAAGCCAGACAGGCGTTATAATATCTATAATATTGCCAAAACCCAACAGGGATGGTATCTACCTATCTCAAATGCGCGTCGACTCTACGCCCCCAGAAACGAAGTAAAATATCTACATCCTCCCCTTCCCCCCAACTGTAACAAACTCATTACCCCCTTCTATTTCCACGCAGCAACAATAATATCCGCTGCCATCTCCGCAACTCCATAAACGGCCGTCTGGATATGCGCCCCCGGAATAATCGGAATAACACTCGCATCGACGACTCTCAGATGATTCACGCCATAAACCCTCAACTTCGGGTCCACAACGCCCCCATCCTTACGAGGAAGCATCGCGCAGGTGCCAACTGGGTGGTAAATACTCAGCGTGTTAGCGCGGGCATAGGCCTCCCAATCCGCGTCCGTGGCTACTGAACTTCCTGGTTCGTACTCAGTAGTCCAAATCGAGGACATAGGTGCTGTGGTGGCGATGGTGCGCATGAACTTTGCGGCAACGACCATGGAGTGGAGATCGTATGGGGTATGGAGGTACTTGGGGTCGATAGTGGGCGGCGTGTTGATGTTCGTCGATTTCACGTGTACTGAGCCGCGGCCGAAGGGGTGAACGGAGACAGCGAGAAGCGAGAAGAACTCCGATCCGAACAAGGGGGCATCGGCGGCAGGGTATCCCTTGACGCCCGTGTAGCCATCAGAGAAGATGATTTCGAGCTGCGACATTAGAGGTGTGAGCTTGGGATCGGAGAGATAGGAGAGTTTCTTGGCATCGATTGGGTTGGAGAGGTCCGCGGACTTGCGCACGAGGGCGAGGAGGTCAGCGTTGGTAGAGGCGGAGACCTGAGACCAGTTGAGGTACGCATAACCGCTTCCCGTGTAATCATAGGCGGAGGCTAGGTTGGAATTGTACAGGGCGAGCTGGAGTGCGGCATAGGTGGCATTGATGCGTAGACGATCGAAAGAGAGGAAGTTGGGGAGGAGTTTGTATGAAGACTGTATGCGGGTGTGGTCTTGGAGATTCTCTCCGACGCCAGGGAGGTCGGACATGACCTTTGTAACTCCGGCGGCGGCGAGAACGGCGCGGTTGCCAATACCAGAGAGCTCGAGGAGGCCAGGGGATTGAAATGAACCAGCGGAGAGAATGACTTCTTTGGCGGCAGAGATGACGGTGCCGTCTTCAAGAGTGACACCAGAGGCAGTTGTGCCGGCAAAATTGACTTTGGAGACACGCTTGTTAAGGAGGACGATGAGGTTCTTGCCCGCGGCGTCGAGGTAAGACGTGCTGCATGAGCGCGTGTAGTCTTTCAGGCGGATATTCGTAGGTTGTCTCATGACTCCGATAAGGTGTCCACTAAGCGAGGCCAAGTTCTCCTTCACGCCGAGGCCATTTAAGGTCGGGATGAAGGTTAGCTGGTGCGTTGGCAAGATGCGGTTCATGAGAGTCTGGATAAGACCTCCTTTGCCGACTCCGTCGCCGACATACTCTGGCGAGGGTACGAAGTTCTCGACCTTGAGCATTGCTGCCTGGATGGTCTTCCAGTTCCACCCTGGGTTTCCCAGCTCCTCCCAAGCATCATAGTCCTTGATGCTGCCACGATCCCAGGTCATCAGGTTCAACGCCGACGAGCCCCCTAGGACCTTGCCGCGAGTCATGCCAATGACGCGACCATTGGCGTCGGGCTGGGCGACGGTGGTAAGGTTCCAGTCATACTTGGTGCCAATGGTCGAGCCCTTCTTGCCTGGAATATAAATTCCAGGCTCGGTTCACCCATCCTGGCCTGCCTCAATGACGAGGACACAGGAGCTAGGCAGCCTCTGGCTGAGGCGAGTCGCAACTGCGAGGCCAGCTGTACCGCCGCCTACAATGATCTACGAGGTTCAGTTGAAGTTCAGCTATGGGGTGGAGATCTGCGTACAAAGTCATAGCTTTTGAGGCCGCTGGTACAGGCGTGAGCGGCGGTGGTAGACGGGACAGCTGTGACGGGAAGAATCTGTAGGAGCACGGCTAGCAGGTGAGCGAAGGCCGCGCGATTGAGTCTCGCCATCTGAGTTATGCGGAGCTGTGATTGGGACGAGAGACCTCAGCTGCTGGGACACGAAGGGAATAATTGGTGTAGATCAAGTCTCAAACCATTGACGTGTGGCTTTGGGCGTGGCTTCCGTGAGACTTTGTTTGAGAAGACGGTGGAAATAGCGCTCCATAAGCCTTTGCGACGACGCAGGAGGGCTAGTTGAGTATAGCCTATTTGACCATAAAGTGAGCAATATCCCGGGTCTATGTGGGGCAGGGTGTTCAGACCATCACAGAGTAGTATACGTTGGTAAGAGTTGGCAGGGTTGGTATATCCAGGGCTGTTAGGGATGTGGAGTGATGTGCAGTGCTCTAAGATGCCCCAGCGGGCAGAGGCGGCAACGATTTACAGTACTGTACCGCCGTACGGCTAACCGTAGCACTGTCTAGTTTGTGCTAGACATGGTACCCTACAGTATGATGACAGTACATACGTACGGTGGATGCGTTGAGGTTTTAAGCCTGATGGACGAGAATGGGACACGGGGAGTTAGGATAGGCCCCGGGCCCAACGTCTAGCCGTGAAGCTTAATCACCATCCTTTATGGGTTACCCCAGGGGTTAGTACATCCAGAATAAACAGTGGCCAAGCAGCACTAGTTCTCACTAATGACAAGAAGAAGTCTGGACGTTGGATGGACAAGAATTGATAATAGCGGCAAAATGCAAAATCCAAGCCGTAGTTGGTAAAATAGGGTAATACGACGAATACGGTAGAGGTGGAAAGTGAACCATCCGTGCCAGGTTTCGACTTTATAGAAGTTTATTGGTGTAGTGGCGGGCCCACAGCGCCTTGGCCTCATCTTATCCCTACCCCAGGAATAGCCTAGGGGGATGACATGACTAGTGCTACACAACCGGCACCATGGGAAACTACAACTGCCATGGCCAAGCCATAACTGGAACAACTCCAACTCTAACAACCTTGGTTGACATGCAGGCACCGCACAGAACAATACTCCTGCATTTACACATATTATGATGCCGACACTTCTGCAGAAATGAGCGTGTGGATGAGCATGGGAGGGTGTATGGGTAAGCAACCAACCCTTGAATGCCGGCAATTAACAAACGGCCGCACGCTCGTTACGCCGGCTGTAGACGCTTTCAGGAGAACGCATCAGAAGAGGAGGTTAAATGATTGCTATACTTGATGGACAATGTATTCAGAGGCTGCATGTCCTTCACTGCACTGAGCGGCTCCGTACTCGGGGTTTGGTTTAACACATTTGGTGGGTGTATGTTGAACTTACTCCACTGGAGTCGATGGAGCTTGCCGCCTACCAGGTATCAGCTCTGCCGCCATCCAATTTTAAGTCGACGGGAGGCGCCGTGTGGGCTATGTGAAGCTACCAGCCGCCCTGCCCCGTTACGTACGGCTAAGCTTAGTGGTCTCCCCCAGCTTTCGTTTCTGGCGAGACTTGTAGTACTTCTCATGGTTCTTGCGGTTGACCGGATAACGTCGCCGGCCCAGCCTCAATCGCCGTACCATCTCACTCAATCCACTGCCAGTAATGGAAGGTTTGCCTGTTGATCGGCAATGAAGTGTGGTTCGTCATAAAAAACCCAAACACAGTCTCACAACGCCACACGCCACATGAAGAACCCTCGACATGAAAGAAAGTAGGTACGGCCGTGCGCCATTTCCAGTCTCTGGTATGACGGGAAGGGAATCGCCAACCTTTGCTCAGGGACTGATAAGGGACCGGACTGCACCCTACGCGGCATAGTCGTGTATAGCAGAGTATAGTCTCACATCTAGTCTATCATCATGGCATCCTCTGGTGGCCCTATGCCTCTCCCCGAGGACAAGAATATGGGAACCGTCCTCCTCATATTAACATCCGTTCTGATCTTCTTCACCATCACCACAACAGTACTACGTCTATGGGCGAGATAAATGCGCGGCCTGATCGGCTGGGTGCGTCTCTCCCACGCCTCCTTACACGCGCGAGATCCCATTTCTGACAAGATTGACCACAGGATGACTATACGATCGGCGTGTGCTGCCTCCTCGCCATCGGGCGGACCATTATCCAGATCGTCTCGGTGTACCACGGCAATGGGCAGCATCAAGTGTACATATCAGAAGAGGACTACCAATACGTCAACTTCCTGACATGGATGACCCAGATTTTTTCCTTCCTCAACATCGGCCTACTCAAGTGTTCTATCTGCATTCTCATCTTACGCATCAAGAACACGCCTGTGCTGAACTGGTGCCTGTATATCATGATGGCGGGCCTCATCTTAACGAATCTATTGTGCGTCATTGTTCTGCTGGCGGAATGCTCCCCTGTTGAGAAGTACTGGCACCCAAATGTGCCCGGAAAGTGCTGGGACACCAAAGTCCGCATTTACTCCATCTACCTCCAAGTTGGTCTGTCACACCTAGCTCCTGTCCCCCATTCCCCACTAAAGCTCCCACCAGGTTATTCTGTCGTCACCGATCTTGCCTGCACGCTTCTTCCAATCGTTGTCCTGTGGAAGGTCCAAATGCAGCAGTCTCTCAAGATTGCCGTCTGTGGCCTCATGTCCCTTGGTCTCATTGCAACCACCACAGCCATCGTGCGCGCCTCCTCGCTTGGAACCACAACCACAGACCTCACGTACGCGTACTGTATGGCCGCTATTTGGGGAAATACCGAACTTCACCTTGGCATCATTGCTGCGAATCTTTCTCTCTCGCGCTCAATTTATGGATACTTCCTGGCCGCAACCGGGACGGCACGTCGGGTGCCTCGGGTTCGGTATTCCCGACAATCGGCTCCAAGGGATCGCGGGGATTCCCGCTGAATAGCAACAGTGACCTGCCGCCAGGAGAGGGCGCAAGAACAGCGAGGTGGGTAGTGAGTCCAGCCAGATGGAGCTCGGAGACCATGTGGTGAAGACAACGGAGTTCCGGCTCGAGGAGGAGTCGGTGGAGCGAGAGGGTGGAATGGAGAGGGATAGGGTTACGCGGATGAGCTGGGACCAGAAGCCGATGCCAAAGAGAGGGTTCCAGGGCGGCAGAGTTTCGGGGGGTGGGTAGAGGTGGTATACTACAAAGAGACGGGCATTATTTTGGAGGCGTTTGTTTGTGGGTCATAACTAACGAGTCGGTGGTTGCATATCCTTCAGCGGGCGTTGTGTGTTAAAAAGCACGGGGGCTGTGGTATCTTACGACTGGGTGTTATGAGGACCTATCTTAAATGCCGTACTATATGAACCGATACCAGATAGAAGATCCACCTTTAAAATAAACCATTACCTGAGGGGAGCTCGACATGCTTTCACACCACGTCCTTCGTTTAGCAGAATATCTCGAGGTAGACACTCCCTTGTAGGCGACCCTTCAAAGTCAACAAAGCGTAGGAACGTTGGAGTCGTTCAACCCGTATAAGAAAACGTGGCACACCAAGGAAATGGGCGGATATGATGAGACTTTTGCCTTTGGATACGATTACCCACACGTCCCTCTTCCCTATCGTCTCAAAAGGCAACACCAGACTTAACACAACGAGCAGCCCAAACAGCGCTGCGCAAACAAACAGTGTTGCCGTCGTCCCCACATTAGCATAACCCCCAACCAGCACGCCCAGGATACCCCCCACACGATTAACCACCACACATAAACCATAGCCTGTCGCGCGATGCGCAAAGAGTAAAATCTCGGGTGTGTAGGCATAGATGGCTTTGTAGTAGATGTTTCCGCGCAACGTTAGAGCTTGTGCGTTGGCATTAGCAGGATCGGGTAAAAGGGGGAAGGATGCATAGATACGACGAAGGGGCAAACTGATGAGGGGGCGGCAATGGCTGCTGAGACTTGTAGCGTTTGCTGGGGTTGTTATCTGTATAGACTTAGTTTTCCTGTATAGAAACTATTCTCTATTTACTATAAATCCTTATACCCATTAGTATACCAAGAGTAGTTCTATGCCTGTCTATGAGCACCTGTAAACTCGTACGCTACATACTGTAACTACCCTCATACAATTAGGCAATTAACCAAAACTGCAACGCTAAGCAATCCCCATCCCACCGAAACCTGTCCGGCCAGGCCCGTCTTAACTGGAGATGCAGCACCCCCAGTGGCGGACCCTCCACCTGATCCCCCTGATCCACCCGAGCTCCCACTGCCACTACTCCCAGTAGTTGTCGCGGCCACGTTGCCAGATCCGCTGTCACCTGCGCCGGCCTTTACGCCCGCAGCCGAAATGACATACACCTGGCTATCTGCGGGATTTGTATAAGTAAACACCGACCCGCTAGCTGGCACCGTAACCGTCCCAGGCCCATTCGATAATGTCGCCGTCCCACTCGCCGGGAGGTTAGCTGCATCGTAGAATGTCCCGCCCGCGACAGCGGAGAAACCAAGGTCAGACTCGCACGGGTACTGGGCGATATAGGGTGCGCAGCTGTCGATCGGAGTGTTGAGGTTCGTTTGGAGACTTTGGACTTGGTTCAAGCCGATGAGCGTGGGGTCAGTGGTGGGGCAGATGCCATAGATGCTGGTACGGTTAGTGGACTCGCGTTATGTCTGGTGCGAGTGGTTTACCTCGACAGGGCAGCGCTGACCTCGCAGCACTCACAGCCCTGGATCCTCTGCACATTAGTCAAGGCGTCGCCTCCATTCTGATTGTTCACGCATGTCGTGCTCTGGGAGATGCTGCCGATAATCGCCTCGTAGACGTCTCCTAAGTTACAGGAGCAGGCGTCGGGTGCTCCTTTTGGTGTGGGAAAGTATGGAACGGGAGTCTTTGCAATCGGGAGGTTGATCAGGTACTCGATGATGTACGACTGGTACTCGCACTCGTTGACGCGGTTCCAGCAGTGGGACGCATAGCAGTTGTAGCTCAAAATATAGTTTGCGCAGCCACACGCCACAGTTTCGAGCTGGCTCGCGTCTGCGTCTGCGTGGTTCAAGCACTTGGATGTTGAGGCTGTTACAGCATTCAAACAGGTCTCCAGGCCGGATGCATCGCTACAACCCGTCGTGGTAAGTTGGACAACAGCGGTAGCAACGCCAATTGCGGCGAATACTGGCAATAGAACGCGAACCATAGTGACCTGAAAACCGGAAGACCTGGAAACCGGAAGACCTGGAAACCGGAAGCAACGCAATGAGGGGAATATAATATATTAAAGAGAAGGCGTTCTAGATATAATATTGGCAAATCTTCGTACTCTCTGGAGACCCAACAGACAAACAGAGACATAAAGGCCAGGACGGATTGAATAGGATCGAGAACAGGCCAACTTACATGCAGGAAACAATACCTAAGTAGGAAAGATGCGGTGTGCCAAAGGAGCCGCTGGGAACACGAGGCATACTCAAGGCTTCTTTCTGTTGTTGGCAATTCGGACGGTTGAAAGTGGCTGGGTCCAGTCCAGGGGAGTGCAGATGATGCCATGCCAACTACAGTAGATATAAACGAAGCTTTTTTAGCGCTGAGACCGTGCGCCACAAGCGTCACGATCACGGGGATCTGACACGCTACGGCCCGCCCTACGCAAATCTTACTTGCCCTGTCTGTCAGGGCTGAGTGGATTGTAGCCACGGGGTATCCATACAATACATAATACCAATCACGAACTCAGTAAAATACTTAATGAGAGCAATTAAGTGTGAAGCAATTCAATATGGAACAATTCAATATGGAGGAAGCCATTTCCAAAGCTAAATACGCATCTATGCTATGGAACTCACCACTTGGAGAGCCACACGCAGACGAGTTACTCGAACGAATGGAATTTTCTGCTGCAACTAGCATTGTTGATCTTGGATGTGGGTGGGGAGAACTGCTGCTACGAGCGGTAGCAAGAACAGGGGCAAAGGGAACTGGCGTTGATACCGAGCCCCTGGCCATCGATCGAGGGTTACGAGCGGCACGGGAAAGCCGTGCAGGCATTGAATTTGCCTGCCAATCTGCTGCAGATTGGCGAGAAACAAGAGACCGCGCCATCTGCATTGGATCGTCTCATATTTTTGGGGGCAGTCGAGCAATGCTCCAGCGGCTTGCGGAGATTGTACCCAAGGGCAGGGTTCTCGTTGGAGACACTTTCTGGGAGCGGCAGCCTACTGATATCGCACGAGAGATGCATGGAGATGACGTTCCTATGCTCATAGATCTCGTTGCAATGTGCCAGGAGACAGACTAGGAAATTCTCAATCTGACAACAGCGGATCAGAGGGAGTGGGACAACTTCGAGTCGAGTCACCGAGCCGGACTACGGCAGTGGATAATTGAGAATCCAGACTCGCCAAAAGCTCAAGAAATAAGAGAACAGCAAGATGAGAGAGAGCGTGGATATATCATGAACTACCGTGGCCTCTTGGGCTTTGCCTATCTTGTTCTAGGGCGATAAGAGGATACCATTTGGCACTCAATAATACATCATTTTGTTTCCCTTTGGGTAGATATATTTAACAATCAACTATTCTACAACAAGCTTCAAGTGACAAAGGCCACTTATAAACTACAAATATTACAAGCCTTCCTATTCGCATCAACTGCCCTGCAGCTGACTTCTCCCAATCACTGGCCAGTGAGGGCCTTTGCAGCAGTGTCATTAGGCTGCGCATTCCCGAAACCACAGCCGCCATCACGTTCCTGAGCAACGACCGGGCCAGCGCACTTCCCAGAATTGAAACCGCAGCAGGCTGACGCACAATCGGCATCGCTAGTGCAAGCTCCGGTGATGAATTGGCTTCCAGGAGCTGCGGCGGCGCTGGTGCCAGTGGCAACAGCTTGTCCCGCGGCTGCCTGCCCTGCAGCATTTCCGTTGTTGGTTGACGCACCGCCAGTAAGGGCCTTTGCAGCAGTGTCATTAGGCTGCGCATTCCCGAAACCACAGCCGCCATCACGTTCCTGAGCGACGACTGGACCGGCACACTTGCCAGAGTTGAAACCGCAGCAGGCTGATGCACAGTCGGCATCGCTAGTGCAGACACCGGTAATAAATTGACTCCCAGCAGCTGGTGCAGCGCTGGTGCCAGCAGCAACAGCCGCCTGTCCTGTAGCAGCATTTACGTTGGTTGACGCACCGCCAGTAAGGGCCTTTGCAGCAGTGTCATTCGGCTGAGCGTCCCCGAATCCACAGCCACCGTCACGCTCCTGGGCGACAACCGGACCAGCACACTTGCCAGATTTGAAACCGCAACAGGCCGATGCGCAGTCGGCATCGCTAGTGCAGGCCCCGGTAATGAATTGACTTCCAGCAGCTGGCGCAGCGCTGGTGCCAGCGGCGGCTGCTGCTTGTCCAGAAGCAGCATTTCCGTTGTTGACTGGTGCGCCGCCAGTTAGGGCCTTCGCCGCGGTATCATTAGGCTGCGCATCCCCGAAACCACAGCCACCGTCACGCTCCTGGGCGACAACCGGACCAGCACATTTGCCAGATTTGAACCCACAGCAGGCCGATGCACAATCAGCGTCGGTGGTGCAAGCTCCTGTAATGAATTGTGTGCCTGGGGCGACCTGTCGAAGTGAAATAGCTGGAAGGGCGACGGCCGGGATGGATACTAGCAGGAAGAAATCATTAGAAGACTGTTATAGCTGAAATAAATAGAACGGTTCGTGCTAGAACTCACAATTCAGAAGGAGAAATGCTAGCAAGCATGTTTTCTTAACACAACTGGACATCCTGTAAAATGAATGGGACAGGGCTCGAACTAGGGAGACTTGTATAAAGAATGGAAGTCGACGAAGGAATGGACTCGCACCAGGCGGAGAAAGAATGGAAACCGAGGAAAGAAAGAACTCGAATGGATAAATGCAATGGCAAGGAAAAGTGGTGAAATAACAGACCTGGTGGTTATATATACACTGAGCGCTTCAGCGCTTCAGCGCTTCAGCGCAACATCCCATAAATACTTCATTATTGACCTTCCTAAACGACGACGACGTTGACGTGAAACTCTTCAAACACTTGTGATTCCACCTCGGCGTTGTGGTTTGTTTCAGCCACGCCGAAGATTCATGTCTGGGCGCCAACTCACGGATCACCACATCTATTCTTGCCTGTATATGAGAATTACCTCACCAAGCAATTGCCATTTGCTAAGTAAGATCTATTATTTCGCCGGTTTTTGGCAATCCTATCTCAAAAACCATTTGTTGGTTGCTAGTGAGCATTTAATTCCGTGGCCTGTCTTTTCGTTCATAAAAATGCCAAGCTTTGATTTTCCCTAGAGATGTGCGCGTCTCCCGTTCCCCTGTATCACGATGCATGGCGATCTCCGATCCCCACGTTTCGTCTCGACCTCTTCGGACCGAGCTGAATACTTCCGCTCGGAGGTGTGAACTCCCGTACTTGTTCTCCTCGCCATAATTGTTTGCCATGCTTCACGATGAAATTATCATCATGTGAAGACAGAGACTGTTTCCTCCTACGGCACAGTGACTTAATACGTAATAGCTATAATTGGGACATGGGTTATTTACACATTGCAGCTGTTTGGATCCTTAATCCGTCTCATTCCCAAGAAGCCCAGCATCACCTGCCTCGAAGGGATGCTCTAACTCAACGCGCCGGATTAGATCCACGTGCTTCTGACTTCTCGGCGCTGCCTGGAACTGAAATTCGGTCGGATAGCTCAGGATTCCAGGTTTCGGCTTCACATCAACGGCAATTTCCTTTCCATCGTTACCAATTGACTTGGTGATTTTAAAGGTGGCTAAAGTCTGTACCATGTTGATATAGAGGCTCGAATCTGCAAAAAACCGACCAGGGCAAATCCTGCGCCCGTAACCAAACCCCTCTGTATCTGGATCAGGCTCGTTGCGCGGGCTAAGAAAACGTTCTGGGTCGAATGAGGCTGGATCAGAGTATACTTCTGGGTTGTGCAGGAACCACCACACAGCCGGGAGAAGTAATGCTCCTTTCGGGATATGAAGGCCGTTGTACTCAATGTCACCGTCGACTGCGTGCGGGAAGCCCATTGGCGCGATGGGCCACCATCTCAAGGTTTCTTTAACTATAGCGCTGATATACGGCAATCTGTCCCGGTCATCGAAATTTGGTAGGCGATCTGTGCCAACTACACGGTCAATCTCCTCCTGTGCCTTGTGCTGTACGTGAGGAAACATAACCATAGCCAGGGTGAAGACACTTAGAGTTATCACTGTAGTGTCCGCAGCAGCTCCGTAGAGGCTTGCCGCAGTCCATACAATAGCCTCCTCATCATCGGTGTTTAAAGTTGCGGTCTCGTTCTCAGACCCAAATTTGCGAATAAGCTTTGACACATAGGACTGCTGGTGACCGTTGGCAGCTATCTGACGCTGGGCAAACCGATAGGGGGTGTATGCAGTTGCACGGATGCTCTTTCTCCATTTTCGAGCTATCTTCTTAAATTTGACACCCGGAAAATTCTCAGGGATATGCCGAAGAATAGGAATGAGGTCAACTGGCCATGCCATAGGAACAGCGGCGAGAGAGAATTCAGTCATCATTTTGTCGGTCAAGTCAACCAAAACGTCAGGTTTGTGCGGCTCAATGGTGTAGCCATAGGTCATTTTTAAGATGGTGGCAGCAGCGGTGCTATACAACAGTCAATTTTATTACTTTCATATTTCGAGCATACAAACGGCCAAAAATCGCCCGAACTTACGTCTTGAAGTGGTCTAGGAAATTTTCCGGCTTGTTAAGCGCCCGTACGAGCTGCCGGCTTACTTCAATTTCTTGAACATCACGGAACTGTGCTGCTGACGCCTTGGTACCTAGTTCCTGGTGCAGAAACTTGCGGTGGTACCGAAAGGTGCTGGTATATCCTTTGCAGACCATGACGGTCTCGTAGCCACAGAGTTGATTTGCGAAAACCATTGTAGGCCGTCCCGACGTTTTGATTGAATTTTGCTCAAGCAGATCATGGGCCACCTTTTTATCATGGATGACAATGAGTGTCGTCCCAAGAACAGTTACGGAGCTGACGGGACCGTACAGGTCCTTATGCTTTAGCCAATGCTGGAATTCCGGAACATCTGCTGGGGGAAAGTCTCGGGCATTTCCCACTATCGGAAGCGGCTTTGGACCTGGGGGAAGGTTGCGTCGACCCGATCGACCAGAGGAGTATCGGTAGATGAGATATCCGATCAGGGTAATAATAATCCATTGCAACACGGATGGAAGCGACATGCTGTGTTCTTCTCGATTGAAAACTGTGACAGTTCGCGGTTGGACACGTCTTCAGGCTCAAGAATGTATAGTCAAAAGGAACAGCGAGAAACAAGAAGCTGAAGACAAGGCTCTGTCCTTTTAACCTTTCTGGGTTTATATAGAGCCCTATGAAGGTATCCGCAGGTCTTGGCTGATGGGCTTGGGCTGAGTGTAACGGAACAGGAAACTCACGATAGGCCACAATCACGAAAGTCAGAAGTAAAGAAGTGAGGTCCAGATTAGCGATATATGCGGGCTGTACTTGGCTGCCTATATTTATACTTGGGCTCGGCTAACGAGAAATCTAACAACCTCCCACTGTTATCTCCAATGATACAACAGTACATATTTCGAGGTCTTGGTGATCTACTTGGCGCCGTCTAAGCTGTTGTTCATCTTCCGGTTTTTTTTAGACGAAGATTACAGAATAATATTCATTAGATAAGACGTTAACTCGGCTATATCAATCACAGAGTGTCTCTATATATACTTTCCTGCTAGTATATACTGTCCTGCTAGTAAAAAACCATGGGCTAGTGGCCACGATATCTGAACGATCTCATGAAAGATGCAATGTGTGGTTTTTGTAGGATAACAAAGGTAAAGTTATAGAATAGTCATTTTATTTGGCTGTAAAGGTTCCTTTCCTCATTGACATACGAGAACTCTTCAAAATTGAGTTCTGCTATTTTTGGGATAAGCAGCTCGAGATTTAGATATTGTGGCTCGTTATGTAGTAGGCTTGTAATACCAGCACTTTGCGAATTAAAACCATGTCTGAACCACGGAATATAACCTGACAAGTCTATCATCACTATCCCTGCTGAAACAAATCGAGAAGATAGCTCAATGGACTCGGCCGCGGTGCTAGTATGAACTCTATAGATACCCAAAATCCAAGCAGGGCTAAACTCTCCTTCTTGGGCAAACCGCGAGCCATCATGCTCCATGGAGATAAAGTTTATGAGTGGTTTCTTCCATGTGTCGTACTGCGGCAAATTCGTTTCCTTAACGAGACCTCCCAACAATAATAAAATTTCAGTGACGTCCCCTAGGGATTGCCGCACACAGCCTGACTGGACCTAAGACGATGCCTCTACCTCACGGCGGGACCGTTACCTAGGCCTGGTGCCTTATCTGGGTCTATTGCCGCAATCACCTCCTCCAACAACTAGCGAAGCGACATAGATCTCCACTGCCCATCATGATTCCCGTTACCCCCTCCCCGAGCCTGAAGCACTGCCAGCCCCCCCTTCCTAGCACCATTCCGGAGTGCACTTATTAGGGACCACCCTAGAATCTGTCCGAGGCGAAGGACCTTGCCGTCCTTGTAATAAGGCGGTTCATTCGGGGTCCAACTTAGGTTGTAGACCGTCAACTACCCTCTTGTTAGTCCATGCTTCTGAGGGGGATTCGGGGACATACCACTCCATTTTCCCACTTCGACGCCATGTTGTGGCCGGGAGTCATGTGTTGACTTCAAACGACCCTGTGTTCACGAGGGCGATGCCAAGATAGGTAACAACATGACGGAAAGGGATGGCACATCCGCGAATACAATCGTAGCATTTCCGGAGTTGTACACACAAACCGTTGAGCGTTCGTAGAGAGAACTGGGCCGCTCCCCAGAACGACGCTCCGTTGAACATCTGTTCCAGCTCGACGTGGCTCAGTCGTCGACTGACTGCCTGGATCCTCTTGCTATCAGCTCCAATACTCAGCCGTATTCCACGAATGTGGTCATTGGCAATTGAAACAGCTATTCCGCCGGGGATCGTTCTCGTAAGTCCCATAGCGACAGTCTTGGGGATTGGCTAAAAACGCCGTTTAGTCACCATCAACGTCAGGCAACTCCACGCCAGATCCTCCTGGAGGCCCCCTGGTTCCCACTGAACGCAATATCTCTATGATGCGGATGGAAGACAAGTTGTTACGGTCGCAGAAACAAACTCCCACCTGACTTTATCTAGGCAGTACATATGTCAGTTAAGACTTATAAAAATCCAGCGTCAACCTACCTATCCCATTAGGGCCATAGCAAGTAATCATAGTAATCATGAGCCACCAGACGTTTGTCAAGACGTTGTCAGAACACGGAGCATCCTGGAAACCGTCCGGAGTTCTGCAAGCCAATAATCCTAGAGCACATATATGTCGGGTTTATCTGGATGCAAACGACGGCAATGAAGAGACCGAAATCAGATCAGAAGCGGGGACAGGTGGTTGTTTCGCGAGCTCCACTGTACCTGCCTAAGGAAACACTAGCACTAGTCTTGTGGCGGCATAAAATCCCCCCGATAGCTTACGCTTGGCAGGGCTCTTCAGGACGGAAAACACAGAAGGTCTTGTGCCCACAGCCCCGAACACCTCATACCCCCTCCGTTACGTCTCGTTATGCCTGGTAATTTCTCATTGTGTCCTGTAATACCCTCTCTCCGACTGGCCGCGCCCAACCCACTCCACGGCATTTACGCATGTATGAGCTCACACGAAGTGGGCACAGAATATACCATGTTATCTAATAATGGATGTTAGCCCTGGGCGATCCGAGATGTGGGGATGGGCTGAGATAAAGGTGTGGGGAGTGGCTGAGCGAATGGTGTGGGGAAGGGCTGATCAAAAGGTGTATATGAGCAGGACGATTTCCTGACAATCCTCTCCTCACCAGCACATACCAAACTTTCCCCAGTCCCAGCCAGCCTAAAGTTGCAGCCATGAAGCTCTCGAGCGCCGTCGCCTTCCTTCTCCCTGTTGTCGCCTTGGCGAACCCCCTCCCTGCATCAGATGCCATCGCAGATGGCGAGAGCGCTGGGCTGGTTCCTCGCTCGAAGCAAGTCTGCAAGATTGTTAATGCATCTGTTGTGAATTGTCGCTATGACCCCTGGGTCCCGAATAATGGTAAATAAGTGATCTGATCTTTGTAACGGGGTTCTGTTTGACATCAGTATAGCTCTGGATAGAATAAGGACAACCTTCAAGAAAGGTACTGGACATGACTTTACCTGCTACACCGAGGGCGAGTGCATTAACGGTAACTGGTGAGTATTGCCGCAGCGAGCATTCCAATTTATTAGGTGCAATGGCTGACTGGTGATGCAGCACATGGGACTGGGCCGTTAACTGGGGCTGCTACGTTCCAGGAGCGTATACTGACGCGAATTGCTCCAAGGGTAAGTTAAAAATCTGTTGTTATGTCTGTTGATTGTGGTAACTAATAGTTTCTGCAGCTAAACTCGGCCACTGTTAAATTAGAAAGTGCATATGAGAAGGAGAGGCAGGGGAGGAGGGGAGGAAGGGGAAGGAGCGGCTCACTTCCTCCAGCCACAACTATGTATCATTGGGGTTGCTTATAAGCAATTGCCTGTTTTCCGCCTAACTTAGGATCCTCAGTCTAGGCCGGTGGGATGGAACTGGTGGCTGATCCCACGCATGTCGTGAGAGGAATTTGTAGCTTTGTGGTACATCGTCTTCTTGCTTCGGATTTCCGTCGTGCATGTCTCCAGCCCGATCTTGCTCCTAATTAGCTGTCTCAGCAGTTCTAATCGCTACTTACCAACTATTGAAAACAGTCTATCTCGAGTGTCGCGAAGGAGATCATTTTTGTGTCCGTTAGGCTATTCGCCGTAAGTAATTGCTTGCTAATATTTAAGACCTACTTACCCTCTTGATATGCTTCATCAAGCCAGCCTTTTGGGTGAAAGGAGACGCACAGCCTCTAACTAGGCAATCCCACTGTCTGTGCTGCATTACGTCGGTGAGACGTGTAAAGGCTAGATTGGTGTCGAAAGATGCCTGTGAGTAGTGGGAGTAGGCAACCCTGTTGAAGGTGCGCGCAAGGAAGTTGAGCTGAAAGGTGGTGATTTCCAAGTCGAGTAGGTGAAGGTTATCGGCCCTATATGACTAAGGCAGCAACATCGCTCGATGATGTTTCAAAGATCTATACGTTTTTCTGTCCCTCTTAAGACCGTGTGGATTAGGATGGTTGATGCTAATGGTACATCTATCCTATTTGAGGCCGTGAGGAATAGCAATGTGGGGGTATAGATGCGTGCAGAGGATGTCGATTCCTCTTGACCGAAACTAAAAGCCAACCATTAATAAAGACGCCTTGGTGATTCGGAGCCTTGTGAGTCCGCTGATATCAAGGCGTTGCTTGCCTCCCCATTTGATGGAACTCTTTCTCTAGTCTCTTTCTCTAGTGCTTTCTCTGTGCTCTCGCTCATGGTAAATGGAGCCTAATCTCCTCCACGTTTATCACAACTCAGAAACGACTAGAGCTCCTCGAAACGCAATGCCCATGGGTATAAATATAAAAAACGAAAACAAAACACTCGGCCGCTTCCTAACGGGCTAAACTTGAGTAAAGACCCAGTTAGGCTTGCGTGCAGGAGTGGGCTATTGCTAATTCATTTCATCCCCGTCGAATCCGCCGCATATATCCCTTTCATCTTTTAAACGATGCTTCTTCTCTCGCAGAAGCATACGTATAATCGTCTGGGCCAGTCTAGACCTCATCCATAGTCGCCTTTCCCAAAATAGGCTTGCCGAATTAGACTGCAGTCTTAGTGTTGAATTCTGGGCAATTAGGCCAAGGCCGTCGTTGTCATCGTTAGAATGCTCTTATAAGGTGAAGACGCGGTCTCTCTTATATAGCGCCTGAATCTCACACAGGGCGCAAAAGCCGAATAATCCCCTGCGATGAGACGCGCGAACCAGCGCCTAAATTGCGGATCTTCGCATAGGACTTCCAACCCAGGGCCGACTGGCAGCTGGAGATAGAGATTGGTGTCCCCGTATAGTGCTACTCCGAACAAAGTAGGTATTTGATTTGTCCGTTATAAATAAATGGGTGGCCGAGATGATTCGACATCGCATTGCGTCTTATTGATAAATGGGACGATGAGAAAAATATCGGAGATAGGGTCCTCACTGCTCCCAACATTTATGAAGCCGTCCAGTAGAAAGTTTGGGTTAACCTGGTCCTTGTGAATCAAGTGAAGTCGCATCTGCTATGATTACTCCCAGGGACTTTTCGGAACGAGAGATTCAACACATCGCCAAAGAAAACATAACAGTGTCCTCTTAATTCCAAATTTTATGGATTTTTATTCCCGTCCAGGGCACGAAGTCTCCATTCCTAGCCATATCGGAGCCTAGGGCTTATCGATTGTAGTTGCAAGCCAGCGACGAGGCTGCCAACCTGCCTAGATTTGCAAACGACACCCTGAGTGTTGTAAACAATACAACTACCCTTTGAATAGTATTTCTCTGCCAACTGACTAGTGAGAACTGTATGCTGTATAAAAGAAACCGCCTCTAGACGAAAGGAGTCGCAGTTGAAATAGCAAGAAATGCCGCGAGCAGAAGAAAGACATGACCGAAATCTGGAAATGTAAAACAACGCATGCATCAGAGGGGGTGCCTGTCTACAACATACGCTCTGGCGCCCCGAAGTCGTGCATACAGTAGTAGCTATCTAGCCCATCTGAATCGCGAAGCTCCAATGTTTCGATTCTAGACATAGCACCTGTAAGCGCGTTTAGTTGAGGGTGGTAATCCGTAGCCACGGGACAGCGTTCATATAGCGTCTTCGCAGCTGGGAAGCTATAGCATGCTCCCAAAAGAGCGTCTTGCGTCGAATAAATATCATCGCTCCCAGTAAGCATGATGTCCGTGAGACGTGTGAAAGCTGGATTGGCGTCAAAAGGTGGCTCAGAGCAAGCAACCCTGGCCTCCTGCTCCTGCGTCCATAATGCCATGTGCTTCACAACAGGAGGGACAGCTAAAAAGGCTCCAGAACAAACAAACCCGAGATAAATTGCCATCATCTGCAACCTACTGAAAGCGGATCATCTTCTCGACAGTAGTTGTTGTGGTGTTGACCGAAACCAGTATATGGAGAAGGCACCCCCCGTATTACAAGAAAGTTTCCCCACAGCCACGCGTTGATACTCCTGCATCTTTTCGTCTCGACCGACCGAGCGCACGCACACTCTAGCCCGATGATAAACGGCTTCCATGAGCGCTACAATTTCAACCGCAAGCTCTATTCCTTGCATGCGCTTTAAACGTTGCCGCTGCCAAAGTTCGGTACCAGGACGGGCTTCAAAGCGACGACGAGCCCCGCCGATACGTCGGTATCACCGTATATTGTCGAGATTATCGCTGCAAACTCGAATGTCATCTAGCTAGTAACAGGCACGTCTCTATGTGCTCTGAACTCGGCTGTCAGAAGGTGGCTGCGGGCCAGGTCGGGTTTGCTTAAGGAGTCGAGCGAGGAGTGATTCCCCATCTCACAGTATCAGGATTTCTCTGCAGAAAACAAGCCGGGGGGGTAATCCTCTGGTGGGATTTGCTCGCCGACACACACGATGGACTCGTATACCCACCATCGTGGTGCCCGCATTGTGGTAATGAAGGTGTCAAGTGTGACGCCGCGTCTCACCCATCATTCTGAGTGGATCCATCTCCATGGATGGCCCGAATGTGGAGTTGAGGTTGTGAAAAAATTGTAAATATGAAAAATTTGATGTATATATATAGGATATCGACATGTTGTCGACGGGAACCACAGATAGGCTAGTATTTATATATAGCCCACACCTGCCAGGAAGAGCACTAAAAACTAGCTTCCGCTTTGGTGTGGATTTTGGCGGACGGACTGGCCCGAAGTTGGGTCTGTTCCGTTGCTGTTCTGTGGATGGCTGGCTGGGTGTGGGCGGGAGGCTGAAAAAGAAAGAATGTGAGATGTGTGGTATATATTTGAGATGATGATGTCGAGAGAAATTTCATGGGCGAGAGAGGATCTTAAGTAGCCGATAAAAATGAAAAAGTTTGGCCTCACAGACAACTGGAATTTGTAATAATAGTTTGTTGTAATGATAATTGCCCTTCAAAACATGCCTGACCCGACCAGGACTCAAAAAAGCGAGCACATGCACACCACAAGCAGTTTCCCCTCCAAGCCCCAAATAAAAATTCAAAGCCGCTCAATTGCTGTCTAACTACTCGCATCCAGGTATCAATCCCAGATGCTTCTATAACCCAAAGATCTATATGCTATGTCGCTATGCATCTCAAAACCAAAAACTCAAAACGACAAACAAATAGACAAAGCCTCCTCCGATAAGTCCCCCCAACAATCGCTGATGTCGAGAGGACCCCCCCTTCCTCCCCCCTCCCAAAATGCGCCGCCGAGAGACCCCATTCTATTGTCGTAACTAACCCAAGATCATAACCGCCATTTTCCCCATCAATCCATCCATCCATAAACTTTTTCGTTAAAAATCCTCCATAAAATTCTCTGCACGGGTCATTGGGTGCATTTTTTGCTGTCAGGCCACCAGGGCTCGGGCAGGAGGGTGTTTCGTTTTTAATACCCCATATCCGTATCCATCTCATAATACGGCAGCGCCAGCATAAGCATCTCCTCCATATCCGGGATCCGCTCCTGAACAACCTCATCCTCCCCACTCTCCGGCTCCTCACACTCCACAATCCTCTGCGGTGGATCATCAAAGATAAGGCTCAATCTCTCCCCCGTCTTCCTCCTCAGCCTCCGCAGCCCGCTCGCGCTAGCCCCAATCTCATTCGCATCATACGGCTTGATATCCTCATCGTCCGTCTCGCTACCAATACTCTGGCTCAGCGTGCGCTTATGTATGCTCCCCGAACTAAGCCGCTTCATGCGCTTGAGCAGGCGCTGCTTGCTCATCCAGGCGTCGTGGTCGTCGCGGGGTGCGCAGGCGAGGAGCTCGAATTCGTCGGCGAGGCGGGTGGCTTTTGCGTCGGCGGGGGCGGGGGTGGGGGGTGTGTGTTCGGAGGTCTCGGAGGAGTGTTCGGAGGGTGCGCGGGAGGAGGCCGCGTCGCTGTAGTGGTCTGGGAGGATGACAGACAAGTCGTCGTCGTCGGAGTCGCTGGAGTCTGTGTCGTGGAGGGAGGAGAGGATGAAGTTCGCCGGGATGAGACTGCGCGTGCTGTGGTGCAGCGGGGACTGGATCTCCGAGTGCTGTGTTATGCTAACATGCTCGCTGTCGATGGAGCGAGCGGGGCTGTTTGAGCGGGAGGAGCGCGAGGAGGAGGAGGTGGAGGAGCGGGGACTGAGGTCCTCGAGGCGCACTTGCGGGATGTAGGTGAAATTGTGGCCTTGGCCGACGGGGCGGATCTCGTCGTGGGTCGGCGGGAGGGGCCGCGAGAAATTGCGCATCCCGGGGCGTGAGGCGGGGTGCGGTGGCTCGCCAAGCGGGAAGGACGAGGTGGTGGGTGTCTCGGGCGGTGAGGAAGGCACCGTGGGGCGGCGCGCGAACCGCACGTTGGGGGTGGAGGGCTGGGAGTCGGAGGAGGAGTCGGAGTCCCAGTCTGAGGAGTCGGATGAGGACGACATTTTTGGGGGGTTTTATGTGTATGCGTCGTCGGCTTTGGAGCACGCTGGGTGGTTTGCAGGTTGGGTTGTCGGTACTATCGGTCGTGACGGCGATAGGGTATGAAGGTCTCTCCACAGAGGAGAATCCAGTCGAGGGGAATTGCAGCTCATGATAAGAAGTAAACGGATAGATGTTGCACGTAAGACGCTCGAGCTCTCTCTAGGGGGCTTCTCGAGGATACTATGAGGTGATCTTCCTTGGATAAGAAGGGATAATAAGGGCGGCGGCCGGAATTCCAAGAAAAGTGTGTGGTCGGGTATGGGACTGGGTGGGAGAGTGAGGGGTGGCCACCACTCTTTTTCTTTTCAGATTGATTGCTTTGATTGCTGACGGGAAGGAAGGAGGTGGGCAGTCGACGGCCGAGGAAAGGTACAGTATATATAAAATATATGTATATTTATATGTATATATATATATACGTGTATATATATATGACGAGAGGTATAGGGAGGGGGAGGAGGAGCCTTTTTGTAGCGGACGGTTTCAGTCGGGGAGGAATGGGAGGAAGGTGGGAGGAAAGTAGAAGGGTAGGAGGGTAGGAGGGGAAGGAAGCACGGAGGGGTCAGATAAAGTGGGTGGGAGAGAGTTGTGGATAAATATAACGCGAAAACCTGTCAGTTTCGGCGCATCTGCGCTGTGTGTGCGTGGGTATAATTATCGTGGAGAGCAGCTGTTGGTATGATCTTTAATCAAAAGAACCAGGGGTGGACTTGATTAGTACGGTTATAGTACAGATAATACAGATAATACAGTACTTGTTAGTATCTAAAGAGGACCCTCGTGGAGGTTCGTGGAGGCAACAAATGCAGCAAAATGCACCAAATGGCACCAAGCAACGGTATGAAACCGCAGCGTCGGGTTGCAATGGCTGAGAAGGGCGAGGGAAAAAAAAAGCTTCCATGGGGAAATTTGGAGTCGGGCAGCAACACAGCCAGAGGGGAAATCACACTTTTTTTTTTCTTGCGGCTGCAGCCAGGTTGTGTAGTGTTTTCTGTGGCACCATTTGCCCATTTTGCCCACAATCTTGGCCGCATGCGGGAATACAATTAACAGCTAAACAGCAAGCAGCATTTTTATTTAATTTTGATTCCCACTCGTGCTGCGTGCGTGCGTGAGTGCGTGCTGGCAAATCGGACCGCGACGGATTATATTGTGCATAATAGAGTGCAAACAAAGTAAGGAGGGAGTACTCCGTATCGCGGTCATGTTTATGGCCATGTATAGTCATCAGGTACTGTATATCATCAAGGTATATCACGACCCAGCTATGTCTGAGCGAAGTAAGTGCGTTGCGTTGTCAGAAGCGCAATTTCAGGCGAAGACATGAGAGGACGAGCGCGCCTTCGTGACCCGGCGTCACCTAGCGTCACTCAGAACACTTAGATCCTTAGGTCTAAGTTGCTTCGTTTTGAAGGCTGAAGGAGGCTCTCTATGCACTCTGCACACAAATTCACGCACAGGGGAATCACACAGGGAAGTGGATGGAATGATATCGTGGGATGGCGTCGACGAGGTTTGTGTGGGTTTACCGGTTTACTGCCCAACCGGCGCTTAAAGTGATATAAGTCCGTCAGCGACGTGGGTGAATGGGTGAGGAGTTGTGGTGGATTGGATTAGATTTGGGGCATAAACTCAGCACAGGCTCTCACTCACAAGCACTCGGGGATTGAATTCCACACACATTCCACGCACGCGCGCCGGTCTCAATCTCCTCGTCTCAGCTATGACGTCTCATGGGGATATATATAGATGGGCATGAACAATAAGACGCGTATCGTATGTGGTAGGTATATTTAAGAAATAAGGAAATATTACGATAATACGATAAATCACAAATCTCAAACTCAATCGAGGCCCGAATATGTGGTTCGGCGGTTCGGCGGCGGTGATTGGCGCACGTCATGAAACTGCTTCTCGTCCACGGCATGTATTGAAGAGTACGAAATATCTACTGTACTGCTCCATAACTGAGCTGTATAACTATAATATATAGCTGAATTGTATAATATAACTTCTGTATTACTCTACTCTATAATACATGTTGTGCTCGTGTATTGTAAGCAAAGTTACCTGTTACTGAAGAGTAAGGTACATACAACACAACGCCTAAGTACTACATGTTCGTTGTACCTTACATCGCCCTTGTTGCCGATTATCACGATAGCAAACAAATCGCGTCCCTGCCCCGCGTCTCCCTCACCCTCCTCAGCTTCCCATTGTTGACTCGTCAGGGAACACCCCTCCTCCATAACACCACGTATCACTCCCACCTCTCACCCTCAACAAACATGTCGTTCCTCTCCAACCACCTCGAGCAAATCTCCCTATCCGCCCAATCCATAGCCTCTCTCCCGTACGTCCCCAACCCTCAACCCCCAACTCCACAAGACCACCCGCATTAACCACGCCCCCTAGATTCCCCCCACCCAAGATCTTCACCAACGCGCTCCTCGCGTCCCACGACATCACAGCCCTAATCCGCGACACCGAGCCGCACGAACGCGCCCTCTTCTCCGTCCCCCCGCCCCCCCCGCGCGACTCCTCCGTCTACCCCGATCCCGCCGCAGCCAGCACCGCCTCGCGGCGACAAACCGTCTTCAACGTCGCAGGCGGCGAGGTCGTCTCGAGCGCAGCCACGACCTCTCGCGCGCCGCGGCGGAATACAGCGGTCGCTGCGGTGCTAGGGGCGGATCTGAACTCGGAGATCCGGAAGAGCGAGAATGTGCAGAAGGGCGATTTGGATGTCGAGGTGCTGCTGAGGGGCGCGGAGAAGCTGGGGGAGGTGTATGTGATGGAGGGGGCGAGGGAGAGGATTGCGCAGCTACGGTCGCGGTATGCGAGGATACAGACGAGTTTACAGCATTATGAGCAGAAGGTTGTGAAACAGACGAGGGAGCTGGAGAGGATGAATAGGCAGGGTGATTGGGATGGGGATGGACTGGATGAGAATGTGGATGTTGCCGAGGAGGAGGACGGAGATGCAGAGGACGCGGTGATTACCGATGAATTGTTAAGGCAAGAGGAGGAGGAGATATTGGAGTTGGAGAGGAAGAAGAAGGAGCTGGAGGAGCGGGTGTCGGGGATGGAGAGGGACCTTGGGGGGCTGCTGCGATGATACGTGTCAATGTGCGGGTGTGGGTGCACCACGTTCAACACAACATCGTCAAATGCTCATTTGTTGACGCTCTCTTTATATACGAATTGATACCCAAATTATGATCCAACGCACATGATAAGCACTGCTTGACTGTTGCCGCGGTTGCCATTTGAAATTGATACTTGCAGTCAAAGGCGGTGAGTGCTTAGACGCTGTATGTAGTTTAGCTCCATCTAGATACCGCGATGGCGAGGCCGTGAGACCATGAACTTCGTTTCTCGAACGTCAAATACACTGCCGCAGATGAGCCGGGGTTAACAACCCAAACTATTCACTTCGCTATCACGTAGAATTCATACTATCAGACAGCGACGATGAACGGCTTCCAGAATCCCCAAGGCCAGCAGCCGCCCCAGCAATCACCCCAGCAGTCTCTCCAACAGCCTCCCCAGCAGCAACAACCCCAGCAGCAGGCACAACCTCGCCCTATGCTCTTCAAGCCGGAGCACATGCGCGCGCTTCCTGATAAATTTAGCATAGAAGAGAAGAAGAAATGGGAAAATGGCCTCGCCATGCTATACCGACAGATAGAGGCGAACCCGCCCGACACACAGGCGCATCGCGATGCGGCAAAGAAGATCCGCGACTTCTCCGTGACTCTACATAATAAGATGCAGGCGACTGCGAATCGTCCACAGGCCAACCCAAATCAGCAGCGTCCACCTGGTCAGGCTCCTTCACAGCAGTCGCAGGCTGATGGCTCTGTGCCGCCGTCCCAGCCTCAAGCACCCGCCCAAACTGCGCCAGCGAGGCCGCCTGTCTCCGAAAATATGCGGAATCATGTGAACTCATTCCCGTACGTTGCGCCGACAACCTTGGGTCCTGCAGAGGCGGCACAGTGGATCCAGGAGATAAAGGGAAAATACTTGAAGGCGCTTCTTACGATGGAGAACACGGCGGGAGGACTCAAACGACTTGAGGCTCAGGTGGCTGTGAGGACACAGGGTGGAAAGCCCTTAACGCCAGAGGAGCAGAAGGAGCTGCAGATAAAAAAGGATTCATTCCAGAAAAACCACGGTGATGCCAAGCGTTTCGTTGATCAGTTCCGGAGACAACAGTCAGATGCGGCAGCACAAGCACAAGCACAAGCCGGTGGCTCTCAGGCTCAGCAGCAACCCTCTCACCCACCGCAGGGAATCGCAGTACCTCCCCGTCCAACAATGAATACCCAGCAGCCAGCACAAAGCCAGGCGATGGCGCAAACTGAAGCGGTGCAGGCAGCGATGCAAGCTGCGCGAAACCAGCAGGTCAACGGCGGCCGTCCCAACGCCCCGCCCCCAAACCAACCCCAAAATGAGCAACAAAACCAGAGTCAACCAATCGGTGCAGCAAACGCGGCCAACATGCCGCCAGCCCAAAATGCGCAAGGTGGTGGTGCTGGTGGTGGAGCGCCCATAAAATCGGAAGGCGCGACAGCTCCTGGCGGCCTTCCTCACGTCAACACAGCGCTCGCAACAGCCCCTCACATCCAGCAAATGCAGAACCGTCCACCCGCGCAGAATTCACCACAATCCGCCGTTCCGCCCGCAGCGACGTCAGTTGGTCCCCCCAAGCCGCTCACGCACTCTGATGCGGTTGCGCACGCGGCGCGCTCGTATTCTAGTAGTCAGGCTGCTACGGGGCAGCCGAGCGTGATGGCGAGCCATTCGCACCCACCCTCGCTACCGCGCGATGCGCCTAATATAAAGACGAACTTGATGCCGATTCCTAAGGTTCTTCCACCACGCGCTACGGAGTCGCCTCATCCGATGCAGATGCCTCCGACGAGACCTACGTATTCGGGGGGGGCTTCGGGGAGTGGGAGTGGACTTATGCAGCAGCCTGTTATGCAGAAGGCGCCGGGGTTCAATGTTGAGGGGGATGCGGAGAGGGTGTTGAATAAACGGAAGTTGGATGAGCTTATTCGTCAGGTTACTGGGGGGGGAGAGGGGTTGGATAATTCTGAGGGCCTTACTCCGGAAGTTGAAGATGTAAGTTATGCGTTATTATGTTCATAATATCTCTCGATCTACCCAAATTCACCATCAACCTCACAATCTCCTCACCTCCCACCCAACCTCCCCGCCACACCCAAGCTAACCAACCCCAGTGCGTCCTCTCCGTCGCCGACGAGTTCGTCGACCAAGTCATCACCGCCGCCTGCAAGTGCGCCAAAGCGCGCGGCTCCAAGACCCTCGAGATCCGCGACATCCAGCTCATCCTCGAGCGCAACTACAACATCCGCATCCCCGGCTACGCCTCGGACGAGATCCGCACTGTGCGCAAGTTCTTGCCGGCACAAGGGTGGATCGCTAAGATGAGCGCGGTGCAGGCTAGTAAGGTTACGGGGGGGAAGGCGGATTTGTGATGGAGTGTGGGGTAGGGATGGGAGGGCGTTTACTTTGTTTTCTTTTCATGGATGGGGCGTTGAGGGTGGGGGGGAGTGTAATATCAGGGGTGCTTTTCGGGGGTGGAGGAGCATGGTGATTTGTGTGGGCTTTTGTGGTTGGGATGAGGTTTAGTTTCCAACAATGCAGTGGCTTTCAACCAACTCCTTTTCCGACGCGTCTTTGTGGTGTCTTATTGTTTACCTCTAGGTCTCTGAAGATCGTATTTCACCTGTCCAACCACACACTGTTACTCATCTGAAGTTTGAGAATATGGAGATGGCTCAGAAATATTCCACAGCATGGTAAAACAGTGGCGGAGGTTCAAATCCACGCCAACTCATCAACCTCACCTACCATCCTCCACAGAATGAACCACCTTCCCATAGAGTACCGGAGGCTACTTGAATTTAATAATACATACATGCACGATGAGCCTCATCATATGTAAAGGTAAGCACGAGAACTAGGGATCTCTTATTGGCCATCTGCCATTGAAACAGCTCATACAGAGCATACAGGTTTGCTGCCTTGGCTTCAACAGTAGTATAATTTTGAGAGAACTCGTCAACCGAAGGAGAGGGTCAAGATGCGGCCTTGCTCCGATGACTTCCTAACCATCAAAGAACTTGATGATACCTACTTCTACCTCTAAGACCTATACAAGGTTACGCCTCATCTAGTGACTCTCTACGCAAAGGAACAGTGGGACGACTTTCCCTAGGTTTTCCACTTGGACATACCCGTAGGACATGCTGATGTCTTTAGCGGTGTCTCGCCAGGATCATGGCGACGACAGTAAAATCTGACGACAGCGGGGGGTGGAACAACAGCGGGGTTGCAGCGGCAGCATTACGATAGCGGTGACAGCATTGCAAAAAATGACTAAGGTGGTGTTGATGGTGTATGGCTTCTAGAGCCCAAAGAACCGGTATTGATGGTCCTAGAGCTTCGACATGTGGTCACTCTCCTTCACAGTTTATGCGTCTTTGATCTGTAAATTTTCCTTCAGATTCTGATGAATAATATAGGGTTGCAGATTTTGCGATTAACATGGATCTCGTAGGAATGTGACGCTTGATATCTCTCAAATCGTATCTATAAACACATATATATCTAAGCTATTGTGAGCTCCCACCATTCGTTTATGGAATCTGGCAAGACTAGAAAGGTTCAGGGCAAAGACCTACCCACTGTCCTTAGGGTTGGACTTCACCACTGTGATACTATTTTGAGATTCTAAAAACCCCTTGCCCTGTCCCTGAAGAATCGTATCATCCATCCCAATCCGTGTATTGGCTCAGGGTTATAAAATAGCGTTCCGCGGTCTACAGTAGCTTTGGTCTGTGGCGGAGCCTTCAGTGGGGGCGGGAGCGGGGCCGGGGCTTACGACGATAACGAAGGGGTCAACCAGGGAACAACAACGATAAGACCAAGCTCCCAAACCCCGAATCAGCCCACGACGACGCCAAACGTCTCCAGAACAAAACACAACACAACACAAACACAAACAAACAACTCGACAACACAAAATCCTCCGAATCAAACACCAGACACCACAGAGCTACCTCTGACCTCTAAGAAAACACCACACAAACCCTACAATGATCACGCAACCACAATGTACGTCCCCCCCATCCCACCGCTCCCCCCCCTTCCAAGAACCCCCTCTAACCCCCTCACAGGATCGACCCATCCCTCCGCCTCCGCCGCGCAATCCACACGCACTCCCTCCCCATCGTCCGGCGCCTCCTAACCACGCACCCTCACCTCCTCCAAAACCCCGACCTCACGCCCTCCCCCCCCGGCCTCTCAAACACCTCTCTCCACCTCAGCGCCTCCCTCCCCTCCCTCCCCATAACGCTGCTCCTCCTCTCCCTCGGCCACGAAGCAGGGGGTATAAGTCTGAATACCCTGCACCAGACGCCTCTCATGCTGGCGGCTAAGAATGGACACGCGGAGGTCGTGCATGCACTTCTCGAATCTAAGGACGCGGGGGGAATCGGGAAACGCGATAGTCGGGGGAGGGACGCGCTGATGCTGGCTGCGGCGAATGGATTCGATACCTGCGTTCAGCTCCTTCTCACGCACGCCCCCGCCCCCTCCGCTTCAGAACTAGCAGCAGACCCCCACCTCACCCCCTCCCGGGCATTACTTCGCGCACAAGACGCAGATGGGAACACAGCCCTCCATTTCGCCAGCGCGAACGGGCAGTTATTGGTCCTCCGGACGCTGGTGGCGGCGGGGGCGGAGCATGAGAGGAGGAATGCGTGGAGTTGGACGGCGATGAGTTATAGTGCTACGGTGGCGGCGGAGGTGTATTTTAAGGCGCTGGTGGGGGAGAGGGAGGAGAGGGAGGAGAGGGAACGGGAGGGGGAGGGGTTGGGGATTAAGGGGGTGGGGGGGATGAAGGGGGGGTTGAGGTTGGTGGGGGATGAGTAGGGGGGTGTTGGGTTATGATGAGGGGTGGGGTGGGGAGGGGTGAAGTTTTCTTTGACTGGGAGAGAGATTTCGATATTGCAATAAGCGCTGGAGTCGGGGAGTCATAACGTCTACGAATATAAAGTTTTTGCTTTTGATCTATATTATAAGCTGCGGAGCTTCTATATACTGCATTGTTGCAACTACTACCTTTCTCGGCACGTGGGTCTTGATCCCAAACTTTGGCCTTGGATTGCTCAATACGTACAAGACACTCGCACGCATTGCCCACAAATATCGCTGTACAACAACTTCATTTCTTGTTTACTAATGAATACTCCCCAGACGGTCCCCTTTCATGACATCATACCCGTCGACCAGTCCGGGCCCGACTATCCCTATCCCACCCCTGATCCCACACACCTCATTATATGCCACCACCACGTCACAGCCTGACCCAACCCCCATCCAAATGAACGCCCATGCAACCCCCCTACCGCCGTACCCCCGCCCAGAGAAAGGGGCGGAGAGTTTGGCAATCGTAAACGAAAGTATACTGGGTATAATTGTATATCCGAAATCCTGCGAAACAAACCCAAGGAAACACCCCCCATAAAACCCAGAACCCAGAGTCCCACCACCCAGTCCGGTCCCCCTACCACCCGCGCCAAAAAACAACCCCCTCCACAAAAGGAAACATACAAGTGCCCAGAAGCGAGTGTAGATAGGTGCACGGAATGGCGTCAAGGTGTTGGCTCCCGCGAGGAGGTCGATGGAGTTGTTATGTACAGCGCAAGAAAGCGCATTGCGGAGCTGACACGTAGAGGCCATGTCGATAATCCGTTCCAGACCAAGTGGGACCTCGCAGTTCGAGGGTTCGTCATCCCAAAGGAAAATAAGAGGGGAAAAAAATACAATCAGGAGAATATCAAGGCCGTTACATGATGACGCCAAGGAAAGGAAAATGAATTGTCGTAAGACCTAGCCAAGGAAACCAGACTCATACCTGTCTTCCTTTCCCCATTCCAAAACACTTTGAAAAAAATCGTGAATTGGCGGCTAGGGGCTGTACCCGGATCGGATCATATAAGTCATTTTTAAAGATCCAGAACCATCCCGGCTCCTCCCTCTTTTTTGACTTTATTCATCCGTCTGCATGAAACCCCCTCATCCATCTATTTTGCAGCCCCTTACAAATGGGACCCAGAAGGAACGACTGCGACGACGCGACTAGACCAGGAGTGAGCACGGCAGGTAGGACAGTAGGACAAAAACGTCCTAAAACGCAGCTGCCGCATTATTCCCACTCTCTCCAGTCGCCACGGCCACAAGCGCCTCTAGGCGTAACATCCCATCATCAGCCTTCACTGCTTCCCCGGGCGGCGGCAACGTCACAGCCCCGTACGCCGCATACGCCTGTCCAATCGCAGCTGGGACAGCCCCATTGAACTCCTGACCCTGACCCGGCCCCTGACCCGGCCCATTCCCTCCTCGCCCGTGCTCCTGTCGCATCTGCCCTCCCTGCTCCGCCGCTGCCCGCTGTCCCTCCCGATCGCGCTCGTCCCATCCCCCACCGGGTTGCTGGACGATCACGGGCCCGTAATCTCCATGCCCCGTCATCCGCGGCGTCCCAGGAATTCCGTTATCGGAACTACTCGAACCCCCCTCGGGAGACGGGCGCTGGCGCTGCGGTATCGGTCCCGCATACCAGCCTTGCCTCTTAGACTCGCGGGGAGTCAGGGGAGGGGCACTAATGTGGTGGTTCGGATGCCGGGTTGGGGGTTCTTGGGCTGGGTAGGTCGTAGCGCTGAAGCTTACGCGCGGCTGGGGGCGAGAGTACACTTGTGACTGTTGCGATGCGCGCTCCTGCAAGGCACGTGTGGCATCCGTGGCCCAGGCGCTGGCATCATCAGGGCGGGAAGTTTGCTGGGCAATCTCAAGGCGCGTGAAGTTATGTGGCAGGTTGATATCCCATTGTCTGGCAGCTGCGATAGAGCGGTCTTCAGACCAGGCGTACTCAGGGCGGGTGGGCGTGTCGAGTTCCATTGGCGAGGGGTTACGGCGGGGTGGGGTCACCGGACGTGATAGGAAGGATTCGATTCCGGGGAGGGTGATTTGACCACTGGTTGCGGGGGCGACTGATGGTGCGGGAGTGGGACGGTGGGAAGTAGAAGACATAACACTTTGCAGCCTACTAGTAAAACCTGGTTGCGACTCAGGGTGGTGCCACGTGCGGCGGCGAAAGTCATCAGCGGCACTGGCAAGGGACTCCCGCCTCGACCATGACGAGCTTATCGGCGAGGTTGGACTCGCCATAATGCTTCCTGATGGCGAGAAGGACTCTTGGCTGCCAGAGCTCAGTGGTGCTAGCGTTGGCGGTCCGAACGACGACGCACCAAAGCCTTGGGGCCCGAAAGGGTTCTCTGAGGACGGCACGGATAGGCGACGAGCAGCCATCCGGCGTTCCGAGTACATGCTGGCTGTTCTCGAGTGGCCGCGGACGGGTGATCCCATGGCCGAGCTCCACTGCGAACTGTCATACCCCCCCGAGTACCTCGACGACGTAGGAGTGTTGAAACCGCTATTGACGAAACCGCTCGACGGCACATAGTGACCCTCCGTGGACGCATAGCTATCGAACGAAACCCGTGACCGCGGGTCGCCAGGCATGATGAGGGGCGCCGGCCTGCGACGTGGATCCTCGCGGCCCGCATAGATGGATCCGATACTCGAGGCCGATAGGGAATTCCTTGTATGGCCACGGGGCTGACCGGGCTGAGTGCTCGATGTGCTAGCCCGCGAGCGGTTACCGACCGGCCTTACACGATCAGACCGTATCTGACGCTGGAACCTCGTGCTGCTGGCTGCGAGCGAGTCGCCGGGGATTTCCTCGTTTACGTGAACGGTCTGGGCATGCTGTCGTAGGTTATCAAGCCGCGAGAAGCGCCGTGAACAGTGGCACTGGAAGGGGCGTTCCCCGGTGTGTTTTCTACGTAACATGTTAGCCTCGAGGTTCGCTAGCGCATAGCTAAAATAAAGTGAGTTCGACGAACCGTATATGCCGTGCTAAATGCTCGCTCCTAGTAAAACTCAAATTGCAAGGTGGGTATTCTATACAGAAAAAGCGCTGTGATTTCTTTTTTTTTGTCGACCGCGTCCCATCCGCAGCGACGCTTTCATCATCCGACCCATCATCGTCTCCATCCGTGTCGTCCATATCTACATCTTCGGAATCTCGTGACTTCGCCGAGTACTGTGCGCTCTCGCGCTTTGCGGCCTTCTTGGACTCTGAAGTGCTGGCGGCCGATGAGGGCTCCCCTGCCTTGGAGTCATTATGCGACGGTAACGCTGCGAAGCTAGACTTGGTAGGTGTCTTTGCATCGTCCAGCTTGGATGTTGACGGTCCAGCGGAACTTGGTCCAGCGGAACTTGGCCCAGCATTATGTTCTGTCGTGGTCGACGGCCCATCTTCTGGCTTTAAAGATGACCTCGGGGGGGTCTGGGCCGCATTGACAGATTGAAACGCGGCCATAACCAGGTGTATGTATTGTATCGCCACCCAGCTGGAGATGGGTTGCCTCGCTTCCGGGTCGTATAGATTATCCCGTCTGCGACTGGACGAGATGGGACGATCTTATGGCACGAGGTCGAAGGCTCGAGGAGCGTCTCCTGAGGTATAAGTCTTGTCGTTTCAGTGGGTCAAGAGGTCCGTTGGGAGACACATGTAGGCTGTCATATCCAAGTCAACCGCGGGACTAGGAGCGGCATCAACCCAGGGCCGGCGCAACCTTGGCTCGATGTTGGTAGGTACGGGGTGAGGTATAGCTATGTCAGCGCCTGCGTACGGCTGACCGTACTTGTTGTGTATGACAGGGTCGTCGTGTGGAACGACGTCCAACGGAGGATGTTTCGACGGCGGTGAGGGGATGCGATGTCGAATACCGACCTCTGTCCACGACGCAGTGGAGAAGAGCTATGATGGTGTGTATGTGGGGGGGGGGAGGAGGAGGAGGGGGCAGTGTCCGAAGAGCCGTCGATAAGGAATGTTGGGTTTATGTGGGGGATTGGTGTTGTTTGGTGGGTCGTGGTCAGAACACCAACGAGTTTTGGACGTTTCAGATTGAGTTGGCCGAGAAAGTGATGCGCACCAACATTACACAGAAACCGAGAGTGAGGATGAATGGTGGTATGGTCGGTCACGACGGAGCGGCGGGATGGACGAGAAGGAGCAGCCAAGTTTCGTAGTCACAAGCGGCAAGTCGCAAAGGATTGGCGAGGCAGGTCCGTCCCAAGGCAACGATCGCAATTGCCGCCGTTATCCCGAGTTTGCTGTGGTTTGGGTATACAGCGTATCGTGACAGCAAGTGCGATAGTCAATGGTGGATATGATGGATATGGTGGATATCGTAGGATAGTGATGGATAATGATGGCAGAATAGGTGATATTTGAATAAAATGATGATAAAAATGTCGTCAAGATAGAAAGAGCAAGTAGGAGTAGGGCAAGCAAGGTAGATATGTAGGTAGGCTAGTAGTACTAGACAAGATGGGCAGACGTGAGTGAAGTGATTCACAGCGATGATTCACAGCGACAGAACTTTCTAGCCCTCTACCCTTTGATGCTGAATGTGGTGAGTAGTTCAGAACAAGCTACCTCGAAAAGAACGGCGTATTTTTTGAGTCTTTAGTCCTGGCACCGAACCGTGGCTCTAACGATGTCTTACCAACAATAGGGTGGTACGTCCTTTAATGTCGTAAGACACCTAGGGAAGGGTCGATCGAGGGCGGCGAGGGGGAGCGGCGAGGGGAACGGCGAGCGAGGGACCAAAGGGGGAGAGTGGGAAGAAGGTTAAAAGGGAGGAGGTTGTTGGTTGGTGTATGAGGTGAGGTGATGATGGAAGAATGTAGAGAGGTTGGTGATGATGGTGGCGGTTGATAGTAGTGATAGCACGATAGCAAGGTGGCAAAGAGTAAGGAGGAAGGCGCAACGAGCAAGGAGCAAGGAAGGGGGAAAAGTAAGGTAGGAACGAGGGTTTGGGAGGATGACGGGAGGGAGTGAGGTACGATCGAGGAGTAGTTGGAGTTGGAGGAGACGGAGTAGTTGGTTGGTACCCTTCGTTGTTTGTTGGCAATTGGTGATGTGTAGTATGGTTTTGTTTGTCGGTAATGGGTGGTAATGGTGGTAATGGTGGTAATGGTGATAATGGTGGTAATGGTGGTAATGGTGGTAATGGTAATGATGGCGACGACGATGGTAATGTTCCAGCCCTATCTATATTCCCCTAATGGTTCCCTATGTTCCCCAAGTTCCCTATGTTCAATATGTCTCATCGTTGTGCGCCTCACTCTATGCGTAACTGTATGTATGCTCCCTATATTCCCTCCATTCCTTCCGTATGTTCCTGCCCTTTTCTTTTCTCCTTCCGAGTTACATGTTCCTACGTGTTTCCCAAAGGGTGCGTTGATAGACAGGGCGCCAAGAACGGCGAAGTGCGGGTGATGGGCGAGATCTGGGAAAGAGGCGTGGCAAAGATGAGGGGGAGGTGAGGGGGTTGAGGGGGGATGACGAGGATAGAGGGGGTAGGGGGGGGGAGGGGGGCGTTGGCAAGGGGTACAACTACAACAAAAGTTGACATACTCGAAATACTCGAACGACACTGGATCATCACTGGATCATCGTCGACATTGACCGCCAGGCCGGGTGGGGATTTTATTATCGTATTCTATGGTAAGCACCATACATGCTCATGCTCGAGTATACAAAGACAGCCAAGCACTGCCAAACAGAGTACGATGTGCAGGCAACAGACACAAACACTGAACGCGGATTGGATTGTTAATTGCTGGCGTAATACTCAAGTTGGATATTCATACATTGATACGTTCATACGTTGGTAAGTATACACTTAACTGACACTCAACTGGCTCTCCAAGGTAGAGCCGGTGTAAAGTACTCGACTGTATTGTCTCATCTTTATGGTAGTACTCTCGCCACTCACTTGCCTCTATCTCTGGCTGTCCCTCAGTCTGTCTAAGCTGGCTGTCCTTGCTTTTCTTCTCTCCTTTCCCTTTACTGATCTAATCCCCCCTTACTGATCGTCGTTCTACAGGGCGTTGTTGTCACGATGACATGCATTCCTTCGGGATGACATTAGATGACAGTTCGATGACATGAGGGTCCTCTGCTGCGTGCAGCCGACCAGAGACACCGAAATGTATCATAACCACACCAAAATGAACGAATTGAGCGAGCCTCGTCGCTGACTCTGACACAACCAACCTTTGCGCACTCTTCTCCACGAGAATAATGGAGTACAGTAGTACTCGATTACTCGATTACTCGATTTTTACGGTCTGGGCTACTCTTGCCTTGTCTGCCGCTTTGCTGGCTGTGGGCAGATGACTCGAGGCGCGGCGGCGGGTGCATGTACCTTACGCTACTAGCTACCTCCTGTACAACACCACCACAAAAGGTACATACACAGGCACGCATGGGGATGGGGATGGGATGCTGTGCCGCTCACGGTACGCATGACGCCGTACCTGGCAATAAGCTCGCTATCGTCGACCCCAACTCTGCCGTCGAGGGTTCTGGCCAGGCCCGGATCAGTGTGCCGTTCGCATCGTGAGGTCGCCGCCGACGACTATGAGTATTGCCAGCCGACGGACGGATGTTGTCTAGATCTCGGTGCCGCGATGAGTCTGCTATCGGGGTGCCTTTTGCCGTTTGATCGGACGAGGGGAGAGGGGAGAGGTACGGAATTCAGTAGTAGGTGGCCGAGGGGCGCTATCGATGTATGTCATGTCATCGTATGAGCACAAGAGGCTATTGCGCCAAGCTGAAGCGATCGTATGTGGCCGGGGAGGCGGCAATGGCGGGTTGACTGGAACAACTAGATATGATTACTCGTTTGCCTCTTACTATTACTATTACTATATCGACTATCTTCTGCATCCTTCATCGGCAACTCCGACAGAAGGCTGGCAGGCATCAGCGAGTTCCGATAGAGTCGTCAAAACCGGGACAGCACACCATCTATCATATCAGAAATCACCCGTCGCCTGCACTAACTCCTACAAACCCCATAAAACAGAACGCAATCGTCCGCCCAGGAATCGCATATTCAATATTCATGCGCTTCCCTCTCCACACACCCAACACCAAAGGTATTTATATCCAAAAGAAACCAGTCCACATGCACCCGATGCAAGGCACCGTGCGCTGCACACCCCAATAGCCCCGCATTAGCTCCCACGCACCAGGCCCCTTCCCCTCGTGTCCAAGTGAGTACCTCGCCTCGCCTACGGTTACCCGGCGGCGGCGTGCGTGCGTCTCTCAAATAAACCCAAATGCATGCGATGCGTGCATTCTAATGCAGAAAAAAAAAATTCAAGAGAATCTGTCATAAATCATACATCACCCCATTGATCAATACCGGAACACGTCATCCTTATCGCCGAAAAGGGATTTCCCCTGACCCTTCCTTCCAAATCAACAAGGCACAAATCAACAGACTGGTCACGTGCATGTCATCACACCCAGCACGTGCTTTGGGGGAACCCTTTTTCCTGTTGACGAACGGTAGTACCCGAGGCTATGATATATGGTTATTATAGCAAATCGACGGTGCTATTCCTTCACGTAACTTCTTAGACGGCGTCTCTGGTGGGGAAACCCAAAGAGACGGCTTGGTTTTGCGAGCCATGGAAAGATCATGTGGATATCAAAAGGTAAGAGTGGGGGGGCCTTGGGTCTAATTTGATAGTAGGCGGGGGTTAGCCTGGCATTTGCGTAAAATCCATGATGCCTACATCCAGGGCCAAAGGGGAAAAGGGAGGCTGCTGTCAGGTCCTATCTGGCAGCGCCCTGGTGAATGGGACGATCATCATGATGACTCCTTGATATTTCAGGAACGCGTCAGGACTATCGTCACGCGAAAGTGGTGCGATTATTTATCGTTCGAGGAGTGGTCTGACTCCTTTCTCCGGGTTAAATGCTCTCCCACCTTCTACTTTTCCTTCCTCCCTCCTTCATTTTCTTTCTTCTTCATACCATCGTGGGACAAAAATGGTTTGCAAAATCCAAAATATGACTCCCTACATCGCTCTTCCACCTTTACCAAATGCCGAAAATGGGCTGTAGATGGGGCGAGACTCGACTGATGGCTATGGATATCAGCTGTTTGCTGGGCTGTTCGGAATCCGTAGGTGCTAAGAGGGGCCGTCGCGTCGCCGGTTTCTTATCGTTTCTTTTGCGTCCAAAAATATGACTCCCTATATGGATGGCTCCTCCACCTTCCACCAAATTCCAAAAAAATGGGCTGTGGACGAGGTCGGAGTCATCCAATGCTAGGAATATCTCAGCAGTTTGCTAGGCTGTTCGGGGTCGGGAGGTTCTAGAATTCTCATGTCGTCGGTTTCATTTCGTCCTGTTCCCCCTAAAACATGTGGATTCGTACATGGCAATCTGCTTCACCAATCTTGCCAAATGAGCTAGGGATGAAGCTGGACTCGACTGACGCCGAGGATATCTCAGCTTTTCGCTGGGCTGTTCAGGGTCAGTAGGTTCTAGGATTATCGGGTAGTTGGTTTCATTTCGTCTCTTCTGCCCCTTTCTTTCTCTTGTCGCGTGAGGCTATAGGCAATTCGCATCTTAACGACAAATACACATGCTGGTAGACCATCTGTATCTACGCTGCTGCGAGGTCCCTGTGGCAGACATCTCAAGTGTTAATGGTTTTCTACGGGTCGTTCGCGTGCTTACCGTCCAGTTGCAGTCTCTAGTTGTTTAATCCCGCTCCATGTCTATATTAGGATCCAGCAACTACTCCTAGCTATAGAAGTCCTAGGTAGAAGTCTCCTTTATACGAACTCAGGCGACGATACAAGGATTAAGATCAGGAGAACAGCGGCGGCCGAGACGAATTTGATGTTGAGGTCTCAGGATAGGGATAGAAGGAACTGAGGGAACGAAGAGTGAGGATGACGTATTAAGCTGAAGCTGCTGAGTACGGAGGGTCTGGGGAAACTCTACGATGTATATCCAAGGAAACCCCTGCTTGCCCTCTATTTGCTCTAATGGCCTCCGTTTTTCCCCGCTCGTGCTCTGGTTCCCATGGCCGTGCTCTAGCTCACTGCAGCACTTGCCCAGGATCCTAACATTTGAGGCGTTGATAAAGAAGTTCTCGAGTCCATGAGAACTTCTGCATATCCGAAGCTGTGTCAGAGAGCCTGTTCGGCTGAGCTACCTGACCTTTTATTCTTCTGGCTAGATAGCTGCTCGTCTAATGAGCAAGCTTCTATATAAAATTGGGTCGAGTTTCGGGATAAGCATTGTGAACATAGTTGATCTCAGTTGAGTTAGACTTATTATATGATGATGATGATGATGATATTTATTTGCGTCCAGCGGGACGCGGTTGAACCCCACGACCCTAAGACCTCCCGAAGGTTAAGGGGACGTGCTTTCTGAAGGTGTGCGGCTGTGAGGCCTGTTGACTAAGTGTCTTCCCTACTAGTTAGGGTGGTGTCAGGGCTGTCAGAGAAGGGTGATGCCCCATGAGGTTTTCCCGAAAGGGTGTGGTTTCTACAGGTTGGTGGTTAGGTGTGTTTAAATAGCCACTGTGATAGTAGTGTGTTGTGTGTCCGGTAGCCTCGCTGTAGAGTTGGAGACTTTATCATATCATCATGGGGCAATAGGGGGATTATTAAAACAGTCGTGTTATGAGAAACAGAAGTGATATTACATATTGCAGTAGCTAATTGCTGAAGACTGTGGAACATTGTGGTTTTTGCTCCTTTTCGGGTTACCATTATTACTCCTGCTCAAGTACCCTCATTATTACACGAACTTCTCCCGCCCTATACATGCCCCCCTTTGGCTAATACTTTGCCGTAATAATCATCATACCGCCATGGATTCACGAGCATCCAGATATCGCGCTCCGCCCGGAGTTCCTCGGGGTACTTCTCAATGCCCGGCTCGCCTACTACAGCGTCGAAAAATGGTTTATAAATGGGGAACTCGGCGAAGTACATCTTGGTATACTCCCAATACTCCGGGTACCAGCCTGCAAATTCCCAGTCAATGATGGCCTGTATCTTGCCATTGTGGTATTGGACGTTGGTTGGGTTGAGGTCGGCGTGGGTGAACTTGACTTTATAAGGTTCTGATCTGCCATGGATTTTCTTGACCACCGGATCTTGGTCCCAAGTTTCAAGTGGTCCTCCGAGACGTAGATAATCGTGGAAATCTGCCACTCTGTAGAATGGGCCGAAGCGGTTGTGGCCTAGTCTGTGATCCACCGAAGAACCAAGCGTTACGGATCCAACGAAGCCTTCTTCGGGAGGTTCTAGACTTCGTAGCTGCTATAGATACCCAGCGAGTTCTTGGCCAAATGCTTTGATCTGCTCTACAGTCATATTTGTGTAATCAGGACCATCGCCAGGAATAAATTCCATAAGAATATGTATCGCGCCGTCCGGTTGCTCATATACCGTGAATACTTTCGGGAGAGGTACTGAAGTGTGGCTACGGACATATTCCATAGCATCTATCTCATTTCGGCTGGTATTGAGTTTGATAACCTTTCCGAAAGGGAGGCGTATGACGTTCCCCATGCCACCCCCACGATTCCGTCCTGGGTAAACATACTGGCTTGCCCAAACCGCGCATCGGAGCCACACCGGTAGCCGCTGTGATGCCAACACCACGCGCTTATGAGGAGCGGTGGTATTCTGCGGTACGGACTCTACCATTCGGTTCCGTGACTTAGGTGCTTCAAAGCAGGCAAACGAACAGTTTTGTGGCTGGAGAAAAACGGCGTTCAGAGTCTTAAGCTAATGTTGCTTGCGAGCTGTGTTTCTGGTATATTTTCTACGTAAGTTTAGCTTATTACCCCCCCGCGGACCCTTACCGACTCCCGGCGCTACCAATGCAGCTAGCTGATTATATCAGTGGCTAAGTATCAGAAAACGCGGGGTTAGCTACACTACACGGGTGATGGGCGCTTCGGCGACTCCATTATTCAATTGGGTCGTTTCAACAACATCTTTGTTCTAAGCGCCATCACGAAACGTTGTTGGGTTTCCAGATATCAGTGCTTGTCTCATCGAGGGGTCTTCGTAGGAACCGTGCTGAAGCAGCCGCATTTCTGGCGTAATCGTACGATTGCTTCCATATTGCTCATTGCCACCGACAGGTTCCAAGAATATTTTTGGGGAGCATGAGCATAATCGACACTTCTGAGGCTTAATCTGTTATAAAATAATAGCAAACTTTGCAGCCGCCAATTACAACACGGCGCTCGACGCCTTATACGATATATCCGGGCAGGTGAGGTATCACGCCAACGCTCTCGTCGAAGAGCGAGAGCTTCAGGTAGAGGTTTATCAGACGCAAGAGAAGCATCTCAATACCCTAGACCAAACGCTAAAGACAGTCACAATAACCAAGACTGTCTAGGATGCAAAATAGGAAATCTTAGGCGGATTTAATAACCTGGCAAAAGACTTTGGATTATCTAGAATAGGTACGGTGAAAATTAACTAGGCGGGCACCGACACGGCAAAAGCATCGACGAAAGGTAGATGGTATATCTATATAAAGTCACAAACCCCAAACTCCGTTGTGACACCCCCGTCCTGAAATAAAAGTCGGTTTTGTTATATTTCCTCAAGTGCAAATTCGAAAACTAACAATCATAGGACCACAACCATGCCAGGCGACAAGTATCGCATTTATGTCGCTGGCTATGTTCGCGATGGAATATCTACCATCGTAGTCGGGTTCTAGTTAGTTTACGAACTAGAACCCGAATATGGGTACGCTATGTATCATTGGGGTATTTGGGTAGAGCCAAAAAATGGAAAGGGGAAGGGACGATCGTTCCACGTAGCGGAACATGAACCGATGAACAGCGCATCAGGCCCGATCCCGGGAGGACGGAAATTTGAATTACACATAGAAGATGGCTCTGCAAACTCGCGCCTTGTTGGGAGACTCATGATTGGAAAATTACCAAGCGGCGGAGGCTACAACGAGATAGAAGAGTTTCTGAGCAAGCTACCCCTGCCCACAGAATCTACAGACGAGAACTGTATTTCGTGGGTTAAGACGGCGATCCAGGCGTTTCAGAAACTGGAGCCAATACCATGGGCAGAGGATTTCGATATTGATGAGTTTGTGGCATATGCTTTTGAGAGTTTCAAGAAGTGGCATAGGAAGGACAGTTGGCAATTTTCGGATAAGAAGGTCAACTACGTGAATAGCCGTCAGTTCCCTTAAAAGGGAAAGAGCGATTATGGTTTATATTTACTTCATACTATACCTTCGATAGCTCTTGCCAACATTTCGTTGCGTAGTGTTCTAGTTTCCCCCTTTCCATCATTAGGCCCTCTTGCTGTTGATACGATTATTAGTGACCGTGCTGCGCGTAAGTGGGGAGAGGAACTGAGGAAACCTCCGCCATGTCAGGGTCCAGACCGGCGCCAGGGCCACAGCGACCTGTTTCTAACTTATAGTCAGGTGCAAGTGCCATCCATAACCCACGTGTCAAGGATGCGCTAGCCAAGTTAAATGCAGCGCCGCCATAGCCGGTTTAGATAATGCACATCGCATACTGGAGAGGGCATTGCCGAGTATCCATAAATTTACAGCCTCATATCTCCTCCTCACAACCTCACGAAACACACTGTCCAATCAGCACGTCGCCGGCTCCGACAAGTAAGACGGGCCACATTGGACCGTGTCTGACACCATCCCGCGCAGGCTTAAATGTGATGCGCGGCGCTAGGTGGTAGGCGAGTGGAGCGGGTGGGTTGCGCAGGGAAGGTTGGACAGGGGGATGAGGGCGGTAAGGCGTTCTTCGGAATCTTTTTTTATCGATTTTCACAGCTGGGAGAGAAGGAGGGTGGAGGGTAACTTCCTGTGCTGTCCATGCGAAGAATGCAGCACATAGCGGTTCGCGGTGAACAGTGAGAAGTACGACAGCTGTTAGCTGTAAGCAGTGAGAACTGAGAGACTGAACCTCATATGAAGACCACCTGTGCCGTTCGTTCCTTCCCTACTGGCAGTCAAACAAGACTCCCCACCCTGCCAGTAACTCAGAACTCTAATTCGCTCTGTGCCCCACCGCGAGTTGTGGCTAGGGTACCACCCGAACCCGCCCATCAAATCTCCCCTTCAGCTCAGCCGCACGCATCCAGGGAATCGAGCGTTTGTTGGAGTTGCTGTATGAAGTACAATGCTTACCTGAAGCTATGTACCCCCACTGTCCACTACTGATTCGCCCGCGAACCGTCAAAAATGCAGCCAAGCGTGGCGTGCGAGGCTGGCTCGTGTCGATATTGCTGTTCAAAGGAAGAGGGACTCGGCACTGGACTGGCGTTGCCCGAATGAGGTGAGAGCAAGCGATTTATGACGAAGAGGGCGGTATATTGAGGGAGGCCCACTGTATTTTTGTACCCACTGGACTACGCTCGGTGTCCACTTAAGGGTTTGGAACTGACAGCTCAGGCAGGCAGAATGTCAGCTTTGGCCCATATCCTAGTGAATATCTTCCCGTATCCTAGCGACTATCTCGTCGAGACAGGGCTGAGACAGCGCGTTCAAACAGTACTCTTTTTGACCATAGCGCGTCGCTCTTCACTGACCGGCCCTGGGGTGTGAGTCTCCTCTCATCTCGCTCCGGCATCGCTGTCTCATCTGCCGCCTAGGTCGCATTAGGGTCGGGTCGGGTGCTAGGAATGTGTGGACGAGGGTGAAGAGCCTTGAGACGGGATGGGCATCTTTCAGTTGTGGCTCACCTCATGATCACAATGCGTTGTATTGCATCAGGCCTTCTACTCAAGCTTACTTTCACTAGCATTAAAATTGTCAATAGCCTCCTCGCGTGTGGCGCCTTCTACACAGGAAACAGGAAAGAGGAAACAGGAAACAACAAACTCTCCTCATACTGTACCCCAGAACTGTGCACAACGACATCGTACGAATGAGCTGTGCAGTACGTACCAGTAAAGCTCTGGCGGCATCCCGTCAATGCTCAGCCTTCTCATATACACTAAGCCACGGCGCCCTTGTCACCCCTGTCACCCATACAAATTATGGTACTTTGACCACTAAAGAGCACAACTAGCACCACTCCCATCACTCAATTTCGCCCAAGGGTAGCTTGGACCCTTGTCCACTTCCCTCCAACCCACCCCCTTTCTTTTTCCCCAAAGAAGTCGTCCATCATTTCTCAAAAGCATTCGCATCCACCCATAAGCTGTGTTTCTAGTCTCCACCAGCCGCCAGCATCGCCCACCTTAGCTTGCTTGGCCCACCAGACAGTCACAGAACCCAGACGTGACAGACAGAGACCGCCCTGATCGTCTGTCCACGCCCTCTCTGCCACATATCAATCCATACATAAGCTTGGTCGCATCCCTCCCGCCTTCTTTTTCCTCAGTATCCCTCGAATCGACCAACTGTCACACGCCCAACACCTTTCTCTTCGTTCTCTCTCTCGCCTTGGTCCTCCTTAATTTCTTCATTCTCACTTCCAAGCCCCCACCCCAACCAAAGAACCAAAAAAATGGCGACCGAACCCCCCCATCCTCTTTGGCTCAAAATTGTCCTTGTCTTCCAGCTGTTCTTCGCCCTCGTCACTCTCGCCCTCTCGGCCTATGGTCTCTCCGTCGCCGGCGCCTACAGCGGCTTCGGCCTCAACGTCTTCACCTCTATCGCGACCTTCGCCTACATCGGCTACATCGTAGCCTACACTTTCTTCATCCCGACCATCTACAACATCTACATTTCCCTCGGTTCACAGGCCTTCCTAGCAATCTTCTGGCTCTCCACCTTTGGTACAATTGCCGCGCTCGCCGCCGGCTTTGGAGCCGTCGAGTCGTACAGTGACTATGGCGGCGGCTACTACTATAGATATAGCAGTGGGGTAAACGACACTTGGACGACGCTCTCAGCCACCACCAAGGCCTCTGCTGCGCTCACAGCATTCATCTGGGTCTCCTTTGTCGTTACCCTCGTCTACACCAGTATGTCCCCAACCCCGACCCCAATACAGCAAGGAACCCCCATCTAACACCCTCCAGCCCTCAAAGCCATCCGCCAAAACCGCGATACTAGCGCCGCCGCCGCCCCCGCCGCTACCGAAGAGCACAAGTTGGGTCCCGTCGGTGGCCCAACACCTACTTCTTACCAGCCGGTTGAGCAGTACGCCCAGCAGCCACAGTACGCCGCTCCCTACGCCGCCCCGGGTGCTGAGTACCCTCCGCAGCAGCAGCAGTTCCAGGAGCAGCCAACGGGATATCCCCAGCAACAGTTCCAGCAGCCAACGGCCTACCCCCAGCAGACTACCAGCCCAGCTCCATACCAGCAGGCCCCTGTCCAGTACCCGCAGCAGACTGGTAGCGCAGCCCCATACCAGCAATCCCCTGCCCAGTACCCGCAGCAGACTGGGAGCCCAGCACCATACCAGCAGTCCCCTGTCCATCACCCGCACCAGACCGGTAGCCCTGCGCCAGGAGGTAATATTCAGGAGGCGCCCTAAGCGCCGCAGTAATAGAGTGTTGAAATACTGGTGTGAGTGGTGGGGAGCTAGGATCGTGTGTGCGGAGGGGTTAGTGGGAGGATCGAGCGCGTGGATGCGCCTGCGGATTTGTGCTCGAGGCGCCTAGACGGCAGAGGAGGAAGAGTGGTGCGGTGCGATATACCCTTGCGCGTCGAGCAGAGACTGGCACACTTATTTTGGCCACTTTATGGATGTGGAAACAAAAATATCTCATCTCCTATTGTTTAATTTGGATCTCGGACCTTCAAATTTGGCCCCGCTGCGACGAAATGTTTTTTGAGTCACATTCCTTTTTTTAGGTTGGCTGGCGAATTGGGGGTGTTGTGTCGTGGTTTACATACGAGATGGGGAACATATATACCTATAAATATTAATGATTTTAAACAATTTCTTGTATTGCATGTTTCGATCGAAGGATGGAGTTAACACGCCACTACACATTGGCGCATCCGATAACGCGTGGTCACGTGCACCTCTATATAAAACCCCAAACCTCATATCGGCAATCTAACTTACCATCCACCACCACCACAATCCCCTCACCCACCATGCCTATCATTCGTAAAGCCCTCTACACCGCCGTCCTCGGCACCACGGGCGTGACCGGCCTCGCTTTCTTTACCACCCGCAAAAGCACTATTGTCCCTGTCCCAGCCACAGACCCTATTTACAGTTCCTCGGCCTACCTCGCTCAGAACCCCAATAACAACCCCGTGACGCAAGATATTGTCATCCGCCGCCTACCGCTATCGAGTATCCGTCCCGAGCTCCTCGAAAAGGAGGGCGCGCTCGTAGAGGCTGCTACGGCCGGCGTGTTCGGCGGTCTTGGTGAGCCCACCATCCTGATCTTCTCCGTCCCGTAACCCGGCGCAGAAGCAAAGGCGCCGATGGCAAGAATCAATAGATAGATGTGACTAACTCCGCCTAGCATACGAATTCCAGCGCCGCTACCTCGAGCGTAAATATCGCAATCCCTCCACCGAGACGGATCTCTGGACGCGCCAAGCCATCAACTCCTCTGATTTCGCAAAAGGCACCATCATCACTGACCACTTCGAGGTCGTCGACCGGTCGCCGACGCAAGTGACGGTGCGCTGTGGCGGGTCACCCAGGGAGCAGGGCGTGAGGGGAGGAGATGGGCTGTTCAAGGTTTCGGCGCGTGTTGAGAAGGAGAGGGGGGAGGTGGAGTTGAGCTTGACGAGTGTGTTTTTCCAGGGGAAGGGGGTGGCGGCGGGAGAGCCGATGTCGCCATGGATTAAGTGGCTGCATGGGGTTTATGGGAAGCTGTGGATCGAGGATGCGGCAAGGAGGGTGCAGGTGTAGAGATTGTTTTGGATGGCAATGGTGACACTGTGAGCCATATGTGGGAAGTTTGTATATATGGTTACATATATGTAGAGTTTAGGATCTGTTGTAAATAATGTGGAAAGTTGATCTTTACGCTCTTAAACAAGTTTTGTGGCTTTAATGGAAGTTGTGAGACCCGTCATCCGCTCGAGTCTGCATTGATACAACAGAATTCGCTCTCCAGCTCAGCGATATATGTTATTATTTACTTATTAGAAGCCCCCTTTGGGAACTCATTGCTTAGCGCCTCGTTCTTAACACGTCACCATGGAGTAATCATACGCTTTCGGTTGAGACCTCTCTAATGACTGACACAGAAGCTACTAATCTAGCTCCAAGGCTAATATGACAATTGCTGCCTAAACCTTCCACGGTAGGCACTCGTGACACCGTGCCTCGTTAGCAGGAGCTATCAACAGATCGCCCCTGCCACTAGAATAATGCTAGCTCTAGCTCAAACTTTAATTTTTTTTATCATCCTGTCACTTCGTCATGATTTCTTGAGGCTGCCATTCTACTTCGTTCGAGCACGTTCTGTTTTAACCCGTCACACCCAAGCCAGCTTCTACAATCACTTCATATAAATTGCCACTGCATAATTGACTCACTGTATCTGCTGATGTATAGTATGATGAAAACACTGCCCCGATTATAGATTTACGTAACACCTTCACTACAAATACTCTCGTATTCATCAACTCCTTCCACGAAAACACGATATTGGTCCCTTGACTCATACCGATGTCAGAACGATACCTGCCCCGCCAAGCCCTCCACCCCCGGACATGTCATTGTTAAGAGCGGAGATTTGGAGAATAAAGTTGCTGGGTTGATGACGAATGTTGCAGCACCTGACAGAATCCAGGGGGTTGCTAAATCCATGAATATATGTTCTAAATTAGCTGTTATAACAGGGCTTCACGACATCAATACTGCACAAGAAGAGATTTGAATATTGAATACAACAATCATCTCCCGTGCTAGAGAGATGGTGGCAACAATTTAGGCACCTTGCATATATCATATTGCGCTACTTTCACATGCAAACCAGCTCTAAGGAAGAAATGCCGACTTTGCCACAAATAATCGACGGATCTTCCTAAAGGTCAGCTAAACCACAGGGAGCAATATAGCTTCTTCGAGTCATAGTCAACAACTCTCGGTTGATGCCGCGTAGTTGGTGCAGAGGTTTTCGAGCGTGATTATAGTTCGTAAGGTGATGATGGTGAAGAGCTCATAATTAAAGGCACTAATTTACGAAAAAGGGGGTCACTGCCACGTAGCAACTCCACAAGCTCCTCGACGTGAGTAGCTTATTTCATTTTAGTTAACTTATATAGCTAATTAGGATGCTTTATAGTTTAAATAGCTTTCGGGGGGGTTATCTACGGGTAGCCACGTGGATGTTCGGCTGTCCTCTCTTAAAGTCCTATGTTCTTCCTTTCGCCCTTTCTTCCGAAAGGCTTCCCGAGGATGCGGTACATCTCTTTTAAGGGAGAGCGGCCAATCTCCAGCTTAACTTCGAAGGTTGACCACGGCTTTGGCATATCGCCATTGATAGCTTTTTGAGTCCCGAAATTATGTGTGAAGTATGCAACTGCCTTGTCGATGCGCTCCGTGGCGACATTGTTGGATGAAGACGTTATTCAAATATTGTGTGTCACGAATTCCAGTAACACATGCCAGCGGGCTTCGACAGCTGTTCCAAGTCGCTGGTGGTCAATGGGTGATTGGCTAGTGTTGATTAATTTCTCACCGCCGCTCATTACGAACAAAGCAAGGGTGGCTCCTTGCATCGATGCTATCTTGATCATTATCTTTCTTGACACGGCGGATTTATCGTACTCACTACCGTGTGGTATCTAAGCCACGACCATTAGAGTTTTGTGTTATTCGTAACCCCTTATGAGCCGAGGGTAGTAGCGTAGGAGATATCAGAATACGAGATGTTCGTACGTACTACTTATCTTGTGGTGTTAGTGGTGTCCGCTTGGGAATGAGAGAATAACGCGCTATGAAATATCGGCACATCTAAGAGAGGCGAAGGTCCGCTAGCGAAGTAAGGGCGATAATAGGGATGGGGTTGGTGGAAGTTTGCATAGAAACAAAACGACTCGTTCATAATATATCAGGCTAATTATACTGCATGCATTAATGAACTAAGAGGAACCCAGTTGTCTATGCAACAAAGAGTTATAGGAAGGGCTATGAGGCATATGGCGGCTTCTAGGGAGATGCAGTGGTTTCTTTCCAACATGGATCAAACAGCCACTCCAGGCTACTGCACAAGACGCAGTGTAATGCGATCAAATGTAATTGGAAGACTTGGCGCGCAGAAGCTCCAACCCAAGCATACCTTGGAGTTTTCATGGGACCTTAATATCTCGAAATGCCCTCCTCATTCTCTGTTCGCTTCTCTCCCTAGCAGCTACTCAAACCCGCTCAAAAACTTCAAAATGGAGAGATATGTCGAGAAAACGCTCGCCAGCCCTCCCATAAACGTTTTTTTAACAACATCCACTCGCACTATCCTTAATATAGGTAGATACCTCCAACAAATACTGGCCTATCCTCCACCCTCCCTTCTTTGACATCCAACGGCACTCTCCTCAAAGTGGGCGGGGACTTTGAACAGATACTCCTAAATCCTCAGCCCTTGTATTTGCTGGAAATATCTTCTCGCACTTTTCTTAAAACGGGAAAATATCTTGAGCAAATACTTGCCTCTAGCTCTTTCCAGGCCATTGCCCTGGTGATTATCTTTACAGCAGTTTTGGCTCATCTTGTAGTCGGCTATTTCTCTCAAGTTTCCTACCCTCCTAACCTACCTCGTGTTCGCGAGCCCCCTGGCGCCACCCGCTTCAGCTTTAAGACACGCTGGGCGTACTACACTGATTGTAAAGCCCTGTATAAAGAGGCATACGAAACAGCAAGTTTCCCTTATGGCCTCCCAACTTTCCATGCATTTAGTTAACTGGTATTCTAGTACTCTAAGCACGGAAAAACCTGTCTCGTCCCAGGACTCGGCTTTCGTAATGATATTATCATTCCCGGAGCCTCGTTGCGTTGGTACACATCGCAACCTGACAATGTTCTAAGCTCGTACGAGGCCTTCGTTGAGATGAACCAGGCTGTGTACACAACAGGCGATGCGAATGTAATCCGAAATCCATGGCAGGGGGAGCTCGTCAGGACCCAGATGCTCTCTTTGATTGAGCCGATTGTTGCGGATCTGGACGATGAGCTGAAGGTGTCAATTGACGAGAAGTTTGGGATGGATGAGAAGGAGTGGAGAGAACTCGATCTGTATGATATGGTTAAAATTGTTATTGCACAGGGATCGAGTCGCTTTACCGTCGGGATTCCGCTATGTATGGCCTCCTCCTCATCCGTGTAGTCTGGTCCAGGAAACTAACAACTCAGGTCGTGACGAACCTTACCTCAAGCGAACCATCGATTACATCAATAATACCATCCTTGGTGGAGTCCTCATTGGCATCCTCCCGCGCCCTATCAGACCTCTATTCGGTTCTTTCTTCAGCATTCTTACCACCTTCCACCTCCGATCTATCCCTAACTCTCTAGCTCCACTCTTCCACGCCCGCATCCCGCTTCTACAAACTCCTCCCGACCCGGACGAGCCTTGCGACCACCTCCAAATGATGCTTCGGTATGCTGCGGCCAACGTCCCATCCGAGCTGAACCTCACAAACTTTACTGCCCGTATCTCAGTCTCAAACATGGGCTCCTTCTACCAAGCAAGCATGGCTATCACAAACGCTCTCTTCAATATTCTCGACTCAGACGCCGAGTACTCCATCATTGATGCTCTCCGTGAGGAAGCCGCCACCGCTCTTGTTGAACACAATGACATATGGACCAAGGCCACTGCCGCGCAGATGATAAAGATGGACAGCGTCTGCCGCGAGACTCTCCGGCTGCACACCTTCGCCAACCGCACCCTGTTCAAGAGAGTCGTCTCTAATAGCCTCGTCACAGAGGATGGCATTACGCTCCCAAAAGGTGCTATGCTCTCACTCCTCGCCCAGCCGGCACAGACGGATCCTGAGGTCTTTGAGGCCCCGTTGAAGTTTGATCCATTTCGGTTCTCCCGCGCAAGAGAAGCCGCCGCCGTTGCCGCATCCACGAATTCGCAGTCACCTATTCCTTCTATAGGGCTTAATAGCAACAACGTGTCTTCCAATGGGCCACCAACTCACCCGCCAGGAAAGCTGCCTCTGATCTCGACCTCCTCAATTAATCTCCCATTTGCGCATGGTCGCCACGCCTGCCCCGGTCGCTTTATAGTTGATTTCGAAATGAAGATCGTGCTGGCATATCTTCTTACGCACTATGATATGGAGGTTGTTAAACGAGAGAAACCGTGGAGAGAGTGGGCTGCTGAGGCATCTATGTTGGTTAAAGGAGGGAAGGTAAGGATTAGACGTCGTAGGGCAATGGAGTGAGGGACGAGGTTTGGGTGGAAGCGGTTTAGATTGAGAAGTATTGGATGGAAATCAGTAGCTATGTTTAGCAGAACGTCGCCATGAGTTATGAACTTAATATAACTAGAAAATATATTTTTATATGTAAAGTACTATCTGGGGTATCTTGCGTATTTCCAAAAAAAGATCAATCTCATTATCTCAAAATAATGGATATCATAAAATATATACCGTATATATTCCCCTATCATCCTCCTCATCCGCTGCCTTGACGTCGCCTCTTCGTGATGTAATAGGTGGTCTCGCCCATCCAGCCCCTCGGTATTCGTACTACATGGCTTGCGCGTGGCCATGTGCAACGTCCACAGTAGCAGGATCTAGGTGTGACCTCACGGGACACGTCCCTTAAATAGCACAATATCATACCTCCCCAGTTATCATGGTATTCAGCCCAACTGATATACCTTAACCGAGTTGATAAGCCAATAGCTCTCTAGAAATGCCAGCGGATTATTTGCCACGAAGCCCTCGCAACTCCCCAAAGAAGCACAAGCCCCTTGACCCCACACGCTCCCAGCCCAATCTCCGCAGAAAGTGGTGTCGAAAACAATGTTCATGTCCTTGAAATGCTGGTCAATGTTGCAGCCGTTTCCGCCATTAAATGCCGCCACCGGCAGCCCCCAGTTCTGCGTCCTCGGTGCCCCAGAGCTGATATCAGCAGGCACAGAGCCTCGTGGGAAAAACCACACATATATGCCAGAGCTCTCCCATTGCATAGCATACACCCCGCCACCGACGGAATTAAACCCCGTTCCAAAGCCTCGCGGGTCGCTCGTGCTCACCGAGCAGCCGTTGAAGCCTGAATTGGCATTGCAGTTTGTCTCAAGTGTCGCAGTTCCAGGGAGCGAGCCCAGGTTGTCGACTACACATCCTGCGGAGGTGTGTAGTGTCATCGAGTCCGTGGTCTGTAGGTTTACGCCTTCGATGATGTCGATTTCGCCTGAGGCAGGCCAGTTGGGCCCAAATAGCCAGAAGGCTGGCCAGGTGCCGCAGGCACCACCGGGCATGTGCGCGATATCTGCGATGAATAGGCCGTGGTTGTATTGTTTCTGGGAAGTGAGACGCACGGAGGCGCGGCCGGAGGGCGCCACATTTGTGTGGTCCACATGCAGTTTCACTTGAGAGTTGATGGTGGAGATGATGTTTGCGTTTGCCGCGGCGGATTGGGAGAGGTAGTTGACGAAGCCGTGGGTTGGGTCGGAGCCAGTAAAGAAGGAGAAGGAATTGAAGAAGTTTGAGGAGTCGTACTTGTCTTTAAGAAGGTACGACATGGCGGTAGCTGCCGAGTTTGTAGAAGGGCCAACGACCTTCTGGTTGAATTTGATAGGCGGGAAAGATGGGAAGGCGGAAGTGAAGGTACTCATGAAGAGCGTTAGGGATATTAAGAAGACTTGGGACGGCATCGTGCACAAGTATCCACTGTGATGTCTCTAGGTGGAAATGTTCGGGATTAAAGATAAGAGGCACGTCGAAGGAGAGCCAAACAGCGAAGAATGAGACGAGAAGCGTATGTACTGTAGAGCGACGAAAGGAGCGAGGTAGAGAAGAATAGAAACAAAACCAAACGAAAGGGAATAGCTACCTTAATATATCTGCATGGGCGCAAAGAAGAAACAAGGGAGCTGATGGAAACCAGGGCCTGTGATCTGCATAGATCCATCTGATTTCCATGAGCCACGCCAGGACCGCGTGCCCTAGTAGGAACATGCTGGATGATCAGGGTAGTTGGGCCAAAACATTGACAGCCCCAAACCTCCCAGCGAACAAGTGGCTGGGCGGCATCCACGATTAGGGTTTGTGGGAGAAGAATCGTGTCTTTGGATGCTTCGTGGTTGTCGCGCATGATGTGCAGGGGTCGAGGCATTGGTGGCTTGTTTCGGTAGTGGGTCTCCTGTCGGCAACTGTATTTATACCTCCAACACAGGGCGTTCCAGATCTATCAGTATTTAAATTGGCAATGCAAACCATGCGATATCAGTCGCTACGTCTCAGCCTGGGTGGCTGTCTTATTCGATGTTGTCGCCGAACCCTGGCGGGCCCAGACTCTTTGGGCGAGACATTGACGCCCAGTGATCGGGATAGAGTCGCCAACGAACTGACGAAGACGCGCCAAGCCCTGGAATAGTTTCACCCGCGCAACCGCACCATACTAACAAGGGTGTTGTATCTGCCGAATATCTCTGTGAGTCGCTGATGCCTGTGATGGTAATTTACATATGAGACAACTCCTATAGCGACCTGATCACGAAGATACAAATCGTGATTGTTTCCTCGTGGCGTCCATGTGCGCGATTCATGTTTCGACGAAAGATAATAATCTTAGAGCAGTATTGGCAAACTAGCTGCACTGGTTGATAACTGGTATACTATTTAGTTGAGCCTGAGAAAGAGAGAAATATATGTACGTGATGTGCGATAGGCTCATGAGACCAGATCTTGTGGCGTTCCTAGCGTCGTATCGTGGCCTGTGGCCGCTTTGCAGATCCACAAATGTCCTCGGGCGGCTATGGAAATGGTGGCAAACGTCCACATAGTACAATATAAACCTTGATACTGCCATTTGCTGTCTTCCAGTATTCTGTTTTTATGAGAATATCAAAACAATGTCATGTCTGCTATAGGGATGGTCCTCGCTTATAGCTGCCTTCGGGCCTTCCAGTCAGCTGAAGCATTGTGGTATCGATTGTCAGAGTTCCATTTCATAGGCGCTGAAGTTCATTAGTACGATGAAAGAGTCTACCAATGAGCTATTGGTGTATCGAAGGTAAAGTGGAATGTATGTCTCCAACTGATGTCTTGAATCCTCCGGTCACGGTTCACTTTTCGCAATAATCCACAATATTCGCAAGCCCCTAGGAGTCACCTTCAACAGTCCCTGCGTTCTCCCTCTGAACCGAACCCTGTGTGAATCCACCTCCAAAGTCGATAATCCATGCCTCCATATTTACATCGACTAGAAAATGTGCCACCTTTGCATCGCCCCACACAATTTCAGCTTCGTGGAGACGTCTCACAGTGCTTGTGACTCGTTTGGCGCATCGGTGTCTAAAGGCTTCAGGGTGTTATGACAGACGATGCGTTCTATCGTCAACACTTATTTAACACTGTGACATTGAGCACTCATGCCGGGATGGCATTTTAACAGAGACTTGGCTGCCACGTAGATTATATTTTAGCTTCATTGGAAGACTATTAACCAATATGTACAGCACTCATATCAGCCCCAAGCAAGCATTATAATTTGCTGCTCTTCCCCGTCCCATGATCAGGGAAAGCAGGGGGGTTCTTATCCAAAGGTTTCTGCAGCCATTCTACCATCCGCCGCGCGCCTCGAACTGGACTGAGTCCGTCCGCTGCAGCAATATTAGCAAAGTCCGCTTCTAATGGTGGCATGCCTGACGCCAAAACAGAGCGGGATGACATACCATATCCGACGAACGGCTGGTGAATTCTATACCCCATCATCTCGACGATCCGTGTGTCAATTTCTGGCAGTCTCCGTGGGTCAACAGCTAAGAACTGGTTCTCAAGCGAGCGGATCTGTGATTATTGTCAGCCAATATCTACCTCTGGTGGAAAGTCATTTAATAGACAGCTGCCTTACATATGGCTGGCAATATTGCACTGTAGCACTCATTCTCGATGATGTGGACGTATTCGGTCCTCCACCATGCCATGTGGTGCCTATGAAGTATACCACACTTCCAGCCGGACAAACCATAGGAATCGCCTGCTCTTTCCTCGGTCTCTCATTGCCCCAGAGATGTGAGCCAGGGATGACGCGTGTGGCACCGTTCTCCTAAAATATAATCAGAATCCGCAACTTTCAAATGTGCTGCGCGCGCATCCATCCAACGAAGCATAAAGCGACAGCAAACTCACGGCTGTGAACTCATCAAACGCCACCATAATGGCAGTCCCTAATGGCCCTCTTGGCCGTGGAAAGTGGCAAAACCCGTCATCGTGATGAAGATCCTGTGGCTGCTCGCCGGGGTTAATCTGAATCGTATGGAATGCCGTAAGTTGATAGCCCGGGTCCAGAAAGTAATCATTGAGCGCGAGAACGCGAGGCAGCACCACGAGCTTGTCGAAGACCCGCGTCTTGTTGAGTAAGCTGTAAATACGCGTCGTGTCTAGGCCCTCGAACGGGTTGCGGCCAGCAAGAGGCGTAGATCCAGAGAGGCGCATAATCTCGGCTTTGGCAGCTTGGACTTCTTCGAGGGGTATAATGGAGGGGAGTATCACATATCCATGGGTTTCTACATGGGATATATCGGCGACGGCTACTGGATCGGTGGGGAGCCGCGGACCAGCATTCCGGGACATCACTGAGCGATCTGCCATTTATGGTAGATTTAAGGTAGATGGGCTCTGCTGCGATGTTGATTGGGGTGGAGGTATTGGAGTATTATATAAACGTGGTAGTAAAAGGAAGTCTTATTTGCAAAGTAAGCTGAGTAAGAAGGTGTTTAAGTGCATGCTTACAGTCCGGGGTATTGGAACTGTGAGTGTTAAATACACATATCGCGGGGTACCCCGCAATATCAGCCTCGGTACCCCCCGCACTTTCTAAAAGGGGGGCCGCTTGCCGATCCGCATATATGGCTTGGCAAACAACGGCTCCAGAAATGAAAACGTAACAGTCTACTTTTATGCCCTCTAGCCTTCTGTTTGAATGCGTGCCTTGCTACAAGGCCACGGCATGTTCAATTGATTACAGGCAGGCGATAAGCCACCTTCCCGCGCCTACCCTGTACTTATTCGTCGTCGCAACAACGTCGTATAAGCCGCTTGGTTCGTATTGGTAGACGTGCAATGCGTATAAATAAACACACATCGGTTCCTTGGCATACATAACATACGTAGATCGAGCTTAGTGTATAAATGTGATACCCGGTTGACACACTGGGCAATGTCATCTCGTTCTTGTTAATGGAGCTGCGGGGCTTATGAGAAACACATGGTTAACGTAGTTACGACGAAGGCCAACCATACAGAACGGAGATAGAGCCCCCTTGGTCCAGGTGTTTATCTCCAGTTGGCGATTTGAATCGCATGTATGAGGAGAGTGAGGCGAGTGGGATGACTGAGATGTCGGGGAGGGAGGTCGAATAAAATAAGAAATGAGAGATGAGATTGACGAGAGAGCGCGAGTGGGGCGGCGTCGTTTCTTCCCTCCTCCTGCATTTAACGATCAAGGAAACCGCCAACCATTTAGCAGCCACTTACAACAACGAAATTTCATAAATTATCCCAAGTTTTATAACCAGTTGCCAACCAGTTAGCAACCAGCTATCTCTAGTTAGGGCTAAAGGTCACTTGGTGATCTGCACTAAGCATTCTTTCTTGATCGGAAATCCGAACACATCGTCACAATCACCATAACAACATTTTCTGAACCTCTCCCAACGCCATCAATACAATCTATTGTTCCTGCTCATGCGAAAATGCATTATCTTGCTGTCAAGAAGCCCACATATTGCATGTATGGCCTGGTTAGGGCTAAATGATGGTCACATCGTGAGCCGCACTAGATAACCTTTCCTGTTCGGAACCTTCTACACTCAACAACTACATTAACCACCACGTCTACGACAGATATACAGCAGACAAAAGCAGCGACATCATTATCGACTTGCGTAGAACTACTGCGTTGATTGCGCAAGTACCTCCACGATTGACGACTTCGTCACGGCTGCCTGCGCCACTCCACGTACCAACCAACAACCATCCGTTGAACACCCACGAACCAATACATCATAACAACACCATCACAACACCATAATACCATCATTTAACTACCTGCCAACGCCATCAATACAACCCACAGCTCCTGTTTATGTAAAAATGTCTTTACCTTGCCGTAAAGAAGCCCATATATTGCATGTATGGCCTACACTTCCTCTTACGAAGGATCATATGATTCTTTCTTGTGAGCAGTATTGCCAGTGGTGTCGACATACAATTCCAAAGTACGTAACCCAGTTGACTGCTAATTTCACCGGGATATTAATGTGCTAGGCGCTGAGAGGCAGCTGCCAGCCTTAGGAAACATGCAAAGTGCCATCTGCAAAAGGATTCCCCGTTCACAATCCAAGGTGCAGGAAAGGGAGGCAGACTTCACACAAGCATCGAAGATAGTTTGATTGATCCCCAGTAAGTTATATATCATTATAAAACATAAATGCTAATTTATCTTACAGAGTTTCATTTCAAATCCCGAATTATGGGGAAATTAGGCCTCCGAGCGAGGCCTCAACGAGTCAGGCAACACCAACTCCCCTGCCTCCTCAAGAATTAGTTGGCGACCAGATAAAAACAGAACAGAGTCCAGCTGCGACATCTATCCCTCCATCACCTCCATCACCTCCGTCACCAAAGCCTCCAAATCCAGTCATCTGCCCACTAATACTTCCAAAAAAGCGCCAGCAGAAGTCCCCAACAACCCCTAGGCGCCTAAAGAAGACGAAATAGCTTTGATTTCCGATAGCTGATTATCTGCTGATTATCTACATCATAATCTAGACTTTTGCAATTAATCTGTTAGCAATTGCTTCCCGCTATGCCTCTCCTCGTTGTCCTATAGTAGTGATCTAGACCGTAACTGATTACTTTCTACACTCTTCGCCCTGAAGCCTACATTTGATTCTCGAAATCCAGATCATGGAGTTAGTTATGCCATAATTTGTGACATTTGGAACTTAAGATGTGCCTACGCGTTATTTCACTCTCTGGTAGATTCGCCTTTGGAGCTAATCGCCCCTAGGTTATAACTTTATTTTTGGCTTGGGACCCTTTCTCACTATAGTTATCCGTCATACCGCAGCTTCTAGCTTCTGGTTAACTATTTTAGAACCAAACTAACTCGCACTATATCTATCTTCAAACTCGTTGCCCTCATCAAACTATCTGCTGGGCTTTAAACTGGTCCTCCGTGTTATTCGTTGTTGGCCGTTCACCGTCCAAATTCATCTCCTAGAATTATCAAAATGGGCAGAACAAATCCACAGCTTAATAATTCAACGCCTGTCGGGATAGGGGAAACTTCATCGGATGATGAGAAAATGAAATTATTAAACCTTCAAGAAAGGTCGGCCCTTTGGTATAAGGTGAGTAATATTTTATTTTTATTTTTTTAAATCCAGATGATTTTAAAATTTATTTAGTTATACATATTCCAACTCCAGGACGCTAACCCACGGTATAGATACACGTCCTCCTCTATGATCTTTGCAATATTTCCAAAGATCACGCCGCAGAAGCACGTACCTTGTGCACAACGGATGAGCTGTATATCAGTGCTCCCTATTTCACACCAGAGGAAGCACTGCTCATCAAGAATACTGTCGTCTCCCCACCCATCCTAACGGACATTCCTGAATTTGAAGCCCTCGACTTTGATGAAGATATCAATTTTGGAACCGATGAATCCCCAAAAGAAGTGGCGCCACAGAAGACAATGACAATCCAAGAGGCTATCACATCCTGCCTGCAGAATTTTTTCGCGAAACGAAGAGCAAGCGGCGACGTGAGACCTTGTGGCCCACATGACATGGGCCCTATTTACAAAGCAGTCTTTGGAATTACAACAGAGGAGTTGAAGGACGAGAAGTTCTTGGGCCGCTTGAGACGAACGGGCCTGGGTCAGTCAAAAGACAAGACCGCGAATTACGAAAGCAAGGGTAAGCAGAAAAAGAAGGGCGGCAAGGTTAATTAGGAAACGCTTGATGCTAGCTCCATTTTATAATGCTGACTTCAAGTTTTGATCAACCCAAGATGGAGCAAGCACAACACTACCAAAGTCGCGTCCAGGGCCGTTTCGGTCTGCTTGAGAGGGTCAAAGTTACTCAAGATGCTTGTGTGCATTTTACAGATCCCGATTTACGCATTGTAGGCCCGGTCTCCGAGACTGTTCCGAAACCCGCAGAAGCGTTACGATGGGGATGGCGGGGAAGGGGTTGCATTCACGTCATCAGATGTGCTGCGATTTCGAACAGTGGTCCCATGACACCGGTGCCGAGCTGACCGAAAGACTGGTGAATATGATCGGCTACGAGCTCGGAGACAGTGAAACTGAGACATAAACATAGTCACAACTGTGCAGTTAATGAGATGGTACCTCTCCAAATAGGGACAAAAGCCTGGGTAACCGGTTGGTGGCGTATGTGAGAAATCGGAATTGGTGACACAGACTCCAATAGATGCATTGTAGGTGCCGAGCATGAAGAGAACGAAAAGACAGTAGAGTAATACCGGATATCTTCTCGTATTGACCTCCGGGATATTCCAAGTCTTTAATGTAGGCTTTGTCTCACCTGCTGTGCTATCGACAGTGCCAGTGGAAAGCTGCATGGTGTCATTAATCATACCTTAATTTGACGCTGTGTGACTGCCACTTTGAAGATCTAGAATGGTTTCAGCTAGCGCAGGCGCAATATTCTTCGTCATATCTCAATATACCAAGAGAAGCTAATGTGGAAATGTTATACTCTACGGAGCTGATGCCGTCCAACCTAACTGCTCCGCGTCACTTCTCCGGTGGGAAGAAGGCATCTTTATCGGCAAGCATTAGCAAAATCATCGCTAGGGCGGAAGATTTTAAAATATTCCATAGAGACCAGCATCTAGAATTTTCCTACATTGCTGACTCTCCCCTTCCCTCGGAGATATATGTAATCAAAACCACGCCGCCAAGCTCGGACCAGACGCGACGTCCACAACAGCGGAGCCCTGTCGACTGACCTGAAGACTCCACCTAAAACACCCACCACAATAATGACTAAGCCCGAACGAGGTAGCTAACCGACGTCTGACAGCTTTTTTGAGCACCCACCTCTTCTCCGTCGGATTACGCCCGACGAGCTAATTACAACAGTGGCGGTAAGCAATAGCAAACCTCTCGGGTTGCCGCCGACGGCGAGCTGCTGCTACCAACGGCGCTGTTGCACGGCTCTTACTGCAGCTCCCCGGCGTGGCTTGTGCGTATGTCCGGGTATAGAAATCCAGAATCGGAAAATCCCAGCTATGGCGGCGAAACACCGGTCTAATAGGCGGGTGCGGGAGCGATCAGGCGATCGCTAGTTTGGAGCCCGGGAATTTAGACTTGCCGTGATGCCAAACATCCACCCTCAACGTGTACCACCTTGCAACATTGATCTTGGATGTGGATGGTGGGACGGGATGATGGACAACATGGGGTTGGCGTGGTTCACTGGCCGCCACTCGCGTTGAAGCCGACCGGGTGGAAGGTTGTCGAATAGGCCCGATGCTGTAATGCGCCAATAGTGACGCCGTCACTAGCCTTGTTACAGATAGGACCGTTGGTGTGGGTGGTGACGGAGATCAGTCGCAAGGTGATAATGTACTGTACTCAATAGGAGATGTATATATATACTCGTATCCACCATCACTCCAGTCAAACCGTGCTATCCCATATTCAACCACTATCGCCTCCATCGATTGACAATCGCTCTTCAACATAAACATGGTGCGATCACACCCCATCCCTGAGCGCAAGCACAGCACCTCTAGCTCTGGTTCGTCCAATTCAACACTATCCGACAAAGACGGCTTTGAGCGCTTCACAGCTGCTGGTCGCCCCATGCCCACAGATTATCGGTCCGCCTGGTCGTCCGCCTGTATGTTCGGCCCCACGGCGCCGCATTTCCTCCCTTTCAGATTCACAGACGATAGCATAATCCCAGTCGTGGTGCGGGTGTGCGAGGAGAGTTTCAAGGCCGGGGTGGAAGCGTAAGCGCATCCTTCCTCTGACCCATCCCAATCCGCTGCCAGGTGATCGGCATGGGGAAATAGACCAACGCTAAATAGTAGCAGCAAACCCCACAAACGACGCCGCTCCCTACGCGACCGGTTCCGTTTCAAGAAGACGAAGGTCGTTGTCGCGATGATGCCGCGGCGCGAATACCTTCGTCACTTTGCGCATGATGAGTCGGGGCGGTATGTCGGGACGGAGATGGAGGAGAGTTGGAGTGAGGGGGATCTTGAGGAGGAGTTTGGACATTATAGGTTGATGGAGCCGCGGCAGTGGGTGGTGAGGAATGTAGGGGGTATGGCTTATATGGAGGAGGAGTGAGGAACGCGGGGTGGGCGAAAATGGGATATGGCTAGGAGTAATAAGGGGTTCAGAGTTGGTGGAAACAAGGTTGCCATTTATTTGATGAATACCAGGGCAGGTGTAATATGGAGTTCAAAGTTGGTGGGAATAAGGTTCCATTTATTTGTTGAATATCAGGGCAGGATTAAGCTGATGGGTAACGACCGTCTATGTCAAAATATATATATAATTATCTCATAAGGCATGTCGCTTAATCACCTTGACTCCGTGTCACCCGTAGCTCCAGCCTATGCTAACTATGTTACTACTAAATTCATACCCCCATTATAACCAACTATCCCAGTTGATGTTGCTGGCGAGGCAAGGATGTGTTCTTCCAACGTCTTCGTATTGTGGTATTGACTGACGAGGAGAGGCCACGTTAAGAATGCTTCGTATCCTGCACCGACGTTATCACAAATCGTCTCTACCCACCGGCTCATGCGGATGCTGAACATTGTTACGGTATATTGTTTCCTCTCTCGGCAGACGATCGGGCGGAGAATCAACTGTATGGCGACCATGTGAGCCAGGAGAAGCTGAGAAATGACGTTTTGAGGATCAATAAGCTGCATGATCTCTTCATGGTCCATCGAGACCAAGATAGATTCGATATTAAGGTGGGACACATAAGCTGTAATTGTAAGCTCTCTGCCTGAACATGATATGGTAATTTGACATACCTTCCATTTGCGACTTCGCTAGCGACGCAATGCACTGTTGTAGGCTTGTAAGGAGCTTCAATTGGTAACCCTCTTCGCACAATAATCCAACATCATTGACAGACTGGGAGGCCAGGCTCAGGAAATCGAGATCATAGCTTGGGGCTCCATGGAGCCTTTGGCGCATATTTTCCACGCGAGAGCAGTCGTCTCGAGCAAGTATCGCATCCACTTTCTGGCCCCGAACATGCTTGGTGATAAGCTCACAGCTTCTGGTCATGACCAGAAAGGACTCGAGTCCATCATCCATGTACCAGGACTGCATTAATAATGCAAAACAAGTAGCGATAACAGCATCGCCGTCTGCTGCTGTCTTTAATGGCTTGTCTAGGTGGCTATTTAGACCCGTAATGGCAGCGAGACGGTGGGCCTGAGCGACTTTTGTCAGGCCGCCTTTGGTCAATTTTTCTAGATGGGACGCTGACAATGCCAATATTGCGTGCATCAGAAAGTCACACTTGGGTTCAGTGTCAGTATCAAATAAACTGATGCAGTGGATGGAAATACCTGGTGACTGATAGGGGTCACATAGCTAATCCAGATATTGTCATTCCTGACGGGGTAATGAGGATAAGCTGCAACGAAATAGTGGTGAAAGAGCCGCATGTCCGTCAGATTAAAGATTTGCTTTTCATGCAACGTAACTGCTTCTCCCGGCGACGGATTGGCGCCATAGGGCAGATACCGGCAAGACAGTGACAGGCGGATGCAGTTTTCACATGCTGGCTGTGTCTCCTGGCACTACAGCGGTAGAGTTAGAATCTGTGAAAACAGGGGTCACTCCCATGTGAAGTGAGTGAATTCGAGACTCACTTTAACTTTGCGCCTTTTGCACTCGAAGCAGCCCTGGCGGGACTTATAATGGCGATTCCCTGCCTTTCGGCGTCGTGCAACAGCCTGGTCGGGGTCACTGGAGGACCGGTCACTGGAAGATTGACTAGTCCCGCCTGATGGGGGGTTGCCCCTTGGCATATTTGTGGTTTATAGAGCCTCCACGGCCTCTCTTTAGAAGGTAAGGCTCTTGCCTCCCGGAGGGATTGCAAGCCCTCGACTTTGAAGGAATCACAGGGCAATACTCATGCTGGCTGAAAGGTTGCACGAAGAGCTCGCGGCGGGTTTTGGTTGATGCAGTCAGAACAAAACAAATATTGACATGAAACCAGACAGCATGAGAGTTTCTAATCACTCATATGGTCATGGAGATGGCTTTGATATGTGACTGTTGGCCGTATTGTTGCCTTCGGACCTCATTGGACCTAGCGTAACATGTGGGGTTCTAGGATCTTTTCCCAGTCTTTCATTTTCTCCACGGTTTAGCCGTAGTCTAGTGTGAAAACAGGAAATTAGGCGACTTCCGTCCTTACATAATCATTCCCGAATCCAAAGGTGCGGAAAGGTCCTGACGATAACCGAAAGTCGATTACGCACTTGGGAATCTGAAAAAGGAATCATTAGTGAAAGGTGATAATATAAAGAGAGCAATGGCTCTCAAATATCAGATTCTTGGTGCCATTGAACGCCCCATAATATCCTCATCTACATATTGGCTTACCCATCAGCAAAAATCTTGAAAATTGGATATTTATATGAACAGAAGAGTGCAGATCGTCCCGCGGCTACGTTTACTCGATAGCCTTACTCGAGGCTTACTCGATCAAAACCTGTGAGTGGCGGCAACGCCCCAGACCCAGATAAGCTTCTCCCTAGACACCTATAGCTTGTAACAAGCCCGCTCCACGACCCCTCCCGGCGAGAACCAAGCATTCCGTATAAAAGAGACCATATCTTCCTGTCGTGTTTGAAAATTGCGGTAGTTGTAAAGCTCTTTTCAGTCTCCATTATCCCCAACTCTCGACCTGTGTTGTCCATCTTCCTTATATCTCAACCATCTTGTTCTCAACCCTCCACCTTTCCCACGTTTCATACGTTTAAAGTAGCAACGAAAACACAAGTCGTTGGCTTTCGTCCCGGTGAAGTCTAGAGATGGCACCCACTACGCGTTCCAGTACACAGGAGGTCACACAGACTGTCCTCGTCTCCACCAGAGCCGTCATCCCTGATGCGCAGGGCAACCTTGTTGTGTCACCTGCAACGATAACGATATCTCCAGCAACGGGGAAGATCCTCTCTGTACGCCCCAAAGTTGTTCCGCAGTCGGAATTCCCTGCAGACACAGTTTACATTGACCACTCTCCAAACATTATCCTGCCAGGCCTCGTGGATGCTCACGTGCACTTGAACGAGCCAGGTCGGACGGAATGGGAGGGCTTCTGGACGGGGACTCGGGCAGCGGCTAGTGGGGGTGTCACTACGGTGATTGATATGCCTCTCAATGCCATCCCACCAACGACGACTGTAGCAGGGCTTAAGGAGAAGGTTAAGGCAGCACAGGGCCAGTGCTGGGTGGATGTAGGGTTCTATGGAGGAATTATCCCTGGCAACGCCGACGAGCTCATCCCGCTGGTTGAAGCCGGAGTCAGAGGTTTCAAGGGATTCTTGATCGAAAGTGGTGTGAGTACGCCTACTGGAGTAGAGAAAAGACATACTGACAAGATGAGTAGGTTGATGAGTTCCCAGCCGTATCTTCAACGGATGTGGCATTGGTCTTGAAGACATTGGCAACCCAGCCCACTACTGTGCTATTCCATGCTGAGATGATCCCGCCCATCACTGACTCCGTCGGTGATGACGTCCAAGCTTCGCTCCCACCAGCGCATCCCCACGGACCACTTGATGCCTACTCCTCCTTCCTGGCCTCCCGCCCACCGGCGTTTGAGACTTACGCTATTGAGGAGGTTATATCGCTAGCTCACCTCGCACCCTCTCTACCACTGCACATTGTGCATCTAAGCGCTATCCAGGCAATCCCTCTCCTACGCGAAGCGCGCCAGAAAGGCATCAAGATTACAGCCGAGACCTGCTTCCACTACCTCTCTCTCGCATCAGAGGACGTCGCCACAGGCGACACCCGCCACAAGTGCTGCCCACCCATCCGCGAGGCCTCTAACCGCGACGGTCTCTGGGCCGAACTCAACGAGCCGAACTCCGTCATCCAAACCATCGTCTCGGACCACTCACCCTGCACCCCCGAGCTGAAGCTCCTCCCCGACCACCTGAGCGTCGCGGAACCAGGCACCGCTGATGACGGCAAGGCGAAGGGCGACTTCTTCGCCAGCTGGGGTGGAATCTCCAGTGTTGGTCTCGGTCTGCCTATTCTCTGGACCTCAGCGCATAACCAGACTGCGCCGGGAAAGCCGGCTTTGAGTATCATTGACGTCGTGCGTCTGTGCTGCGTTAACACCACCAAGCAAGTCGGTCTTGAGCATCTCAAGGGCGCTCTGAAGGAGGGGCTCGATGCGGATATCTGTGTCTTTGATGATGAGGGAAGCTTTGTAGTAGAGAAGACCGATATGCTGTTCCGCAATAAGGTCACCCCATATCAAGGAAAGAGGCTCAAGGGAATAGTTAGGGAGACATATTTGCGCGGGACGAAGATTTATGGGAGGGAAGAGGGCGTGGTGGGTAAATCACAGAAGCCGAGCGGTATACTACTGTTAGAGAAGAGGCAGGCATAGATCAGTATAATAACATTTTTTTTTGCTGTTCAGATGATATGTTTTGGGAGGGGTAAAATATAATGATGGTCGCACGAGCGGAACTGTCCGCAGTCAGAACTCCACAATATGCACAAGTTGCTGGGTGGCCCTGATGAAACCGTGACTCAAACCGATAATTCATACACAATTCCGTTGCACATGTGGAGCATTTTCAATGATAACAACAGCGCGGCGTGTTGCGATGTGCTCCTTGCTTCGGAATCGTGTTTTTGTTCCATCCCGTCGCCTCGGCGGGTACCACAACCTGTCCCGATCGGGAATGCGTATCCGAGCAGCGAATCAACCCGCCAACGCGGGGTCAAGTGGGGGAAATCGAGTAATATACGACTCCTCCGATAAGAAAGTAGCCCATAGAAATAGTTATATAAGAATTAGACTTTCCTTTTGCCTGGTCGGATATATATGACCATTCCCAAGTTTCTCCCTCTCCTCTTTCTTCGCTCACCTCTTCTTCGCTTTCTCATACATAATTTTGCTCTCTGGAGTCGTCATTCCAGTCGAGTTCCTCTTCGTGTCGTCTCTTCGTTTCGTCACTTGTCCACATTCTCGCTATCGGCAATTCCGCTTGTCGTCACAATGGAGAAAATTCCCACCACCCTGCCGTTCGTAGGAGGCGCAAAGGAGAAGGTCGCGCAGCATCCAATTGGGCCTCTAACGGCGAGCGAGATCACTCGCGCCGCGGGCATATTGAAGGCGTCTTGGCCGGCGAACACGGATTTCAACTTCAAGGCGGTCACGTTACTAGAACCGCTCAAGGCAGAGTTACTTCCATATCTCGAAGCTGAGCGCAGCGGTTCTACGCCGGCTAAGATTGACCGGAGGGCTTTCGTGCTTTACTACATTCGTAACACTGTAAGTATTCCGAAGAAATCAAGATAGATGAGATGAGTGGTGCTGATTGGGAGTAGGATAAACTCCACGAGGCTGTTATCAACTTGTCCCAGGGCGGCAAGATTGAGAGCAATGTCCGCCTTGGAGCTAATGTCCACAGCAACGCTGATGGTGACGAGATTTTCATGGTCGAGAAGGTCGCGTTGGAGGATGAGGGGATGAAGGCTGCCATTGCCAAGTTGCAGCTTCCCGAGGGCTCCGTCGTTATCGTTGACCCATGGATCTATGGTATTTCATCAACCGCCCTCTATAAATTGCAGCCACTAACATACCTAGGCTCCGATGGTGTCCACGATGATAAGCGCATGTTCCAATGCTTCATCTATATGAAAGACCCAAAGCACGCCAACGAGCCAGACGCTAACCACTACGCTATGCCCCTCCCCATCTCACCCGTCATCTGTGCCGAGACAATGAAGGTTATCAGAATTGACGTCCTTCCCACTGGAGCAGATGCTACCATCAAGGAGCTTGGCCCATACAAGGTGCAGCAAGCCAATGAGTATATCCCAGAGGCTCAGACTCTCCGCACCGACCTCAAGCCACTTAACGTTGTTCAACCAGAAGGCGCCTCCTTCACCGTCAGCAACTTCTCCGACCTCGGCCGTGCCGTTGACTGGCAGAAGTGGAACTTCAAGATCGGCTTCAACCTTCGAGAAGGCATGGTCCTCTACGACGTCCACTACGACAACCGCCCCCTCTTCTACCGCCTCTCCCTCTCCGACATGAACATCCCCTACGCCGACCCCCGCCACCCCTACCACAAGAAAGCCGCCTTCGACCTCGGCGACGCTGGCGCGGGCATCATGGCCAACAACCTCAAACTCGGATGCGACTGCCTCGGCTCCATCCACTACGTCAGCGCGATCCTGAACAACTCCGCCGGCGAGCCCCTCCCCATGGACAACGTCGTCTGCATCCACGAGCAGGACAACGGCATCGGGTGGAAACACACCAACTACCGCACCGGCCGCGCCGCCATCGTGCGTAACCGCGAGCTCGTCATCCAATCCATCATCACCGTCGCGAACTACGAGTACATCCTCGCTTTCGTATTCAACCAAGCCGGAGAACTCGCCTACGAAGTCCGCGCCACCGGCATCCTCTCCACCTCGCCCATTGACGAAGGCCTCACCGTCCCATATGGAACTGTAGTCCACCCCGGCGTCCTCGCCGCACACCACCAGCACATAATGTCCCTACGCATCGACCCCATGCTCGACGGCCCTCTCAACCGCCTCGTCTACGACGAAGCGCACCCCATGCCCGTCTCGGACTCCAACCCCCACGGCGTAGGCTACACCGTCGCCGAGACCCTGGTGCCCACCTCCGCCGGCCTCGATCTCGACAGCAACACCAACCGTACCTTCCGCATCGCCAACGCTGCTGTCCGAAACCCCGTTAACGGCGCTGCGGTCTCGTATAAGATCCACGCCCCTAACTTCCAGAAGATGCTCGCTTCCCCCGCATCCTTCCACCACCGCCGCGCTGAGTTTGCAGATCACAACGTCTACGTCACTGCGCACCGCGACGACGAGCTGTACGCCGGTGGTCGCTATACCAACCAATCCCGCGGCGGGACAGGTGTGCGTAGCTGGGCAGAGCGCGGGGATAGCGTCGAGGATAAGGATATCGTAGTCTGGGTGCAGTTTGGGATCAACCACGTCCCCCGCGTGGAGGACTTCCCAGTCATGCCGTGCGAGATAATGAGGGTAGCGCTGAAGCCGGTGAATTTCTTTAGTAGGAACCCGGCGATTGATGTCCCGCCGAGTACGCAGGCGACTAATAAGAGTGTGTTGGTTGCGGCGGAGGGGACGAAGGCGGAGGCGACGGTGGGGGGGGAGGGGAAGGTGTGTTGTGTGAAGGAGGTTAATTAGGTGGGGGTTTTTGGGTTGCTGAGGGGAGGAAGAGGAAGTTGGAGATGCCTTTTGTAATGGGCAGGTTCGCATGCGGGATCATGTCCAAGGAGGGCATAATGGGAGCGGGTTGCATTTGTGAGGCTAGTGGTTGTGATATGTGATAGGCGTTTGTCCTCATGCAGATGAGGAGAGTGATTGGATATAGGTGTTGACTAGTGCTGTCTGTGCGGCAGAGATTCTGGAGAGAGATCAGAATGTTTGGATATATATGACAATTATTTCTAGATTATGTTTGTGTTGTTTCTGGTAATTTTGACCACCGATGAAAGAACTGAGTAATGTTTGTTGGCATCCATGTTTGGCATTTGTGGATAATATTGCCATCCACGTGAGTAAAAACATAAAAAAATAAAACCCAACGGATAGATAGTTTAAAATGTTGTCACAGTTATAGATGGACAAACCGAACGACGTATATCTCTGTATTTCCCTGAGTACAACAATGAAAATTACTCCTCTAGCATCCATGTAGTTGCATCCGGATCAAACCGCAACGATTTTATCCCCCCCCCAATGCGTCTCTAAGGGATCGTACACCCATACGCCAAACCCCGGCAAGCCCTCCATCCATCCCATCATCTTTATTCCTCCCCTCCTCCCCCAATTACAACAACCCCATCTAAACAATCGTCTCCAGCTCCCTCGCATAACCCAGCGTATTCTCAATCGCCGCATGGCTAATCTCCCTCTCCTCGCCCTCCGCCTTCACCACTGCCTGCGCAGGGAAGTAGATCCGTCCATCCCTAACCACCCACCCCCTGCTCTGCGCAAACTGCACCACGGCGCCCTCGGAGTCGAGGAAGAGGAGGTCCTTCGTGCTTGAGACGGGGAGGGAAGGGTATGCGCGCTCGGAGCACGATGCGATTTCGGCGCGGATGCGTGGGATCAAGATCTATTTGCCAAAACGTCAGCTTCCTGCTCCTTCAAACGGACAAAACGGAAGGTAAAGCTGGGGGTTGGGGGGGGGGTGTCTGCATACCTCAGAAAAGATCCCAAACTCCTCACTCGGCACCTCCCTACTCCTCATCGCCTTCCAAACCTGATCATAGCTCCCCTCCATCAACCACCTCTCCAACCTAACCGGATACCCCAAAAACGCATCCCCCTCCACATCCGCGCCCTGAATCTCCAACGCCTCCAGCTCAGTATGAAACCCCGCATAATCCCCCTTCACCAACAACAACAGCAAAAACAGTCCCGTAATCTTCGCCCTCTGCGAATCAGCAGGCGACAACACATTGGTGGGGAGATTGTAGAAGGGCTCGAGAAGATGCACGTAGCGCGTGAAAGCTTCGGGGTCTTTGGCCCGGATGGCGGTTAGGGCGGCGGTTTCGAAGAGGGAGCGGGAGGCGAGGAGGAGGGCGGGGGGGGTGGTGGGGAGGGGGGTTAGGGCGTTGAGTTTTAGGAGGAGGAGTTTGGCGCGGGAGAGGAGGGCGGAGGAGGCGCGGTAGTCGGAGGGGGTGGTGCGGAGGGTTTGGAGGATGGTGTGGAGTTCGCGTTCGGCCATGGTGGTGGTTGTGGGTGATGGCAATGGGAGGTGTGTTGTGAGGTGAGGTGAGGTGAGGCGAGGTTGGATGTGAGGTTGGTCGTTGGATGGGGTTGAGATGAACGACGGCGGATTGTTGTGTTGTTTGTGGGTGAGGTTGTGGCGTGGAGGTAGAGCTTTGGTCTGGCTTGCTTGTCTTGCTTGTTGAGGTAGCTTACGGCAGGCAGGCTACAGAGCCGCGCGGTACGTACTTGTGCTGCTCGCCTCCGCAGTTATTCCGGCCGCGCCCACGCGCGCGCAGCGTCTGTGGACAGGGAATCATCCTTGATAGGAAACATCGACCTATCAATCATCACGTACAAAGGCAAGCACGGCACAGTTGGACATGAGCCCATAATGGCCGCTATACTTAAACCCCGCATTCCCGTAATCCATACCATTCTCTTCCACCCAAAACCGCCTTGAGCAACCAACACATTGAAGCAGCATTCTCATAATCGCTGATAAACAGCTATTGACTATTCAACACAACACAGAAATAAGATCGTAAAATCACGTACTCTCCACAGGCAAAGATGTCCGGTAAATCCAACTCCAACAGCGGCGGCTCCAGCTCCTCCAGCAACTACACGCCCTACACCACCACCAGCACCGGCACAAACAGCCAGGTACCCCCCCCCATCTCCCCCGCTCTCCCCCAGCCTCCCTAACCTCTTCCAGGGGAATAGCTACGACACCCGTAGCCAGCCCTCCGGATCCGCATACCACTACAGCAACACCGTAAGCCATGCTTTATCCCCCCCCCGCTCTTCCTCCGTTTCGAAGCCAGACATGGAGGCGGAGAGAGAGAAGCTGACGAGTACAGAATGGGAGTTATTACTACTCCAACGGCGATCAGTCGACGTACTATAATGATGGGAAGGGATCGTCTTCGTACACGGCGCCCAATGGGAATGTGTACAAGAAGTAATGGCTGTCTGGCAGGGCGTCAGTGGACGCCGTGGTGGATGGTGTGAGTCTTCGAGCTGATGATACGGAAGGCCTGGGGTTCATGGTGTAGCTGTCGATGGGATTGCCGTGACTGTCACTACCGCATTCTGATTATTACATGTCAGTGGCACAAGATGACTTTGTGCGTAATACAGACGTTCTTAACTTGTGCCAATCATGAGTGAGAACACAACCGCAACCAAAACCTAACATCGTATAAAAATATTCTTATATATGTCGTAGAAATGTAAAAACAAAATCGCATATATGCGGGACCGCAGCTTCTAGGGTAAATGCAATCCGCGCCACCATCTAATTGCAGAGTCCTTCCTCCAAACCCCAAAAACTCCCCCCCCAAAAAGCAATCTACAACAAACTCTCCCCCAACCCACACCTCACAACCGAACACCCCGCCCTAACCGTCTCAAACGCGCCCACACCCTCCAACCCCGGCTCAAGCGACGGATTCACCTCCACAAGATCCATAGCCACAAGACTACCAGTCTCATGCACGCACTCGGCGATGTAGTCGCCCTCGCGCAGGGTGAGGCCGCCGCGCACGGGGGTCCCGGTGCTGGGCGCCCATTGCGGGTCGAGGGCGTCGACGTCGAAGGAGAGGTGGATGGGGGTGTCGTTGCCGATGTGGGCGAGTGCCATTTCCATGACTTTGCCGATGCCGTATCTGTTGGGGTTGGGTGGTTAGGTTACGTATAGATAGTGGTGGTGGGGGGGTAAGCTTACTTGTCGATATCATGCATGCTGAATGCCTTAACGCCATGTTCTCTCAGGAGCACCTTCTCCGCCCTATCCACGTCGCGGAGACCAATGTAAACCAGCTTCTTCAAGCTAACTTTCATCTCATCCTTCAACCATCCAAACACACTCTCATCATCATCCTTCGCCAACCCCGTCAGGAACGCAACAGGCATCCCATGAATATTCCCCGAATCCGACATCTCAGGCGTATTAATATCCGCATGCGCATCCACCCAAATCAGCGCCATCTCTCTCCCCAACCTCTCGCGGATGGCCTTCGCGGTCCCAGCAACAGAGCCAATGGCAATACTGTGGTCACCGCCGAGGGTGAGGACGCAGCGCCCCGTGATGGCTTGCGCGTAGACTTGGTCGCAGAGGGCGCGGGTGACGGCGGACACGGCGCGGGGCTGCTTCATGCCGCGGTGGTCGGGGTCGGCGGAGGGGTCGGGGATGACGTGGGCGTAGTCGTGTACTTTGCCGTCGTGGTGGATATCGTAGCCTAGGTCCTCGTGGAGCTGGGTTAGGAGGCCGTTCTTGATGAGCTCGGAGGGGCCGGCGTCGACGCCTGCTTTGGTCTAGGGGTGCGTGTTAGATGGTGGTAGTGAGAGAGGAGGAGGGGGAGCGTACTTGGCCACCTGAGAAGCCGACTGCGACGACGCCGAGCTCGTTGCCTCGGGTGAGGAACTTGGGCTTGACCATGCTGGTGGTGGTCATTGTTGCGATTGCGGGGTGATTAGACGGAAAAAGCGTATCCTCGTCGAGGTGATTACTTTTTGGAGTATATTATCTTTGCTTTTGGGGTATTATCTATTCGAGAATGCCGGTATTATTGGCTGGAAGCGGTGGTGGGGCAGGTCAAAATGCGTGGGCGTTGGTGGGGGAAGGGTATGACGACGACAGCGATTTGGAGTAAATACGATATTTTGGTTGGAGGGGTAAGAAAATGAAAAGGGAACGATGAGAGCGGTGGGAGAAAGACCCTTTTAATATATATGCGGGATTTGGGATAATTAGACTAGACCCCTAAGTGCAGGTGAGTGTCTGGTGGATGGTCGCACATGATTGATGAGTGCGGGTTGTTGGTTAGATTGTTTGTCAAAGAATTGTTATTCCTGCCTTTAGGGAATTATCACGATGGGAGCATGGTTGACTGTTGGAGAGAGATGGAGAACATGTCGAGTAGACCTGCACTTAGGGGAATGGGAAGTGGCAGAATGGCTGGATGAGGGATAGGGTGGGTGAAGGCGGAGAGAGGGCGGAGAAGAGGTTAGCGAAGGGGAGAAGAGAGGAGATAGGCAGTTGCGGGTATAGGCGGATCTGATAACAAACTAGTACGTACTCGAACTGTTATCAGATCCGATTATACCCGTGTCTCGTATAGTGGTGGAAATTGGCCGTGGGGGTTGTCTTGGCACGTGATGGCTGGGTTGGTGTTGATTGATTTCATGATAATGAGTAGGAGGTGAGTCTGATGAGAGATGGGCGTGGTGGAGGGAGAAGGCAAAGGAGGGATGAACGAGGGTGGAAAGAGCGATGGATTAACTGGTGGCAGGCACGTGATGAGAGAAGGGAAGGAGCGACTGTGAGGAGAGGGAAGGAACGGAGGGAAGGAATGGAGGGAAGGAATGGAAGGAAGGAACGACTCAAAACAATAAGGGAAAGGAACGACGGGATGAAGCAAAGGGAAGGAATGAGGGACGCAGTATGAGGCTTTTATCTTATACAGTATTATCCGTATGCTATAACACTCTACTCCATACAGGCAAAATATGCCTCTGTGACAACCAGTCCCGTGACTTCCCCGTGACCTACCCCGTGACTTATCCTACCCTTCCTCGCTCTCGCACAATCCCCCCCAATCGGGAAATGTCACTCACTGCCACCCAGCGTATTCGCACCAACACCCAAATAACCCTCAAAACGCGAGACACAAGCCCCCCCCGTCACCCCATCAAAAAATGCTTAATCCGCGCGTCACACCCTCCCTCATCTTATATCCCCCCCAAACCGGTAAAGTATTGATCGCGTTTTGTGGCCTTGTAGGGCGATCAAGGATGTCAGACCCGCCGTGTGTGGTGCTCGCGAAGCGATACGATTGGCTGCCGTCCCGATTAGGAGCGTTGAACGAGGACCGACGGCGAGGCTCTGGATGAGGCGGCGCGGGTTTTTGCACTGCCATGCCGGCGCTTGAGCTGTTGCAACGGTGTTTTTGAGGGGTTTGGCCGTGGATGGGGAAGGGGGGTTGTATAAGCAGATGGGGGTGTCCCCGTTCGATGAGGTTGTGGTAGATAAGTTTATACAATACAACAATCCTACAGTCAGGTTCCAGGTTCATTACCGGTTCTATCAACGCCCTTTCTCTCGTCGGGTCTTTCGTTTGTACTATCACCCACAGTTTGTGACTGCACCTTACCACCAAGATATGTCTCGCAAGAGCACCGTTTCCACCATGGAAGACGGAAAATATGGTTCGTCCCTCCCCCTCCCCCCTCACCCACCACCTACTAACCCCCCCCCCAGTCGACGGCAGCCTCTACTACTACGCCCCCAACAAGCCCGCCCCAATCGTCTTCACCCTCCTCTTCACCCTCTCCGGCACCCTCCACTTCTACCAATCCTCCCACCACTCCTCCTGGCGCATAACCTGGATCTACTCCTGGTCCTCCCTCCTCTTCATCGCCGGGTACGCCCTCCGCACCGCCGGCGCCTACCACTTTGGCAATATCAACATATTCATCTCCTCCCTCGTCCTCCTCTACGCCGCCCCCCCCCTCTACGAGCTGGGGAACTACCTCGTCCTCTCCCGCTGCCTGCATTATATGCCGCACCTCTCCCCGCTACACCCGCACCGCACGCTGACACTCTTCCTCGGCCTCTCTGTCGGGGTCGAAGTCCTGACCGCCAACGGCGCCGCGCAATCCATCACCGGGAGCACGCAGGCGAAGCAGGATACGGGGAAAGCCCTGCTGAAAGCAGCGTTGGTGCTTCAGTTAGGTGTTATGGGACTCCTGCTCGCGGTGGCGGGGACGTATCATCGGCGCGCGGCGAGGGCGGGGATCTTGACCAACCATTCTGGGAAAGCGGATATCAGGAATGTGTTGATCACGCTGTACTGCTCCTGCGGCCTCATCACCGTCCGCACCATCTATCGCACGGTGGAGTATTTCTTCGCTGCTGCCCTACATCCGCCCTACACGGCTGGGGAGGACATCAGCCCGCTGATTCGGTATGAGTGGTTCTTCTGGGTCTTCGAAGGCATGTTGATGATCACCAACTCCGCCTTGCTGAACTGGCGGCACCCGGGTAAGTATCTGCCGAAGAGGAATAACATATTCCTCCGCCCGGATGGCACGGAGAGGGTGGGAGAGGAGTTTAAGGACCAGAGACCGTTTTTGCTGGTTCTGTTTGATCCACTTGATATTTTGGGACTGGTGTTGAGGACGGATAAGAAGTGGTGGGAGGATGAGAATTTGCCGACGCCGGCGGAGGAGGAGGCGAGGAGGGCGGAGGGGGGGAGGGAGGGGGGGAGGGAGGGGGGGAAGGAGAGTAGTTCGACGAGGAGTTGAGGGAGGCGTGAGCTTTGGGGCGTGTTCTCTTGCTGTTTTGGGATTTGGGGGCTTTTACTTTCGTTTGTGTTATTTGCGATGCGGTCGGAGCGTGTCAGGGGGCAGTAGGGGGCGTTTCATTTGGTCGCCTTGGATTAGAGGTATATATAGATGGTATGTAATACGCAGGAGCTGCTGGATAAAGATACGTTGATGAGATGGGACGTGCAGTTATAGAGCCAGCAGTACAGATTGGACAGAAGGATACCATATGATACAATACAGTACAGTCACTATTCCTATATTGATACAATACAATACAGTCATTATTTTCCTATTCCTATATTAACACATGCAAATACCCAAACCAATGCGTTCATGACTCTCCGCACAGCAGTTCATCACACCTCTCATCTCATCTCACCCCCCCCCCCCCTGCGCCCTCCCCCCATCCCCTCGCTCCACCCTCGCTCGAAGGATTCTCGGACAAAGTCTCTACAGCGGGTCCCTAATACCAAAATAGCGACAATTTGCCTCCGGTTCCTGATCCCGTGGAAGCTGGGTAGAAGGAACCGACACCGACTGGGTCCACCTAGCCCGACTGCTGGATGCTGACTGGAGCGATGGGCGGTGGGTGATTGGGGGGTCGCTGACGTTTTGGAAGGATTTCGGATGTGGCGGGAGGGGGAAGGATGGTTGGCATTATTGCGGCGAGATTGCGGAGATGAGAGGTAGGATGGGTTAGTTTACACTTTACTTTCATTATGGTGGCAATCTGTGGCGATTGAGAGAGGAAGGAGCGAGGGGGCATGGAGGAAGAAGTGTACTGTTCGTGATGTTCGTGATGTTCGTGATGTTCGTGATGTTAGTGAGTAAGACGGGCATGGAGAGAGGAGGCGGTACTCCGGTTTTGTCTGTCATAATCGCGTTTCTCATCGTGTTTCTCAGTATGCCTTGTCCGTGTTTATGTTTATGTTTATGATTATGTTTATGTTTATGGGTACTCGATGTTTATTTAATTATCCCGCCCTGACAGAGTTATATATAGCTGGTAATCTCTCACATCATCTCGTGCTCATGATGTTTCCAATGCTCCGCCCGTAACCTTGCCACCACAAGATTTGCCCACTAAAGCCAGGTTAAAGTCAGGGTTCAGCATCCTTACCAAGGGCAAATCCGTCATCCCTTGTCCATCTTGTCCACTCCTCTCCACTTTACCTGTCCTAACAACGTATACCACGGCGTAACTCTGATAAACTTCCCCAAAAGAATATCCGCCTTTGCCTCCTTGGTTCTCCTTGGTCTCCATGAAACATCGGCCTTCAATCCCCTTCTGGCGCAACTACGCGCTCATCAACCACCGCAAACTGTAGTCGGACATGACCTCTTCCCTGCAAACAAATACCGTGGCGTTCAACTGACAGGGCGCAGTCGGTACTCGGTACGGCGGTGTTCGTGGGGAACGCCCTGGTAATAGGATCGTCGGCTGTGTATTAGATACAAAACCTCCTCCTTCTGTCTAGTTGCTCCGCGATACCTTGTCTATAGATCCGCATTTCAATCTCTTCATCCCGTCTCGCTCGAACCTTTCTAAACTTCCTTCCATCCATCCATGTATCTTCACTATCACCTCTTTACCTCCTCACCTCCTCCTCCTCACCGCCGCGCTAGAACATGGCGACCATAACAGCACCACCACCGCACCACCACCACACGACGACCTGGCCAACGCCCAACCAACCCCCCAACCCAGCACCCTCCTGGCCACCACCAGCTCTATTCATGAAGATGGAATTCGGCATCTCCCTCGCCCCAACCTCCACCCACAATGTCTCCCTCTCCTACGCCTCCCGCCCCATCACCACCTCGCGCCTCGCAAAAACAATCCCAACCTTCCTCCTCCCCGCCTCCGCCCGCCGCGGCCGCGGCACAAAGAAAGACGCCCGCCCCTCCCCGCGCTCCAGGTCCGAGATCCTCGTGCGCCCTTCCACAGCAACGCCGTCGTACCAGCAATACACCATGCTCCAACCGTCATACCCGCACCCCGAGCGCCCAGCCCCTCAACGCACTTCCTCGCTCAATCCTAACTATGCGCCTCCCCTCCGCTGGGGCCCGACAAGGCACTTCCTCGAACATAAACCCCTCCCCGAACTGCCCTCGCGCTTCCGACTAGGCGAACCGGATCTTCCGTGGTCGTCCCCGGCGCCTTCGATTAGGAGCACGACAACCGCGCAAACGACGTCCACACCCGCCGCCGGGCCGCCTTCCGATCCCGTATGGTCCGCTGTCTCCCCACCATCCACGACATGGGCTGCTCCACGGAGTATCTCGAACCCCTCCTCCCCCGTCGTGAGCCCGGATATATCATTCACCTACCCCCCACAACCACACCACCAACAGCGCACCGGCTCCGTCTCCTCCCCCGCCTCGCCTGCAGACGCGGTACCAGGCCCGAAACCCTGGCGCGATACGAGTTTCTACACCTCCATCCCTGGACCGCGCTCTATTACCCCGCCGCAGAACCAGCGCGCGCGCGCGGTGTCGGCTTCAGATCGCGGTACGGACCGTGTGAGTGAAGGTGGGGGGGAGAGGGAGAGCGTGCGTGATTACGAAGCTGAGGTGCGCGATAGGGATGAGACTAGGATGGCCATCGACCCGTTGCGGGAACGCGAGATGCGCAATCTTCAAGCTGCTATGATGTCTTTCGATGCCCTGGGGGAATGGGATGAGACGACTGCGAGCGTTGGTATGAACGCTATTCCCGGGGGTAACTATCCGCATCACACTTACATGGACCAGTGGAACCACAACAACAACAACAACAATGGCCGATCCAGGACCATAGGCTGGGCAGAGGGTCGCGCGAACAGTCCTAGGGATCTCGGATGGGCGGTGGGAGTCGGAGAGGATGGGAGGAGGGGCGTTGTGAGGGATGATGAGGCGGGGTGGCAGAGGTATAATTTTGAGGAGTGGGATAGGGCCGGGAAGGGGTGGTCGTATAGGGATATTAATGGGTTTACGTCTTATTGGCCTGATGGGATGAGGAGAAGGAGTTGGAATGGGGGGGAGACGCCTGTGTGGGCCGCGAGGAGGCGGTAGTGTGTGTGGTTTGTGTGTGGGCGTTTTTTTGCTTTGGGGTTTTGGGGGGTGGCATTCGGAGTTTTGGAGGGGTTTGTAATTAGGGGTAAATGGGATGGGCATGGGCATCGGGATGAAGGGGACTGTTAACATATTTATGGGCTGTAAGTTGTTATGGTATTTCCTCGTCGGCGACGATTTCACTCCTTTACGGCAGTCGTGGGTTTCGTCGCTGCTGGCGAGGGAATCTATGGCGGCTGGAAGCAGCCAGATCCTTGTCGGCGAGGAAATACTGGAGTGATTTACGCTGTGGTTGGGGATATAGGGGTTGATATAGAGTCTATAGTAAGGGTACATACATATATAATAACTGCAAGCCGTTGCAGTATTTCCCGGCCTGGACCTCACTTCCGTTTTTGACAACAGGCAGTCAGAGAATGCCCGCTATAAAAGATATCCGAAAACGCTCTACAAGGTCTGCAAGCTCCATCAATTCGACCACTGTGCACTCGCGGAGATACTGTTCAGCAGGATCTCACAGAGCTATGTGAGTAACGGCGATGGGCTCAACGGAATTTGAGTGGGGGGCTCGACTGCGCCAGGATCAGGTACGTGGCGGAATCATGGTGACGAGAATGAGCCTGTGGCGACAGGAAACTCTAGCGACAGGAAGAGGTGTGTGGCGGTAAGAAGCATGCGGCGACGGGGGGCATGCCACCGCCGTGGGTGGAGGCGTTTGATTCAAGTCCCGGACGACTTGCACTCAGTGTACGATATGCACTTCCGGCAGAACTTGGATTGCAGGCTGTGCAGCCAACACACGATTCATAGTGACAGAGTCCTTTCGATACTCCCCGGTTCACACGGTTTATATAGATGTACGTATGTGGTTTTAAAACTCAATAACTCGCTATTTTTGCACCTCCACCCAAAAGTCCCCTCCCATAATAACAACCAAAAACACCAGCCAACCCCCAGAATAATATACCACCACCCAAAAAAATACTCCCACCACGAGACCAGCTCAACCCTACCCCACACCACCCCCCCTAAATAACCTCATTCATGAACCCCCCCCCCCTCGCAAACCTCGACTGATACTCCCTCAAATCCGCCCAATTCCTCAACTCCCCCTCCCCCTCCTCCTCCTCCCCCCTCCCGCCCCCCTCAAACCTCATCAACACATCCAAAAACCTGCCCAAATACTCCTCCGCCCGCCTCGCCAGCGGCCCCTTATGATTCCTCGGCGTATCGAGGAGGGTCGCTGCGATCTGCCGGATTTTATTCAGGAAGGACCCCCCGTTGGGTTCCATGTTTATTTGGCTTATACTACCGAGTACGCGGAGGAGGTCTTGGACGATTGTTTCGCGCTCGGCGGCCATGCGTGTGGCGATGGCGTCGGAGGTTGATTCGGCTGCTATGTCTAGTGGTGCGGGGACGGGTTGGAGGAAGGTGCCTGTGGGGCTGATCATGCGCCCGCTGTCGTGGGAGGTGCTTTCGCGTCGTTGAGACGGGGGTTGTTGGCCGGAGGCGGCGGCGGCGACGCTAGCTTCGTGCGCGTCGAGGAGGTTGAAGTATTTCTCGACGAGGTAACTGCGCGTCCCTAGTTGAGACGCGTAGATGTTGGCTTTCTGGATTTCGTACTGTAGTTGGCGCTTCTCGTCTACGGGCGGCTCGTTTGCTGTATGGCGCTGCGGCGGAGGTGGCGGGGGGTATATCTGTCCGAAACCCTGGGGTTGGGCGTGTGGGTAGTACATCGGTTTCGACGTGTCTTCGCGGAGGGGAGGGGAGTGTATCGTGCTACTGGAGGAGTTGTTGCCGTGGGGTGGCTCGTGACCGAAGCGACCGGGCTCGTTGCCAGCTTCGAGGCGGAGCTCGGAGGGGATGTTTTCAAGCGTGCGCTTGACGTTCTCGACGCACTCCTCGAGGACGCGTTTCTGGCGCGGCCAGTCGAAGAGCTCGTCGATGCCGTAGGCGAGTTCCATTGTGGCGAGGGGGGTGCAGGTCATGTAGATCTGGATGCCGAGGTTGAAGCCGGCGAGTTTGGAGACGGCGCCGGTGGGCTGGGCGACGATGTGGGTGGCGAAGATGTATTGGTCGTCGATGGGGAGGGGGAGAGGGGGGTAGGGGTTTGAGGGCGTCGGGGGAGGGATGGTGAGTTCGGCGAAGCTGGCGCCGAGTTGTTGCATTGATCTGGTGGGGTTAGATGAGTGAACCAGGAGGCAAGAGGTAAGAAGAAGACAAGACTTACCGAACGCCTACAACCATAACCCAGAACATCCTCCTCCCTATCTCCTGCTTGATAAAGTCCACCTTATTATCCCCCGTCTTCGCATTCTCATTCGCGCGCTGCACCCCCACCGCACGACTAATCGTGAACGTCTCCCCAAAGTATAACCTGCACTGATGCCAGTTAATCGTATACGCGCCCGCCAGCCCCAAAAAGTAGCTTGTCACGGCATCATACACCGTCAAATCGCGATCCAGGTATCCCGCCCCTCTCGCCTCCACCGCGACCTTATGGCACCGCTCGACCAGGGAAATAGAGTTCGGGAACAGCTTCTCCTGATGCTGCGCCTTGAGGTGCATTATCGGCTTGCGCGGGAATGACGCGACCAGCATGCCAATCATGCTCGCCAGCAGTGCCAGAAACGACGGGTTCGAGAGATCCTCGCGCTGCTTGAAGGCCGCGCGGAAGCTGGGCTCGTGCGGGAAGGGCGCAAGCGGGTGGATGTATGTGAAGAAGTCGTCGACGAGCAGCTCGAGGATCGAGAAGGGACATATGGACTCGGCGCTTAGCACGGCGTGCGAGGAGAAGGATGCGAGTGTCGCGGCGACATTCGAGGGGCTCGAGGGTGATGGCGTCGAGAACTGTCGCGAGGGCGAGCCCTCCTCTAATCGTCGCCGCTTGATGCTCTCAGCATGTCTGTTTGGGGGACCGCGGCGCCGCGAGGGACGCTCGAATGTGCATGGGATCTCGAGGGCAGCGCAGGCGCGACAAGGCGGGCCTGCTTCGTCGCACTGGATTGCGATTAGCTGGTTGTTGATGGCGGGGGCGGGGTCAGGGGGGAGTAGGCACGTACTTTCACTTTGCGGATACTGCAAGAGTCGCAAGCTTTGCGCAGACGATTGCCCTTCTGCGCCTCTATCTGGGCGGCAGTAGGTGTGCCGCCCTGCTGGCCATTGCCTACGTGCTGTTGCTGCGCGTTTGCATTGGGGATTGAGTTGATACCAGGGAACTGAAGAGGCCGCGTGTTAGCATCGTAGCTGTAGCTCTGCGCTGACGCGGTGTGGAGCTGGTTGAGGAGATCGTGTTTGTTGTCGTTGGCGCTTTGGTCGGGGTGAGAGAGGGAGGAGGTCGAGTATGCCGCTGGAGGAGGGGGATAGGACGACATGTGGGCGTTTGGGTGAACGTCGGCGACGGGTGGGTGTGTTGACGGATGAAGTTCGGGAGAACTGTGGGCGTTGAGGCGAGACAGGTGGTTGATGGGAGGACTTCGGCTCATTGGGGTGGGTGGACTTGATTGGTTAGGTCGCAGTTACTCTACACAAGAACAACAGACCCTTGCTCTCCGTATATTACATATATAGCCTCAAAGAAAGCCAGTGTCAGATCAAAGTAAACTATTCTGTTTATATTGATGCTGATATTATCTACTGTATTATATATCTATTACTATTCTCTCAAATGCCTTCTTTTTATATCCAGGCTCCCAACACAAAGCTATGCAGCCCACGAAATTTTGACAGTCCAAAGCGCCATCCAAGCTGTATGCACCATCCATAAATATGCCCAAAACGCCACGCCATGTATCATAACCCCGCAAAGCACGGGTATCAATCAGTCTCAGAAAAGTCTCATCGCCAGCACCCTAAATCCTGACCTTAATAGTCGTCCCCGCCGTCGCAAACCGCGCGCCACACATCAAGCTCCAGCCGAGCAGTATCGACGTGCCTGTGAATAGCTGCGGGCCTAGGTAGCTACCGTTGCCGGCCGTGATGAGCGCACCGCAAATCGGCGGGCCGGAGAGCACCGCAAAGCTGACCATTGTGAAGATCATACCAATGCGCACACCAGCCTTGCTCAAGTCCTTCGCTGTTAGGGAGCCCAAAACGGCGGGGAAGAGCGACTGCACTCCTGCGCCGGGAATTCCGTAGATGACTGTCCAGGTGTACAGGCCGGCGGTGTCGTGGATCGCAGTCATGCTGTACATGACAATGGAGCCCCCCAGGGCTGCGAAGAGCATGAGGTTCAGCGGCCCCGTCCAGGTATCCGCAACGTAGTTGGCGAAGATGCGCGCGGGGATGCCGACGCCGTTGAGAAGGAGGACCAGGTTGATGGACTTCGTCTGCTCGAAGCCGATCTTGTCGCGCGCAAACGCCGACAGGTAGAAGAAGGGGAAATATAGGCCCCAGAAAGTGAAAAACATGCCAATGCCGTAGAGGGTGTACGTCATGTCGCGGAAGGACTGCAGGTCGAGGAACTGGCCAGACCGGCGCGGTGGCACGCGCTGCTTCGCAAAGAGGTTGACGCAAAGCAGGAAGAATGCGTCGACAAGGCCTAGCGAGCGCATGGTCCAGGCGAATCCGATTTTCGGCAGCAGGTTCTGGACCATGGCCGGGAAGATGAGGCCGCCAATAGCACCACCGGAGGCGGAGATACCAATCGCGAGAGACTTCTTAGTCGAGAAGTACGTGGAAACAAGGGCAACGGAGGGGGCGAAGATGCAGCCGTTGCCGAGGCCGACGCAGATACCGTGCGAGAGGATCAGCTGCCAGTATTGCGTCGATATCGAGGCCATGTAGATGCCGAGAAGCTGTAGGAAGCTGCCAACAAAGAGGACCTGCTTGAAGTAGCCGGCATCGGCGAGGCGACCACTAAAGGTGCCAACGAAGAAGAGGAAGAAGACCTGGAAACCACCAATCCAGGCGATATCGGACGGCGGCCGATCGAGGAAGCCGACGTAGAAGGATTGGAACATGCCGAAGGAATTGACGAAGCCCCTAACACGTATTAGTTGGTTGAGCTTGGAGGGAATCGCACTGCGCTTACCAGGTTGTGGTGACCGTCATACAGGCCATACCGCATTGAAGCCATGCGTGGAAACCTCCATCCGGCGGCGGGCCAATGCTGACATTTGAGGTTCTAGCAGATAGATGAGTCAAAACCCGTCGTACAACATTCGACTCTGTTTTTGTTATAGCGGCAGCGCCTGTGTATTCCTCGCCATCTTGTTTCCCGAACGACGACGAGTCGTTATCGGGCGAGGTGTCGGTGCTGTGGATGGAGAGAGTCTCGCCCTTCTCTTTATCTATGACTTTGCTATCCTCCCGAGCATCTTGGGAGATGTCGTGCATTCTTGGCTCTGTGGAATATTCCGGATATCTGTATCTGCTGCAAGTCAGCTCTGGATCACCACATCGGGTGTCTAAGACAACCCCCCCACCATCACCTCTCTGTATGTTAGGATTGGAAACGTACAAACTCTAATAAACGGTATATATGGTATTCCAGTATATCAAGTGCATCTGAAGCATGTCAATTAAGCTATGATATAAGTAAGAATGCTAAATCCAAAGCGCAACCAGAGACTTGTATGAGTAATTGGGTCAAGCAGAAAAACTGGAGGCGAGTGACTCTTTTTACATTTTAGATCCAGAAGCTGTTAGTTAGTTTTATGCCGGCTTTAGCGCGGGAATTGATAAAAAAAAGTGGGCAAAAAAACGATTACTATACAACCCAGACCAACTTAGTGGCGAGTTAGTGGCCCCGAAGGACGGAATGAAAGCCACGGCAAGCCGTTCGGGTAACTGGTCTTAGGCCGCTATTGCCGACTTTGACCTGTGAAGCCTGTGATTTCTATTTCTCCGTAAACGTAATTCGTAAAGATATAACCCGGTCTGTGATGCTATTCGTTTTCTGATGGGTAAGCAAGAAGAGCTGCAAGCAGAGCATTGCAGCAAAGCTACAGGATTGCCTGCATGTTGTACATAGTGTCTGCGGGTGCTATTCGTGGTCTTTGTTCGGGAATGGCATCCCGACACTACTGCGGTTAGCTATTGGCGTAAATAAGTGAGGACTGGGTGATAGACTTACATATGACTAGATTGCAGTAGTATATTGTGGGTGAAGGGGGGGTGGGGAGGGGAGTGGATGAGGGGGCTGAGAGCGTTGATGGGATGATGGATATAACGGCACAGTGTAAGTCTTAGCATAGTCTGGGCATGTTGTAATTGAAAGGGCTTGAAACAATTGGTGGAAGCGGCCGGCAGTGTTGGACTTTCCATTTTGGGCGCCGATCTGGGGGGGGATGGAAATACTGGGGGGTGAGAAATTTGGAGATGGAAAGCGGAGTCGTGGGGCCGAGCGGGGCCAAGACGGCGAGGTGAGGGGCAGGGAATAAGAAGTTGGGGATTTGGAGATTGATTAGAGACGACCAGACAAAGGGACAGCACGTGATAAGAAGCATTTATGACGCTTGAGAATATCAGCTTAGCTGGTGCCGGTTATATAATGAAGTCTGGTCGGCTTATCACATATGTAGAAGTCAAAATGGGAAGCTACGATGATGGTTGGGTTGGGTTAGTTGTGATACTTTACATAAATACAAGTGCTGATCACCTAGAATACCCGTGACTACACCGACGTCGGATCTATGACAAACAGGCTCCAGCAGGATGCCGGTTATTCGCTTTCTCTATGTTGTATCAAGAAATAGTATAAGCAATCATATATATTATTCTCCTCAATCTCAAACTATTACGCATTGCCAACTGCGAGCTACACAAACCCTCCCATCCACCTCCAACCGCAAAAATGGCGGAACAACCCCACCTCCTCAGCGCAACGGACGCCCTCCACCTCCTACAAACTGGAGCTCTCACAGTCGAAGCCTACGCCACTGCCCTCCTCACCCATATCCGCTGCAATGAGTCCACAATCAAAGCCTGGGCCCATCTCAACCCCGACCTCATCCTCACCCAAGCCCGCCGTCTAGACCAGCTGCCCTTGTCCCAGCGCGGGCCCCTTTTCGGCCTCCCTTTTGGCGTCAAGGATATTATCCACACTAAAGGTGTGCCCCCTATCCTTCCTTTCTAGAACCCCCTAGCTAATCCGGTAGATATGCCAACCTCCCACTCCTCTCCCCTCTTCCCCGCTCCCCCTACAACGCAAGACGCCCCCTCCCTGCTCGTCCTCTCCAACCAGGGGGCCCTTCCCCTGGGAAAAACTACAACGACTGAATTCGCCATTTCCACCCGCGGTCCCCCCACTACAAATCCGCACAACCAAGCCCACACCCCGGGTGGCTCTTCCTCCGGCTCCGCCGCCGCCGTTGCAGCGTTCCATGTCCCCCTCGCCATCGGCACGCAGACGGGAGGGAGTATTATCCGCCCGGCCGCGTTTAACGGGGTTTATGGGTATAAACCCACCTGGGGCGCTGTAAGTCTCGCGGGTGTGAGTTCAGTGTCGCCGACATGTGACACGATTGGGTTCTTTGCCCGAAGTGTCGCGGATCTGCAACTGTTGGCTACGGCATATAGGATTGAAGATCTTGAGCCGGTGGTGGAGACGCCGTTGGAGTTAAAGGGGGCGAGGATTGCATTTTGCCAGACCCCAGTATGGGAGAAAGCGGAGAAAGGTACCATGGATGCGTTCGCAAAGGCTAAGGACCTTCTACGTGCCCGCGGCGCAGAGGTGGTAGACCTCGATCTCCCCGCTCCCTTTGCGGAAGTGGGCGAATGGGCACGCACCATCCACGCTGGAGAAGGTCAGGCATCGTTCCTAGGCTACTATCTGCAGGATAAGGAGAAGTTAGACTCGGTCATTCAGGGGCAGGTTGAGAATGTGAAGGGTGTCTCGAGGGCGGGGTTGATGGCTGCGTATGATGGGTGTGCAGCGCTTAGGCCGGTGTGGGATGGGATTGCGGGGGAATTTGATACGGTGATTACGCCGAGTGTGCCTGGGGAGGCGCCGGAGGGGTTGGGGTATACGGGGGATGCGGTGAGTTCTCTTTCTCACAGTTTTATTGAACTCCCTTTTTTTCATCCATGGCGTGGTTGTGGGTGATTGCGGCTTTTGGCCAGCGCTGACAGCGAGTGAAAATAGTCTTTCTGCGCCATGTGGACGGTGTTACACGCGCCGGCGCTGAATGTGCCAGGCTTTGTAGGCAAGAAGGGGTTGCCGGTCGGCTTGACTGTTGTAGGTGGTAGATGCACGGATTTGCATGTTTTGCGCGCTGGAAAGGCGATTGGGAGGGTGTTTGAGGCAGAGGGGGGATGGAAGGATAGGTCGTAAGGATGTGGTTCTCCTCGCCGATGGCTGGGTGGGATATTATGGCAAGGATAAGTAACGATTAGGTGGTGAGTATGGATTTTTTAAATCTATGGAGCATATTCATTGTTTTTTTTAAAAAAAATCTGCATTATAAATACCCAATACCTCGTTGCTAAATCTACTTCCTCTATTTTTCTTCTTGTAATCTGTAGTATAAATACGCACCCTTCGTTACCGGAGTCTAATTCCTTCATCCTTTCTTACAACAACCTCCATCCTTTCATAACCCTTCCCCTTCGCAACCCTCCTACTTCACAACCGTTCTTCTTCACAACGTTCAACTTCATAGCTTCCACCCTCAACAGCCTGCCACCTTCGCCGCCTTCTCCATTCACAAACCTCGTCCAACAAGCCACCTCTGTCTCAATTTCACTCACAAAAAAGTTATCACATTCATCACGCCCAGCGCAAATCACCCACCACCACCAACAACCCGTCGCTTCAACCCATCTTTCTTCAACAACCCTCTTTTTCCAACAACCTAATTCCTTCATCATCCGAGTACCACACCTTTCAAATAATTGCATCTCTTGCAAAGTGCATATCCTGTCGATATAGCAATATACCCGGCCTCATCGATATAGGCCAGTGTAAGTTCACCTGTTATCTCCACAATCATCACAATTTTTTATAACTAACATATGTGCCAGATCGCAACTGCCAACTATTTCCGTAGCCACATCAACCTCACTTCAAATCCAAGTTGTACTCGCCTTCAGATACAAGATGGATGAACACAATCCCAACCAAGTCCAGAGAAGTGGTCGCCGGGCACCCACCAGAGAAAGACAAAGCGTACCCTCTGAGAATCAGACACACGGTCGCGAAGATGATATACATCGCCGTCAGAGGGCCTTATTGCGTGCACAACGGGACCAAACCATACAGCGGGTTCCTACATCTGCAACATACTCTCCTGTTCCACCTATCCCGAGGAGACGTAGAGACCGCTCTGAGGATGAAACTATGGAGGAGGCAATTATTGTCCACTTTCCAGAGCATTCGAACCATTTCGATACCATTGAAAACCAAGATGTTCCCCCGGATCCATTTCCACATGCAGCCGAATCGCTCTTGGAACAGCCTCTCCCGACAACGACGACAGATGTTCGCAGTCCGGACATTATCCGATTGGAAAATATTTTCAGAGCTGCGAATAGCACGCTCAGCAAAGAGGTTTTTGACGGGGATCAGACATCGCAGAAATATTTGAACTGGGGGTCTCAGCTAGTGGATTCATTTGATTATGGAACTACCATTCACCGTCCAGGGACCATCGTCTCCTTATTTTTCAGTCCAAGGATAGTGGATACGAACGAACAGACTCGAGATACTGCTATCTCCCCGGACATTTACAGACTCCTGCTAAAGATAAAGCATGATTTTGGTCGTAATAGGTTGTGCAAGAATATCACAGAGTCATTTGTGCTTTTGGACATAAGTCGGTATTTTGCCACTGAGATATCTCGCCGCCTCCCTATTCTTCCTAGCAGTTGTGAGACCTGCAGGACCCGCATCATTGAAGATATCAAGTTAGACTTTGCGTCTGCGAACGCGGGGCTGAGCAGGCAAGATCTGTTGATATGGAGGGAGACTAGTCAGCAGGCCTACGTGCGTACATTCCATCTCGAATATCGACCACCTGCTAATAACATATAGACTACAGCGATGGCGCCAATTAATAAGCTGTACCAGGACAGTAATGCTATCCAAAGTTTCGTCGAAGAGATGGGGACGCCTGCTGCCTTGCTAATTTGGCCATTTTCGGAGTCACAACGAGTGACAAAGTTGGCTTTACAAGAGCAGCCCGTGGTGTTCGTGTCCGGGATGATCCAGTTCTTGAAAGGTACACATCGATTCCCGTCAATACAAAATCTCGTCAATCACATGTCTATCTGGGTTGATGGATGGGCAACGGGAACGATACAACCGCATGTGGCTAGTGGCTACCTCGACAGATTCAGGTATACTGGAGTCTCACCTGGAGGGGATTTTAGTTCACTTAGTATGTACAATGTTCTTACCAGCTTCATGCTTACGTGGGACCTACGAGGTTTACCAAGCCCTACAGTGGGAAGGCTAGGAACCCAATTCACCGTCAACGCTACTGGTGATTTTAGGGGGTTTAGTCCTACTAGCGATTTCAGAGCTTTTCAACCTACCTACCGGCTCAATGAAAGAGTTGTTGCTAGTGTACTCGCAACTACGAATTTCCCTACAAATGTTATCTACGGCCGCGCATCTCAATACGGAAGCCGCCATGATGACAGAACGTTTATGATCAACAAGGCAATGACAATTGATCCCGAGGCCACGACAATTTTATGCCCCGTTCATACTGGAATGAGCGATCACTGGGTCGGCATAGTTGTGCGACTGAACCGCAGAGACGTCAAACTCCCCACGATGACATTGGAACTCCTGGACTCACATGTTCATGAGGCTGGCGCTTCACTATACGACGAGAAGATTGTCATGGGGATGATACTTACTTGGCTGCGCTTCCGCCTGCAAGACTATGATCGATTTGTGATCCCACATACGATGATACCCGGGAGAGTCGCCCAAGAAACCGCCAGGAATTCATGTGGTGTGCACACTCTGGCAAATCTCATTGCGGCAGGAAGATCCTCTGACTATCCCGACGATTCTTCGGAAGAGTGGGTAGATGCTCAAAGGTATCAATATCTCGCCCAGACCCTCCGGAGCGCAGCAGATAATTTGATATTGGAACCTCAGAGACAATTCATCAAAACGACTCTCATCAACTTTGTTGATAATCACACGAAACCTGGTCAATGGGAACCCTAGGCGAAGCGTCGACGGATTGGGGACTCTACATGGCCGGTTTCCCAGCATTGTTACGACAGCGGCTGACCACATCTCAACCAACTCGTTGCTTTATCTCTTTCAGTTTACAGTGCTTATTGATATACTATTTTGCGCCGAGCAGCAGGCCAACGGAGCAAGGACTGGAAATTAGACTCTGCTATTCTACCCAATCAGGCGAAGAATTTCGGGATTAATGATAATCTCAAATTTGCAACCATATAGCATTTATATGATTACAGTGATTATGTGACCGATATAGGTTAGACTGCCCTTGGTATGACAATGCGTAAAGGTGAAGCAAAATAGAAACGAGACAGTAGGCACTGTTGTCGAGTAGGGATGCCTTACGGGTTTTGTGAGATGTAAATGCACACGACGAGAAAAACCGACTGATGAGAGAGGAGGCGCCAGAGGGGGCAGTTAATATCCCATATGTCTATGTAATCCACTGTTGCCCAAAATTGGCCTGGGCAACGAAAAGCTGCTTCCGATCTTTGATTACTGTAATAGAAGCTTGCCCTCTGAATTACGTAGCTATGTAAACCATCACTTACTGCTTACTACACTCATCTTTCTCTTTTCCAAAGCACTCCAACCAAACATCCAACGCACTCTCAAACAACTCCCTCCCCCTTTTCACTGGTGCTGGCCCTGAAGCTGCAAACGCGAGATCTGGCACGTGTACCGCACCTTCATACACAACCCCAAACACATCATTCCCAGGCGGCGGCACACCGCATGGTGGAACCGTCTCCGTGCTCTTCCTATCCAGCGCCTCAGGGTTTATCCCTTTATCCGCTTGCACGCCTATGCTCCTCTGTGGATCAAGCTCACCATTTGTGAACATGACATTGCTCGGCTTCATCCCCCAGCTGCCATATTTGCCGACAGCGGCAGATACATTTGGATATGCTGGTGCATATGGGAATGGGCCATGGCAAAACGATGCTATGGTGCCAGCAACGTCGTAATGCTCTGTGACGATGTTTGTCGCTGGACTCGAATGGGCTTGCGTCGTTTGGAATCCTCCGAATTCGCTGCAGAGCTGCCATGTCCAGGCCATGCGGTCTGAAGGGGAAAAATAGGCGTCGGGGAGGAAGATGTAGTCGGATGTCATTTTGCGCGTCGTGGCGTAGAGGTAGGCGTAAAAAGCCAGCTCTGGGGAGGAGGAAGCGGCGACTCCGTTGGGGGTGGGAATACCATCCCCGGAGTTTTCGGTTATAGAGGTCATGGGGGATGAGAGCGTGAAGCCAGTGAAATTGGCCGAATTCCACGTCTCGAAGTCGTTGCAAAAGGGCTGAAGGGCTCGCGCGTACCCAAATGTCTGGAAGGCGACCAGGGAACCTTGGAGTGTATGGGTGATAATGGATGCAATGGCCCACTCCGTCAGATCTTCCGGGGATTCCGGGACAGGGAAAGTGTTGAAGGTGTTATTTTTCCCAGGGTTTGCTGTGTAGGTAAGGAAGATGGCACGTTTGAAGAGAGCAATCTCGTCCGCAGTGCCAGACTTTAGGATCTGGTCAGCGTAAGTCACGGCAGCGTGCATATCGGCCGAGCAGTTCGGGCTCATTGTTTGTTGTATTGTGTTGTAATACGCGTTTCCGTCGACAACCGCCTGTACGGGTGCGCTAGAAGACCAGCTTGCGAAGAAGGTCTCTGGGTTGCGCTGGCGGATCATGGCGGCGCGGATTCCTGGATAACCTGAGATATTTAGTTAGGGGGTTGACCGCACGGAAATTGACAGTTCAAGACGACATGGCAGATCTCCTGGCTACAATAATAGAAAACGAAATGTAAAGTACGTACTGCCGCCCAACCAGATCCATGGCGTCTTGTCTGCCCTCAGAGACTTTGCTGCCTTCTCACCATAGCCCGCGGGACTGAAATGTCTAGCAAAATACACGGCATCTTCCAAGGCTTGCTCATTGTTCAGATATTTGTAGGCATCATATCCCGCCAGAGCCAGACCCGTCACGTTATCGACCTCAAACGGACGACTGGAGCCGTAGAAGCGGTGTTCCCAGATAATGGCAATGCCATTGTACTTCTCTGCGAGCAGCAACGGCGCAAATTGGATCAATTCGCCCTGTGGCCCAAAGTCGGTTTCGGGCTGGGTATCTCCAACGCCTGCCTCGCCTTGATCAAAGAAGAATACGGGACCGCCTGGCTTGTAGAATGTGTCATTGATCCAGAAGCGGTTCAGAAAGGTGCGGCTGCAGAGAGTCAGTATTTTATTATATTTTCTTGTAACCGCATAATGTTATGTTTCGAAGTAAAATTCCCAGACAATACATACGTGTCAGAAGTATTAAAGTGGTCTATTGGCAGTTCGATAGTTTGCGTTGGAGGACCTTGGCCCAAAGCTACTCCGAAGAGGCTTCCTATGAGAAGAGGGATTATTAATAAAGCCATTGCCAAAGAAATCAATAATTATGTGCCTAATGGAATAAATAGCTACAGCCATGGCCGGCTCAGTATATTATATAATATACATAATTTATTCGTACACGCGCTAATCTTAACAAACAGGGAAACTAGAGAAATACTCAGATGAATATTTGGCCGAAACGGACCGATGATAATGGCCGAAGTGTTAGTGCTGATGGTGATTGCCCATGTTGTTCACACGAAGGCGCCATTGTCAACACTAAACCCCAAACCTAATCCAGAACGTGCGGGGTAGCAATATTAACCCACATTTTCTTCTTGACCTGTGAGTACGCCAGCTTGTACGATCTTTTTTGAATTAGTGCTAGAAATTGTGTCCCACCCGAAATTAAGCTTATATGACACATGGGTGTGGATGGATTGTTAGATTGCTGAAAGCCGAATAGCTTGCCAAGATCCTTCACCAGCTGCTTCATATATGGGCTTGATAGGCACGAAACGAAGGCATGACAATAACCGCATTTCGAATACAGACGTCACTCATCCAGCACGTGAAATAGTGAAATTCGAAAATATCACATAACCACGTGGAACCGTTGACATTATGGCGGCAATGCGAACGAGCTCCTACTCGGGGTAACCTTCGTCCGTTGGCTGAGTCCCTTGCATCCAACAGGAGAAGGATGCATGACCCAAACAAAGAAATGCGGAGCGACCTGGTCCCTCGAAGAATCCAACTACATTTGGCTTCGGTTTACGTATGGTGGTACGGCGTCAAATTTCGCTGTAGAGGTAGAATCTCTAGGTTCGTAAAATGGAACAAAATGCAAATAATAAAGCATGTTGTTCAAGATAGTGGCCGATGGGCGTGGAGCTCTACACAAACGGCCTCCATTGCTCCTCGCACCAGTCCCAGAACCGACAATCATACCCCAAACCACCCTCTTCCTTCGGCGTTAGAGCGCTGATAATGTTTTTCCTTGAGCAATCCTGGTCTTCTCGTATCCTACCCCACGGAATAATGTACGCCCCATTCAGCTCCAATGTCACTTCGGGCGACAGCCCAGCAAATAGCTCCGTATAACCCCCAAACCGCGGCTCATGCAGCAGTGGCTTGATGAGGAACATCTTGTACGCGGGTGTCCCATCATACGACTGTCCGCTTAGATTCCCCGGGCTCTGCACCACGCTCACAATCCCCATCTCTCCCCACCTCCGAGCCATCTGGCGGCCCAGCATCCAGCTCCCCGCCTTGCTCACGGCGTAGTTGCGCACTCGATCCGCCGTTCCCGTCGCGAGATTCTCAAATTCGATCCCATTTGGCGGTGTTCCAGTCTCCGCCAAAAGGCTCGATGTCCAAACTACGCGAACGGAGCCAGGGGTGGTTGGGGAAGCTGAGACGGCAGCGCGGAGTTGGGGAAGGAGAAGCTGTGTGAAGAGTAGTGTTGCGATGCAGTGCATGCCAACCATGGCCTCAAAGCCCTGTGCGGTGCGCGCGTCAGGCTGGACACGGTTCGCGCCCGTACCAGCGTTGTTCCAGAGAATATCGAGTTTATCCTCGGTTTGGGCGAATTTTAAGGCAGCGGATTTGACCGAGCAGAGATCGTTGAGTTCTAGGAGGAGGAATTTCATCGCCCCGGGAGTTTCTGGGGCTGGAGATGCATCGGTGATGCTTTTGATAGCCCGTAAGGCGCGCTCCCGGAGAGAGTTCGACAGGCCACAGTGTAAGGGTTGCAGCGCCAGTGGACTCGCCTCTGACCGCGCTGCCATGTAGATGGTTGCTCCAGTGCCGTAAAGCATCTTGCATAGCTCAAACCCAACGCCCGAGTTTCCCCCGGTCACAATAAAGACCTTGCCTCTTTGTAAGGGCACATTCTTCTCGGTGAAGGTCGGCTTCGGAGGGAAGAATTAAGTGACTGCTTGGCGAAACGATGCCATCGTCAAAGACTCTCTTCAGGATAAGGCTGTCAAGTTGGTACTCTCTGTGTTGACTTATTGCTGGTCTCTTCTATGTTTTGTCGCTGTTTAGATGTCAGGTCGTATGCGGGGGGCTCATGTCATATCAAGTCGACCGCAAGTTCAAAGCTCTATTGTGACATAGTTTGGAAGATTGGAGACCTCAGGTTTTATCCCTAATGGCCACCATACGTAATCCGAAGCCAAATGTAGTTTGATCCTTCGAGGGAAAAAGTCGCTCCGTATTTCTTTGTCTGGGCACGCCTTCCTTCGCTTGTTGGATGTAAGGGATGGCAGCGTCAAAACCCGTGCATATTATTCTAGCGAAGTCTTCTCTCACTTTGTGGTGCCTCTTCTGTCGTATGTGATCAAAGAACCGAGAACCGAACAGCGGATGTTTCGGAGTGGTGAACCTCACCAGCGGCGATTAAATGGTCGCCGAACTTGCCGAATCGGAGGGATACAAGTAGTGTTTGTAGGAAACCTCACATTCTTCACCTCGATCACACGTTATTTGTCCCATTTTACCTTTGTCATTTGTACTGGGAATGTCTTCGTAATTCAATCACAAAGGGTTCATGTCGTGGGTGACAGTGAATAATAATCGATTATTTTGTATATATTTCTTCTTTCCCGAACAATCCATCAATGGCTTATCCATAAGTCATCTCCCACAAAGCCGTCACAATGAAAATTATCCTCACCGGCTCCACCGGCGTCATTGGGAGTGCAGTGCTCCAACAGTGCCTCCATAACCCCTCCATAACGTCCATCGTCGTCCTCTCACGGCGCCCACTACCCTCTCATTTCTCATCCCCAAAGCTAAACGTGATAATTCTCACCGATTTTCTCAGCTATCCTGATGACGTTTTGGCCCAGCTTGATGACGCCCAAGCATGCATCTGGTACCTTCCAGTCTCCAGTTCCATGGAATCTCCGGTATGGGCAGATAGACTAATGTGCGAATAGGGCCCTCGGGGGTATGGCGAGCAAATACCCGAATGTCGAGACGGCGCGAGAAGTCAACATCGAGTATCCGCTCGCGGCAGCTGCGGCAATAATCGTACGCCTTCGGACCCAAAAAGGCGAGGGCAGAAGATTCCGTTTCCTCAGCGTGAGTGGGATGGCGGCTGTGAGAGACATGAATAAAAAGCTATGTATGTTCAAAGACAGCCGGCAGATCAAGGTATGCTTACCTTCTCGCCCCCCACTACTCACACAACAATGCTTTTGGATAGGAACTGAGACACAGGCAAGGGCGAGCTCGAGAACCGTATGATTGATCTTGCGGAGAGGAATCCGGACAGCTTCGAGGTATTCTTAGCGAGCGTGGGAACTGTGATCCCGAAGGATAATTGCACACTCTCTATTATTGGGCCACTGACAGCCGGAATTCAGCCGATTATTGGTGCTGATGAGCTGGCGGTTGCAATGGTGGATATTGCGCTCAATGGAGCCGAGACAGAGTTGGTCTTGCATGAGGAGTTGGTGACTCGAGGGAAAGTGCCGGTGTATGGCAGCGGTTAATTGCTTCTCCATAAGGATAATAGAATGAGACATGATTAGTCCTGGTCAGAGAGTGGTGTAGTAAGCCTTCGACCACCCTCCACAGCTACACTTCTGCTAACTCTGCAATCTCATGGCTGCCGCGTACTGATGTACCTGCAAGTCCAACCATCCTGCTCTAGAGCTCGCCTTGTTCGAAACTCGGTGCCAGTTGAGAAACAGCGGGCGGGGCGGCCGCATCATGGAGGCTCTTGGCCTTGCTGAGAAATGCCCGATTGGACGTTTGAGTCACATTTACCTATTCCATAGGTACGCCATCGGGTCAATATTGGCCCGGGCTTCATCTCTTTCTGACAGATCAAGGCATCTACCACCCTAACAACGGTCCAAATACCAGAGAAAACCCACTGATTCTGACAAGAAATAGGGCGCAGAGCTGCTCAAATATCCCAGTAGGTTTATATAACCTGCAAGTGGAGCTCGTCTCAGTCATCTCGTTCCAGAATCCCATTGGCTAGTGTGCTCGTCACTCTTATGCTAGCCTCACTGGTGTGGTTTGTATGGCACGAGGGTAAGGTCTATATGCGGGTACTATACTCTTTCAGGCTTTGACATGCGGCCGCTTGTCAAGGTGCGGCCGCAGATAATGAAGCGGCCGCAAGCCAAGGCGCGGCCGTAGGCCTTGCAAACGGTGAGAATGGTCCCTCTCCAGAAGATCTCAGCATCATTCCTTTTGGATATTAACTGCTAGGCAACATGATGTTGCCTCAAATGCCCGTGGCAGAGGATTATAAATGGAGAGCACCTGGCGGAGAGAAAGTCTATAAAATCAGCATTTTCCCGAGTTGCATCGAACCTGAATACCTACCAGACAACCTTCACTCTCCTGCCTTTCCAATCTACAGAAACAGCACGCCAGCACATTAACATATTTGCCCTCACCATGCCTGATATTACTGCCCCAGAATTGAAGAGCTCGTTGGGAATCTACCGATTGCTTGCACCAAGTGCAGCAGTCCGGGTTAGTCCACTATGCCTCGGAGGTATGAACTTCGGGGAGGGATGGTAAGCATACTTCATACATACTACGAAAGAAACTGAACTTGCATTTCACTTCAGGTTCTTAGCTGCTGACTATATAAAATAGGAAGGATTTCATGGGCGAATGCACCAAAGAGACTTCTGAGAAAATTCTTGACTACTACTACGAGAACAACGGGAATTTCATTGACACGTAAGCCCCCCTTGTCCCTCAAGGTAACTGTGCCACTAACAATACCCCAGCGCAAACCACTATCAGAACAGCTACTCGGAGAAATGGATTGGGGACTGGATGCACTCACGCCAAAATCGCGACCAGCTTGTCCTAGCAACCAAATACACCACCGCGATCCGTATCCCGCACCCGCACGAGATCCGTGCAAATGGAATGGGAAACGGCGCCAAGTCCCTGCATACCTCCTTCTCGGCCTCCCTCCGCAACCTGCGCACTTCCTACATTGACATCCTATACGTGCACTGGTGGGACTTCAGTACCGGCGTCGAGGAGATCATGCAATCTCTCAACGCCCTCGTCGTCTCAGGAATGGTCCTCTATCTCGGTATCTCGAACACCCCCGCCTGGATCGTCGTCAAGGCAAATGCCTACGCCCGTGCCCATGGCTTCCGTCAGTTCAGCGTGTACCAAGGTCGCTGGAGCGCAGAGCATCGCGACATCGAGCGTGAGATCTTCCCGATGTGCCAGGATGAGGGGATGGCGTTTGTGGCATGGGGTGCGCTGGGAGGAGGAAACTTCAGGACCGAGGCGCAGTTTGCGGAGATGCGTGGGAAAACGAAGGAGGGCCGTGGGGGCGAGCCGAGCGAGGATGCTGTGAATGTGTCGAAGGCCCTGGAGAAAGTTGCACAGCGAAAGGAGACGACAATTGCGGCTGTTGCGCTGGCGTATTTGCTGGTCAAGGCGCCATATGTGTTCCCAATTATTGGGTGCCGGACTCTGGCGCACTTGGAGGGGAATATAGGGGCGTTGGGAGTGGAGCTTAGAGAGGAGGATGTTAAGGAGATCGAGGCGGCGAAGGTGTTTGAAGTTGGGTATCCGGGAACTGTTTTTGGCAAGGACCTGGAGAGTCAGTGGTTGCCAGGGATGGCGGGGAAGTTCAAGTATGTGAAGAAGGCAGGAGCGATTCGGTTGGGGAAGAGCGGTTAGATAATTGCTCAAGGACATCGTTTAATTGAAAGTTTATAATTTTAATTTTGTCTTTAACGTACTCGGTGGGATCGCTTCACGAAACAGGGTTTCGGAGTTGGGAAAAGGAGGGGGAAAAGGAAAATGAGGGGAAATGAAAAGAAAAATGGGGACAAAATTCACAGAGAGAGGGCATGAAATGATATCGTTAGATTTTGAGGTGTCTATTCTAAAGGTCCTCTTCAACGCGTTTCAGTGTGACAATTTCGTCCATCCCAGTCATGCCATTCTCTCATCATCCATTCCATTTGACCCATATGGTGAACTTCATACCAAACAGTATCTCAGTTCCCATGACGCAGTAAAATGCCGAATCTAAACTTCCTCGTCCACTGGAATCACCACATCTTCTGTCTGGAGAGTATCTTTAATGTCGGCCAAGATCCATGCCATAGGGGTGACATACGTCATCTCCGCGAGAGAATGAGATTTTTCGTCATTGCCGTGATGTAGCAGCCCGATAATTCTGCCGTCAAGATCAACGACGCATGAGCCTGAATCGCCGCGAAACGAGAAGTTATTAAGCCCTGGAATATTTACAACCACAAGCTCAATGGTCTCAAAACCCCCATTGTAGCAATCTGAGCGGATTTCATTCAGAGAGCCAGCTGTGAAGCCGCTCGTACGCCCGTGCTTAACGACCCGCATGCTTTCTCGGTCTTTGTGGTCTGATAGCCCAGATCTCTTAAGAACATCTTCTATTTCTTCCATAGAAATGACAGTTGATAGTGGCTGAGATAGAACATCCGCTGGGAAAGTCGTATCTTCCTCATAGATCTTCATGATCACAGTTTGCTCTTGAAGTGAAAAATGGCTTGGCGGCAACTATAATATTAATAAGCTTTTGATTTATATAATTAAATGTAATAACTTACAATGTTAATAGGTAGATCTAGGAATCTATCATCTGAGAGCTTGATCAGCGCCCAGCCGCGGAGGCAATTATTAACTGGGTGCTTTGTTTTTCTAGAGACTGTGTCAACAACCCCAAATTGAAGTCTAACTTCCGCTGTTTTCGCCTTACGATCCGAACATTTCTTTTCCGATTCCTCAGACATTTCGAAACGGAGCTTTCGGCCCTTCGATATAGCCGGGCCAACCATTCAGAAGCCCGTAACTTTTCGTCCTCGTAGTTTTTGGTATCCAACTGCGCTGCCTTGATAGTCTTGTCAAGTCTTGTCAAGTGCGGTTTCTTTCCTTTCCAAATCCTCTTCTCCAGGCTGCAAAATAGGTATCTCAATTCCATCTGTGGGTGTGAATGCCTCTAGAGAGTCCGATACGACGTGGTGACAGGTCAGCGCATATTTTCCACCGTTAACTGTGAGAAACAGCCCAATCGATCCTGCTAGGCCTGTACCGCTGATACTAGCGCCCATCTTGGGGACCCGCGCAAAATCCAGCGGATAGATGTCGCCTAGGCCATATGTTGCCTCTTCAGAGTATAGCCCAGTCTTTATCTCGGCATGCACATCGGGTAGGTCGTTCCTAGAAGGTAATTAGCTGAGAGTTTAGTTATGTTGAGATAGATATACATACTCTATCATCAACTCGTGGATTTTATAGACTGCGTTCTGGGCACTCTCCCCATCCACGTTGTTGATATCGACTGTGATCAACACTACTGGTGGATGGTCGGACTCTTCGTGTTTGAAGCCCAGACAGACGACATCGATTGTCAGCCATCTGATAGCAGCCTCCTTCAAAATCCCCCGAACTCTTGACCTCAGATGTGTGTCATATGAATCGACAATTTTGTGGCCCTTGACAGTAGACATAACCTTGACTTGTCTTTCAAGCCAAAATACAAATGCGGGGTCATTCATAGCGGATTTGAATGCAGTCGTTGAGCTGCGTGCAACGAGTTCCGAGAGACACTGGTCAGGACGGCTCATCCCGAAGTACCAGAAGGTCTTCTCTTCTTCTGTAGTTCTGCTCATCGTAACTAAGAAATAGAATATGTCAGCATCAAGTATAACAGCTTCTTTGGTGGCCTCCGATTCTCACATGAAGGAGGGCTAGGGGCAAATCATAGGCATCATAAATACAGCCACAGTCTCTATGCCTGCTATAGGAGATAAATGGGATTTGAGAGACAGAGATCTGAAAGACGAGTTAGGCAAGCTCAAGTCAGGAAGAGAGCAGTTTGGGGAAGCTGTGGATCTCGGAATGCCTCCTTGGCAGTTTTGAGGTGACAGCCTGAGCTTGCGCAAACTGAGCACAGAGCAGTTTGAGGAAGTGGTAAGAGAGGGCGGGAACCGAGTAGAGAGTAGATAATAACAAAATTAGATTCAAGTTTTTTACCTTGCTCCGTCTTCAGCCCAGAGGTCAGTTTCTCCGGTGTCACAAGGCTAGACTGGCGGTAAATAGCCCCAGCCGGTTGAGTGTATTTAGGTCTGATGGCGTAGCTTCAACCAGGTGCTGTCGCTTTGGAGGTGGGCTCGGGGAGCCTTCCGAGCTAGTGCTACGTTGGCGCCTCATTTTTTGAAATGATTAGTTCGGTGTTGGTGGCAAGTAGCTTGGGGCTAGGAAACGCTTATATGAAATAACGTACGATATTAAAATAGACTAAGCAAACAGTGTTTAGTATAAAACGGATATATAATAGAAATTTCAAGAATGAAATAGAAAACTTAACAGGAGCGCAACGTGAGTTATTTGACATAAACATACTAAACTAACTCTGAACTAATCGTTTACAAGTATGAAACGCCGACGTAATTCCTCCAGCTCTGATAGGAAGCGCGCCGCCAAGCCCCAGGAAACAACTGCGCCAGCGAGAGACAACACCCTCGAGACTAAATGCGGCAGGCCAACAACAGACGGCGGCGATTTTGAACCAGACCGCCGACCAAACCGATCAGATCGCCCCACCTGTGGTGCCAGAGGCATCAGCGACAGCGAAGGTCACGGTCCACGCCAAGAAACCTGGTAAGATACATAAAGAGACTACACAGCTCCTTCTCTTCTTATAACTTCAACCTTGAACTTTATTATCTTGGCTTATTATTCCTCATACTAATATCTCTTGTTTTCTAGTGAAAATGAAGCCGTCGAAGGAGGAGAGAGAACAGTTTTACTATGGCATGGACAATTCCGAGGCGGATCCTCCTGAGTTGATCGCGCGAAGCTCAACTTTTCAATTCCGGCCATACACAAAAGCGACCGAAGATAAACCCGAAGACTGGATGAAGAAACGCAACAGCAGAACCGTATCTACCATTGGCAGCCACAAAATAGTCTCAGTATACGATAGCAAGTTGAGGGTGAAGGTTCTGGATATCCTGTCTGATATCCCATGGAAGACTGTCGACATCGTACGCGTGGGTTGCAAAGACGACAATGATCACCCACCTGTCATTCTCATCACAGCTGCTGCGAGCGAAGTTAACGATGATGATGCCCAAGATGCTGTTCAGAAGATCCATAAATTGATGCTTGAGTAAGTACCTTCGAGTCACCTTAATAATTTGCTAATAATATTCTAGTCATGACTTACCGGACATCCACGCAGAGATCAAAACGGGCCAGGTCTTTAAACTAGAGAGGTACAATTCTAGAGACAGGTACCCACTTGAACTTGTCCGAGTGCCCAAGATAGGGTACAGCATTAGCAATTCAGATTTGACTTTTGCGGGATCAATCTGCCTCTTTTTGAAGATCGACGATGTAAACTATGCTCTCACATGTCAGCATTGCGTCACGTCATCAGAAGAAAAGTTCACGCCTGGAAAAGAGAATGGAGTGATATTACAGCCATCGAAGGAAGATCTTGAAGACGACGTTAATAAACTTAATGAACTCATGGCAAAACCACAAGCTTTTCTCGAAAAATACGAGGCTGACAAGCTAAAGTTTGAGAGAGATAGGGGAGTGCCGCCAGAGGCCACCGATGATCAGATCGACGTGTATACAGAACAGCTTAAAGGATACCGCAAGAGGAAGACCGCGATGAAATCCGCCATGGCAGAAGTCATCCTGCCATTTGGAACTTTGATGCATGCACCAGGCATCAAACCACACCCTACTACCAATTTCAGGCGAGATTGGGCCCTAATCAAGTTGAATGAAGATAGATTCCAGAGTCTACCCCCGAACGCAGTAAGTTATTTTAGTTAGCTTATAAAGTGTTTACTAACTTTACAGTTACCTCGAACCCACTTTTCAGACACAGAAAGACTCATCATAACGGAGATATACAAGGAGCCATTCGATCTGGAATTTAAGAATCCTGTGACTACAATTAGGCCTCTAAAAGAGGTAAAAGCTGTTCTGGGCGGATTGGGACCCCCCGACCATAAGGATCAAGAATCCTTACGTGTAGTTAAACACGGGAGGACCAGCGGGTGGACCAGCGGGTCACTCAATGAAATTCGGTCGGACTGTAGTTTGGAGGGACGAACTACGGAGTACTGCGTTGTCAATGTGCCCGACCTAAATCGCTTCTCCTATGGAGGCGATTCAGGATCATGCGTGCTTGATCTCAATGGCAGAATTGTTGGGATGTTACATAGCGGCAATGGGACAAATGTGCGGTTCGGATCAGAGATTACGTATGTTGCCCCCATCGAATGTTTGCTGGAGGACATGAAGGAGACTTTGGGGACGGAGAACATTGTTATTGAGAAGGGCGACAAGAAAGATTAGATCCGGCAGGGTGATTCGGCGTCGGAACTGGGATGCTGTTGCGCGTGGAGTTCGCCTACATGGGCCTCATGGAATCGATGATGAAGGAATATGATACGCCCAGGACAGATGAGATTGTCACTGCAAAAAACGTTGACGGGGAAGATCAGAATTCAACGTTATTATTTTCATGCTCTCTCTCTCTGTGAATTTTACGCCAATTTTTTTCTTTTTATGGTCCTTTCCCCATCTCCAACCTCTTTTTTCGTGCAGCGATCTCACTGAATCCCTTGGATGACTGTAACGACCCTCCAAAACATTGCCAGAGTGAAATTAACTCCTCCGTATATTCATTTCTCGGAATGTTCGAGGCTGCTATCGCTCCGTGCCTAATGCTGATCAGCAGTCAGTACTATACCAAGTTGGAGCAAGCCCCTAGATTTGCCATCTGGTATTGTGGTCTTGGGTTTGGGCAGATCATTGGAGGCCTTATATCCTTCGCATTCCAGCATGTCACGAACAAGCATTTTAAGTCATGGCAAGCCATGTTTGTCTTCGTTGGCGTGGCCACTTCCTTGGTTGGAATAGCTACATTCTTCATATTGCCAGACTCGCCAATGAAAGCCAAATGGCTCAGTGAGCCTGAGAAGGCTGCTCTTCTCAAGCATGTTAGTATCAACCAAACTGGAATTCAAAACAAGAATTTCAAGATGAGACAAGTTTTAGAAGTTTTGGCGGATCCCCAACTTTGGCTACTCACTATTTGCACCATCTGCGTAAGTGCACCGACATCCGTGTTGATGTGCAAATTCAGCTCACACGCCTTATAGACCTCTGTTTCAAGTGGCGTCATCACAACTTACTCTGCAACACTCATCCAAAGCTTTGGTTTCACCCCCAAGCGCACAGCTCTCCTGAACATGCCGAGTGGTGTCGTTTCCATCGCGGCAGCTTTGATAGTTGGATTCGGTGTCCGCAAATCTGAAAACCGCTGGGCATGGCTAGTCCTCTGCTGTATTCCTGGAATGATTGGTGGCGGACTGATGTCCTTTATGCCAGCTAGTAATCGTGCGGCGCTTCTGGCCGGCATCTACCTCGTCAACGCCATCACGGGTACATTAACAGTCATCTACCAATGGACTATGGCAAACGTCAGTGGACATACGAAGAGAAGCATTGCAGCTGCTCTTATCGCAGGAAGTTTCTCCATTGGCAACATTATTGGCCCGCAAACTTTTCAGGCTAGAGATGCTCCTCGCTATTACCCAGCCAAGATTGCTGTCATGGCTACGCAAGCTGGTGCAGCTGTCGTTGCGATTGTCTTGTTCGGATACTACGTCTGGGCCAACAAGCAAAAGGACAAGCGTCAAGCCGTCAAAGAGGGTCTTGCTTCATCTGCTGGAAATGAAAAGATTCTCTGGGAGAATTTAACGGACAAGGAGAATCCCAATTTCAGATATGTTTACTAGGTGGTTCCAGTATGTTCCTGCTACGGCTGTAAGTACTACTCAAAAATTCCCGACTAGTACTCGCATATAAAATATAATATGATAAATAAACTAATTTAGTCTTCATATACATCGTCTGATCTCGCACGGTATACCACGCAACTGAGATTTGTAACTTCTGCAAGTATCCCTTTCTCCATTGATGTGAAGCTAGGGGCTCGTGGGCAGCTTTCGTCGTTTGTTTTGCGGGGCTCGCTTGCCTACCTTATAGCACTCCCGCACCCCGACTTAATCGTCGCTCACACATTTATGCCTCGGGATAATTCGAAATGCGACACAACTCTTTAAACACCATGGAGTAGTTCTCTTTGTGCTCTGCTTCTGGCTGTTCGAAGCTTGAAATGATCGTTGGGGAATATTGTCCTTATACGGGGTTACCTCGGCCCCGCCATGGTCGCATTTATCCCACATCAATAAATATCGAATGGGGCTCCGTACCCCGCATGCTCAGTCTTCCGGTTTGCGGGGTAGAAGCGATTTTTTTTAATGATAACCACGGAATGTACCCTTCTTTGGCTACTCAAACTAGTTCGATGACGAAGATCTGCATTTACCACACCTTTTTACAGAATTCGGGGTTCCCCATTCTTGCTTCCTGCTCCGCAGAATCGGGCCTTCCAAAGAGCTTTAAAGGACCGGCAGAGGGGAAAATATGAGACGGCAATGCATTCAACATTGGATTCCGTTCGTCATGAGGCATTCCCCACGAGTATAAAAGGCTGGGTACTTATCTTTTTACAATAATGGCCCTATCCTTTATTTCCCTCGTTTTTTCATATCCTTAAAATGATATTCATAGGGAAGAAGCTCGCTATTCTTCTAGCCTTTGGTGCCTCAAGCACGTTAGGTCAACAGGTATACATATCTGCGGATGGTCCCTCACATCGACCAAATTGCGAATCTTGCAATTACACCACCTCTCCTACATACCATTTCACCCAATTCTCCTTTACTCAGACAGAAACCTACCGGACGGCAACATCAAGGCCCGCCCCTTCAACTACAGCCTCCTATGCTCCCCACTTCTCGGAATTAAGCACCCTTGTTCCTGATCTTTCTACAACAACATGGGGAAACTGGGATCCGAATGCAACGGCTCAGGCAACCGACTCTGCCAGCCCATACGGCAACGCAGCATGGACTGCTATGTGGCATGCGGCTAATGTGTCTAACTTCACCGAGGTTCCACTTTACACCACAACCGTCAGTCCCACAGCGCTACCAACCAGCGAATTAATTCTCCCCCCAGCGGATTATTTTGGCCCAACAGACTGCTATACTTTCCCAGAAGATTTTGTATTCGGAGTGGCAGGCTCAGCATCCCAAATCGAAGGTGCCGTTGCGATGGAAGGCAAATCCCCAAGTCTGATGGAGATCCTCCCAGGAGCGCAAGGAAAATCAAAGGACTACGTTACAAATGAGAACTATTATCTCTACAAGCAAGATATCGAGAGGCTTGCTTCCATGGGTGTGAAGTACTACAGCTTCTCCATTGCATGGACTCGAATTCTTCCATTCGCTCTTCCTGGAACTCCCGTTAATCAACAAGGATTGGATCATTACAGTGATCTGATTGATTTTATTCTTGAAAAGGGAATGGTTCCAACAGTCACAATGTTCCATTTTGACACGCCTCTCCAATTTTTTGGGGGTAATAATAGTCAAGCCGCGGATGATGCATTAATTGGATATGTAAATGGAGGATATCAAAACGAGACATTCACCGATGCCTTTGTTAACTATGGCAAAATACTCTTGACAAATTATGCAGACCGAGTCCCAATCTGGTTTACGTGAGTCTCCCCTCTACACAATTTCCCCCGATGCCTATTAACAAAGACAATAGATTCAACGAACCGCTTCTCTACTGCGATAATGGAAAATCAGTAAACAGCGTCATCAAAGCCCACGCACAGCTCTATCACTTCTATCACGAAGACGTCCAGGGCACCGGAAAGCTTGGCATCAAATTCAACGACAACTTTGGGGTTCCTAAAGACCCCAAGAACCAATCCGATTTAGATGCCACAAATCACTTCAACGATTTCCAGCTTGCAACGTTCTGCAATCCAATTTTCCTTGGTATCGACTACCCCGAAGCATTCAAAATCACCATCCCAGATTACGTCCCTCTCACTCCCGAAGACCTGGCGTACATTGGAAACACCAGTGATTTTCTAGGTATCGATCCTTATACAGCGACTGTAGTCAGCCAGCCACCGGAGGGTGTGGAAGCGTGTGCCAAAAACTCAAGTTCTCCCAACTTCCCATACTGCGTGACGCAAGAGACACAAAACGTCTTTGGCTGGAACATCGGGTACCGCTCACAATCATACGTCTACATTACGCCAACGTACCTTCGAACATACCTTTCGTACCTCTACAATACCTTTAAGAAACCCGTCCTTGTTTCCGAATTCGGATTCCCCGTCTTTGCTGAATCTGAGAGAGCCGCTGTGGAAGACCAACTCTTCGATTCTCCAAGGAGCCAGTATTACCTCAGTTTCATGAGTGAGATCTTGAAGAGCATACATGAGGATGGCGTCAACGTCATGGGCGCGCTTGCGTGGAGTTTTGCTGACAACTGGGAGTTTGGAGATTATACACAGCAGTTTGGACTTCAGTATGTGAATAGGACGAGTCAGCAACGCAGGTTTAAGAAGAGTTTCTTTGACTTGGTTGACTTTGTGGCTACGAGAATGGGCAGTTCGTAGGACTAGTTTAAGATCTTGATAGTAAATATGTAACGACGTCATCGCCTTCTCCTCTAGGTTCGTGCAAATGTTGACACGAAAAGAGATGGCACATACTATATTTATATAACAATATAATATGTACTTAACTTATAACCTCTACCATCATGAAGTTGAAGATGGTATAGCCGACAAATAGATATAACTGTCTACCTCTGCAATAAATTTTCTTTCTCAGCCTTCTCGCAGCAATACTGCACATTGAATCCGATTTCAATCCCACAGCATTCAGCAACCAGAGATATAAACTACCTCTCACAAGCGCGCGGCGACTAACCTACCGCTCACTTGGCTTCTCCGGTCACCAAACCCAGCCACTCCATGGCCGCCCAACCGAGCCCTCCCACGTTCTCCCACGGAGGCTCAAACACACCCTTCCCGCCCGCGGGAGTGCCCGTCCGCATGCCGGGACAGGGGGCCCGCCTATTAAACAGGGCTGCCGTGCTACACTTCCCTGGTGGTACGGGTACGAGTACGGTTATCATGGCCGATCTGTGTTGTATCTCAAGTAGAGTACAGTGATGGGTGGGGAGCCAAGGTTGAACCGTTTCCACTGCTCCTGGCTCCTGGCCGTTTTCCACTAATCGGAAGACGAAGGGGGAGTGTGAGGTGAGATGGGATGGGATCACGACATTGTGGACTGGGGTAGGGAGATAAGGGATGTTAGGTCTTCGGAGTGCTGGGCGGCGGAGGAATAATCTTGCGGAGCGAGCGAGAGTTTACAGCACCTAGGGGGTAACAAACCGTGCGCAACTCTGCACAATGGACCAGTAACCAAACAAACAGCGGCGGGAAGAGGGAGATCTCGGAGGTCTCGGTGTTCCGCCCTGTCACCCTGGAGGATTTTCTCACATCCCACACACACACCATTCGCCGTTTCGAGGGCCCCACCAGCCCATCATAATACCTCCTTTTCACCCCTTCCAAGAAAGCCCAGCACCCAGGATCCAAAGCGCATACCCACCTGCAGAGACCGACATGAGCTGAACTACCAACACCAACATCAATATGACAACCAACACGTCGCTTGCAACGCACACGCGAGGTCTTACTATGTACTGTACTGTACACATCCAACGACGCCACGGCGTCCGTAAACGCCACGGCGCGGTCTCGATCGCCCCCTAAGACCCTCGCTAGGCGGCGCGGCGTGCGGGGAAGGGCAAAGGAGGCGGCATAAGATCCGAAGAGGCGGCCAACCACGTGGAGGGGGTACGGTGGGGGGTCGTGCTAGAGTGAGGTGTGCATGGGATGCATGGGTGGTTGCGGGTGTTCTTTTCCTTTACTCTTTCGCAGGACGGGGACGGGCTGATAGGGGCCCGCTTACAACAGTGATATTCGCAAGCTAACTTACTGTACGGTGTGAGGGCGGTGGAATGAGATGGCCGGCCCCGCTCATCGGCGTGGTATTGCTGGCCGCGAAGGGGTATTAATAGATGCAATAGTTGGTGTCGAGACGGTAATCAGCGGTGAGCTCCTCGGCCGACTGGTACAGTCAGCTCCCTGACCAACCCTCTACAGCTATCAGCGCCGAGCCCGTTTCTCTCCCTTCTCTTGTCCGCCCCGCCCCGCCCACGTTCGACGAGCGTGGGAGCTGCGTGGGAGGTGTCTTGGCGAATAGGGGGGGACGGGACGCGAAGGGCGTGTAGAGGTCTGTGCGGATGTGAAGTTGCGGCAGGGGGGCGGATGTTTTTTGTTGGTTGGGCTGGCTGGTTTGAGCAGATTTCGGTTCTTCTTACTTTCTCTATCATTCCCCGCACAGGCTGGGTGTTTGTCGATGGCCGTAGTGGATGGATGAGGAGAGTGAGGTCTAACATGACGGGCTGCGCTGAGATTGGGTGGATGATCCAATTGGGGTATATTTCGAGGAGATACCACTTACCACTGTACTTTTTTAGAAAGTTGGTTGTAGCTTTTGATACTTGTTTTCATATACCCGACCGATCTCACCTAATACGACCCTAATCCCTCCTCCCCATCCCCGCATTCAAACGGCGGTGGATGACCAACAATCACCAACAATCAAGGAGACTCCTCCGGTCCCTCGTCCCTCGTACCTTACAGCATCTCACCTCAACTCACTCCATCGACCGCCGACCGGGTATCTTCAAACCTGCGCCCCCATCTCCTCTGCCCGGCCCTTGCATTTGGTCCTACCAGTCTCCAAACAACCAAGCATTGCTGCATATCTATAGTGCCCGCATTATGGAGCGCACCGGAACGCATGGTGGCCTCCCCGATCGGCCCTTATCTTTATGCCATCGCAGTGCATATAGGAGCGTGCGCGATGCTGGGTAATATCGCGCGCTCCTGCTTGTTGGTGTTGGGAGTGCTGGATATACATGCACTGTACGTACGTATTGTGCGGACAGAGGGCATGGGAGACACGGTGTTTGATGCGGGCTTTGCGATCTTCTCATTCCTGCACATGCATACTTCTCCGCGCGCATAGAATACTGTCATGGGAAGTCAAGGCAAGGCGCATGTCTGCCTGCCTGCCCGTCTCGCCCTCCCTCCCATCACAGGATCGCACATCAATGCCGCCACTAAGCATAACTCCCTTTCCTCACCCCATACGCCGCGTATCCGACCTGCGCTCTCGACTGGCCTGGTCCAGCCGATTACCGATCGGCAAGTGGTGGCGTGGACATGTTTCGTGGCTGGACAATGGGACAGTGCTGTGAGGGCGGCGAGGTGATGGACCGGGGGTAGGAGATACGGGAGTTATGGGAGGGTACGTGATTGCTGGTTGGGGTTTGGTGAGGCGTTTGATGGCGTTTGCGTGGTGAATGAGGGGGAAGATAGGCTAGTTTTTTATCTCGAAGGAGAGTACGGAGAGTGTCATGGATGCACCCACCACCCGCTCTTCGTGGAGTACTCTGCCGTCCTTGCTGCTCCAAACCAAACCTCCCCATCCCAGCCGTCCATCCAATGCCCTCCTCCCCCTCTCCCCAACAAAGTACCCGCTTGGATTATCCCATGCACGGCGCCCGTTCCAGCGACTCGATGGCCCACGCTCTGGGCGCAGTCTGGGCGCCCAGCCCACAAATACAGGGTCCTTTTTCAAGCCATCATCCATTCTAGGACGATGATACCCCGTTTCGGTGACGGGCTGGCCGCTCGCTGAAGATGATGATGACGGTGACAGTGTGAGCTGCGGTCCAGTCCGCGCCGGAGAATATCCGACACTATTCGCGGCTGGAGGGACGGGGCGCGGTGGAGACTGAAGCTGTGGATATTTGATAGACGTGCGATTGGTGATGAGAGGGAAGGGAAGGAAGGGGATTCAGTGGGTCTGGGCGGGACGGCGGGTTGGACTGAGCGGAGAGCGGTGTTTGGTGAGATTGGATGGTGGGGCTAGGCGGGATTGGAGGGTTTTTGTGGTGTTTGTGGTGTTTGTGGTGTGGATGGGGGACAGTTTTACAGCGTAGAGTACAGAATGGCATGGTATGTATGGGACTGGCTCTCTGGGATATGAGGGGATGGGGGTTTTCTCCAACAACCAGATATCGATATTGTGGTGAAGTGGAGGGTGGAGTGAGACATGGCGCGCGGGGGCGTTGGTGAGATCGGCGCTGAGATAGGAGTGATGGGCGGCAGAGTATGCGCGTCGTGCTGGAAGGATGAGAGGGATGAGGGATGAGTGCGCAAGTATGTACGTATGTATAGCATTTGTACAGTTTGTACAGTACCATTACTGTTGAGTTATGAGTAGGGAAAGGATGGCTCTGGTCTTGGGGGATTGCGACATTCTTGGACTAACTGACTCGTGCGTCTGGTTTTGTTTGATTACTTTACTTACCATGCCTCGGCGTCTCTTGGAGGGAGTCCACGTATACCGAACTGGATAGTATAGGGCATAGTGTAGTATAGATTGGTATATCATACAGTAGTATAGTCTGGTATGGTATAGTACCATCGGCGATGCACCGCACATCGAAGCTTCCCTCCCTAGTTGCTCTAGTTGCTGGTGGATGCCACTCTCCTTGCCCCATCCTACCCGTCCTCTTCCACTTCCGTGCCCTCTATTCACCCCCATCCTCCACAGATAGTATTCTCACATGCGTCTTATGCGCAACGGGCCTGCCCTCCCGCTCGCTCTGCCCGTCTACTCTCCTCGACTACTCTGCCCTTTCGTCCCACGTAATCTTAACCAACAAGGCTCCGCGAATATAGGGGGCAAGCGATGAGAAAAGCACGCTACACGTTGCTGGCTACTCGCTGCACGGATTCTGCAGCGACCTGGACGGAGAGACAAGCCGCTTCTTGGGGTTCGGTTTATAGGACTGTGCTAGGGGAGTAGTACCCTACCACGGCGACGGGTGAATTGACACCACACGAAATAGGCAGTATAGAGTGAATGGCATATACTCTTACATAACGTCAGTTCTACTGTAGAGTAGTCCCTTGCTCCCCCCAACCCCTACTCGTTCCCTCCTCACTGCCTCACTTCTACGTACAACTCGCTCCTACCTGAATCCCTCGGGGTCTCCCTAACCCCTAATCCCCTACTATCCCAACTAACATAATCCAATAAATACTTGGTCAGTACTTTGTCAGACGGCGAAAGGCCGTCTTTTTGCATCCACTTCGTTCCAGATAACGGCCCCCCCCGGTCCCCTTCGTCGAGGTACTCCAATAACTCTACTGTAGTACTCTACTAAATGCTAACCCCTGCAAATTATTCTCAGGCAGCCCACAACCAAGCCCACCAGCCGACAAGCGAATGATCCGCACCCTTGCAGCTGTAGACATTGATCATTGATGTACTAAATCCCTTCCCTTTCCCATCCCAAACCCCTGCTACGCCCGTACTTTGAACCGGAAACGAAAAGCGAAAGTACCGTACTCGCACTCACACCCCAAGGAGCTAAATATCACGCTATCTATCTCCACTCGCTCGCTCCTCCGCTTGAATCTCTCATGGATCGAGCTTCCTCAAACTACGTGTACTACCGCCGCCGTTACCGTTTGTGTGTAAACGTTGTGTTGTGTTGTGTTGTGTTGTGTCGTTGTTGTTTCTTCCCGGACCGCGATATCGAAGAGCGAAGAGAGTACAGAACAGATAGCTAGGAGCGAGTAGGACGCTGGACCGCCTCTCCGACCAATACCGAGCCAACCAATACCGCCGCGACTTCGGAGCTGCACCACCACCCAACCAGCTCAACTCCGCGTTCTATCTCCGACCACCAAAGCCGTCCTCATCACCCCCCGATGCCTACGACCCCGCGCCCCTAACCCTTGGCCGCGCAACGGGGACGAAGGAAGAAGAGCATGGACGCGCGCGCCCGGTACGCGCAAATCAATAGCGGGACATTCGAGCACGGAGCGCCGTTAGAGGTGGCAGACGACGAGGAGGATTCGCAGCAGGTGCTGCAGCGGGGAGAGATACGGAGGGTAGGCGATAGGAAGGATTTGGCGCATATATCGCGGATTGCAAGGACGATTGGGCAGAGGAAGAGGATGCTGGGGATGGTGAAAGCGGGGGTTATTACGACGAGTGCGGGGAGGGTGGAGAGGGTCGCGGATAACAGACATGAGGAGGAGGATTTAGGGAGGGACGATGGAAGTACTGCGACGCCGACGAGCCCGTGGGAGGGGCAGAGAGGGGTGAAGAGGAAGGTCGATGCGTGTGGACATGTTATACCCGAGGAGGAGTTTGACGAGTTAATTGAGCCGAAGATTGAGTCGCCAGGGGACGACGCGGCATTGGCGTTAATTGAGAACCATCGGCGGTCGATGGAATTTATGTCACCAGTGGCAGCGAAGAGGCCGAGAGGGAGGCCGCGGAAACACCCGGTTGTGCCGGAGTCGATGAATAAAATTACGAAAGGGAGGTCGAAGACTGGGTGTATTACGTGCCGGAAACGGAAGAAGAAGTGTGACGAGGCGAAACCGAGATGTATGTTGTCCCCTGATTGTCGCTGTGACTCTACTAGCTACCTAAGTGGTTGAGCGTGACTAATATCTTACAGGCAATAATTGTGAGAAGAACGCCGTCGTGTGTGAAGGCTACCCAGAGCGGGCCATCTGGAAGTCGGGCAAGGAGAAAGCAGAGGAGGGCACAGCGGTATGGGCTAAGGATATCTCGACCTCCATGCTCGCCCAGTCGACCGCGCAGCTGAGCCGCGTGTGCATCCCTAATATCCAACTTCAACCCGTGATCCACGGCGTCGACACGGCCGGCGACCGCATCTTCTTCGAGCACTACGTGTTCCGGCTTAGCGCGGTATTGACGGTCGAGGGCCCGCAAAAGAATGCCTTCAAGGACATGCTGCTTCCGATGGCCGTCAAGCACCTCGGCCTAATGCACTCGATCCTGGCGCTGTCGAGTAGCAACCTCGACTACCAAAGCGAATACGGGCGCGCAATCCTAGCGAAGCATCCGGACGTCACAGAGAACAGTCTATGCGAGCGCGCGCTATTCCACCAAGAAGAGGCCGTCAAGGAGTTTGTCCTCGACATCGAGCGGCAGAACTCCGGAACGACAGAGAACGTCGTTCTCTCTGTGCGGTATGGCCAGATGCTCTGCTTCGTCGTCAAGAGCTTGACAGAAGGCAAGGCGACAGGAGAGCATCGCATGCACCTACAAGCCTACCAGAAGCTCATCCGCGAGACACCACCTGAAGACTCCCCCTTCATGGATTTCATCAAGGAATACTTCCAATTCCACATCTCGGTCGACGAGCTAGTCCACCGCCCCGCCTCCCCACCACCGTCCTCCACCTCCTCCCCAACCCCCGACGATGACTCCTCCTTCTCCCTCCCGCCCGCGCTCTTCCAGCCCGAAGCGGAGTGCCTCATGGGCGTCCAAGATAACCTCTTCTACTTCATGTCCTCAATAACGCGGCTCCGTAACAAGATCCGAATCAACATCGAATCAGACATCGACCCCGTCGTCGACTACAACGCCCTTTACCGCGCCTCACAGATTGACGCCTCCATCCGCGCGTGGCAGTCTGCATGGCCCGTCGGCGAGGTCCGACATGTGGCAGGACTGCTGTATAAGCAGATGCTCTGGGTATACTTATGGCGCAGCATCTACCCTCCCAAAGCGACGCGCTGGGCGCCCGACACCAAGATCACATCTGCTGTCAACGGCGCATTAGAACTTCTACGATTGATCCCTGCGAACGACCCGTGCCAGACTGTGTTGCTGACGCCGACGTTTATTATTGGGTGTGCGGCGTTTGAGCCGGAGCAGAGGATACCGATTAGGGAGAGTATTAGGAGAATTAAGGCGTATACTACGTTACGGAATGCGGATCGTGCGCTGGAGGTGCTGGAAGAGGTATGGAGGTATATGGATAAGAGGGATGAGAGGAGTTGGGATTGGCAGGGCATTGCGAGTGATATGGGGATGGACTTTTTGGCTACATGAGGGGAGGGGATATATTTGGACTGCCAGGCGCGGAAGGATGACGACGCGAGGAATTTAGGGGTTACGAATGCTACGGCTGGAGCGTGACACGCATATTAATGGACTCGGAGCGGATCGTAAAGCAGACTCTCTAGTCCTGGTACGCTGGATCGGTATACTTGAAGGCGCCGCCCACGACGACGGCGCGCGATACAGGACACAGCCCCCTGGATGCCATATTAATAGGCATACCGCTGTCACGATACGTCACCCGATACACCACTGCTATATACCACGCTGCTCTCTATCATCTCGCATCACGGCGTTCGGTCAGGTGGGGAAAATGGGATCGGCGTTCGCACCTCCACCTACATCTACACCTACATCCACACCCACATCTATCTACACCTACAACCCATCGCATATTCTCCGCCCCATTCGGCGAATCTGAGGGGCTACGACCCCTCAACCTATTTTATTTTTATCCCGCTTACTGTGCATTTTTTTATCTATTTATCAAAACGGTGTTCAGGCCGTTCGGTGCACAGCGACGGCGGTCTCGGGGGGCGGCTGTTCGTGAAATGCTTTTTATTGTTATTATTATTTTAGTTTTACACCCGCCCTTCCATCTGATTAGGGAACCTCGGAGCTGTTAACTGGAACGACTAAGTCTAGCTACTTACTTCTGCCTGTTAACAGCGCCAAGTTTGTCGTCATGAAAGATGGAAGGGAGGGGACGGGGGTACTAGGAACGGGCTGGGGCTGGGATGGTCGGGTGGGGTGGGCCGGGGCGGGGATATAAAAATGGTGACGAGGGGAGAGGTGATGAGACGTGCCTCACGGCGGGGATGAGGGAGGGATAGTGGGATTGTATGATGAAACGAGATAGCGAGGGGAGTGGATGAATACAATGAGCGAGCGAGCGAGCGACAGATCTGATTTACAGTTATTATTCCTGTTTGATGAGTGCGTGACTGCTTGAGTGACTGACTGGCCCGTTTATGTCTGAGGCTGGACTTGGGTACATTCAAGCAAGAGCCTGATCTGGAAGGCGGTACAGCACAACCCCACGTCCATTATAGCAACAAACACTGTTGTATTATAGTTTTTTTTACAGGCATGCAAAGTCCCAATGACGTATTGATATTAAACTCACTTTCTGAATACGAAAGTCTATTTATGTAAATATTCTCAGTGAGTTTAAACCTTGTAGTCTCGTATACCCTCTTCACCAAGAAGCAATACGACGGCGTTTCTGTCCAATCCAGGCCCACGGACTACTTTCTTCAATGCTGCCAAAGTAGCTGCTGCACATGGCCCTATCACTGCTTGACATTTTTTAAGCTGGAGAAGAGACTCATGAGCATTTGCATCACAGACGCAAACGCTCGCATCAACATCTTTCTGAAGGATAGGCCAAGCGATCGAAGACACAGTACCACAGTTCAGACCACACATGATAGTATTTTCAGTTGAGACCGATGCCAATATGCTGGACTTCAAGCTGATCTGCAGACAATTTGCTGATTGTGGCTCAATAATGGTGCAAGGATATCCTTGTGACTTGTAGTGGGTGATGACGGACTGGGCTAGAGAACCAACGCCAACAGGCACCACAATAACATCTGGTCGAGCTTGTGTGATCTTATAGATCTGTGAGTCTGCTTCGTGCATCATTGTCGAATAACCATCTACGATCCACTGAGAAATTTTACTTGGCTTTGGCTTGAGAAGGGGCGATTCAGAGGGTACAGTACCTGCGGGATATCTTCATATCCGTCAAATGCAGTATCTTGGATCAATAAATCATTGATTCCAAGCACATGTGCAGTGGCCTTTGCCTTGGTAACAGTCTCATTATAGTCTCCTATAACTTCCACTACGCAGGCTCACTCATTCTCAATCAATCTACGCGTCGATTTGTTCAGATACTGGGGAACAAAGATTTGTGATTGTATTCCCAGTAGCGTTGCCATTTTAGCAACTGCTCGACCGTGGTTGCCCTCAGTTGCTGCGAAGAGGCTCAAGCCTTGATGTTTCTGAGCAATACCATCCATGGCGATTTAGACATTGACCGTTGGCGGAGTTGAAGTAGCTTTATAATATCCTTGTATGTTGCCCACGATGCGCCTAGGACATTGAATGCTGGAAGCGCAATTGAGCTAGAGTCAAGAAGCGGGGTCTGTGAATAGCCTAGTAGGCTGCGGTGAAACTTGTCGATTTCGATATCAATAGTAGAAGAGCATGTCCATGTCCGAGCTTTGGAATTGACAAACATTCCGTTGGCACAATGCATTATTGAAAAATGATAGCAGGTACAGAAGGCACAGAAGAGTGAGATATAGAAAACAGCGAGAGATGCGGAATGATTTACTACACAGGAAGACAATAATACAAATATGGGCGCTAGAGTGGAAAACATTTCCTGCTACGTCGCCTAACTTCACGATATCACTTGTGACATATAAATATTTAGGTTATGATTTGCTAAAAGAAAGCCAAGATGAATTTGGGCGCCGGATTAAAAAAAATTACCCCTCTTGTACGTCGCCCAACATCACGAGATCAGTTGTTATATAGTCCCCGCATTCTGCTGATCTTCGACTTCGGCAAACCTAATCTGGAGTCTTTACTTTACCTTCAACACTTTATTAAAACTAGCAAGACCATTAACTCGTTGATTTATTAAAAAATAATAATGGCGAACGCTGCTTTTCGAAATCTAAAAGTCAATGGGGCTCGTCTCATGAAAGATATTCACCATACTGCACAATGGGGTAAGGGTGCAGTATTTGGAAGGTAAGCAAGGTCCCTTAGTAGAGGTAGCTACTTTACTTACTGGTTTGACAGCGGCGTAAATGATACGGGAATGTCACGGTTGTCGCTCTCTTCGGAGGATAAGCTGGTTCGAGACTGGTTTGTCAAGGAGGCAAGGTCTTTGAGTTGCAAGGTACATGTCGATGCTATGGGCAACATTTTTGCTATTCATGCTGGGCGCAATGACGGACCAGCAACATTCATGGGCAGCCATCTGGATACGCAGCCCAGCGGAGGCCGCTACGATGGTGTACTTGGAGTGTTGGCCGGCTTAGAGGCCTTGAGAGTTCTCGAGGACAACAAAGTCACCACTGCATTCCCTATTGGGCTTGTTAACTGGACCAAGTATGCTGCCTTGCTCATTAAGAAATCACACTAACCGATTACTTAGTGAGGAGGGTGCCCGATTTCCGACATCAATGGTGTCTTCTGGTGTGTGGGCTGGTTCAATTCCTCTTGAGCGTGCCCATAACCTCAAAGAGGTCGGCGGGGGTAATGCCACTATGAAATCTGAACTCCAGAGGATTGGGTACCTTGGTGACACACCAGCAAGCTATGAGAGCACGCCTTTAGCAGCGCATTTTGAGCTCCATATTGGTATGATCCCACAAGAGATACGGTTTATCTGAGAAGTTAGACTGACTTCCATCAAGAGCAGGGTCCGATTCTCGAGGCTGAGAACAAACGGATCGGCATTGTCAAGGGCGCCCAAGCTTATAGATGGCATACAGTTACCGTCGGCGGCCGTGAGTGCCATACCGGAGCAACCACCTTCCCACATCGTTCGGATGCTTTGCTTACGGCTGCAAGGATGATCTCTCATTCTCATGTACTCGCGAGCGAGTTCTCGTCGTTGGCATCTACAGGTGTTCTCACACTCAAACCTGGGAGCACCAATACCGTGCCCGGAGAGGTCACATTCTCTCTCGACATTCGCTCGGGCGCCGATTCTCAACTAATGCTGTTGGAGGAAAAGCTCAAGCAGGATTTTGAGACTATTGCCAAGGATGAACTTCTACCAGGAACGACAAGGGCAGGTGTTAAGGGCAGAGGTTGCTCGATAGAGTGGCAGCTCGATTCTACGTCGACGGCAACTACTTTCGATACGGACTGTATTCGTTGCATCTCGGACAGTGCAGAAGCTGTTGCAATGGAAGCTGGCATCGCGGTAGAGGACTTTATGAAAGAGGGTATGATAAGTGGAGCTGGTCACGATAGGTATGTTACTCTATCACCGGGCTTGGAATCTCATCGCAACCATTTTTCTAATCCATATCAGTGTATATACTTCGAAAAGATGTCCCACGGCTATGATATTCATTCCTTGCAAGGATGGCATTAGCCATAACCCTGTAGAATATAGTTCTCCTGAGGAATGTGCCACAGGAGCACAGGTACTACTTGGTTCTGTTTTGAGATTTGACGAGCTTCGCGCAGCAAAAGCATAGTTTGGTCCTTATTCTAGTGCAATATAGCAGAGTAAAGTATAGCAGAATTTACAGTTGAGGGAATATATTATATTTATAGGCTCCTTTAAGAGTGAAACGGCAGAGGCGCAATAATGCCTCCTCTACCTCCCCTACAATTCCCCTATCCACATCCGATAAATCTACCAACCCATCCATTACAAAATGTGTCCCCCTATCCGCTAGCTTACTCCCAAGAAGCCCACGAATATTATACACCCCCTTTACTACAAAGCATGCTGTGTCATCCTTTTCTAGTACAATACAGTAAACTTTACAGTCGAGGGAGCATACTATATTTGTAGGCGCATAGCCTCACCCCCTCCTGTAGCCTATGATATTAAACACACCGGTACTGTCATTGCCATGGCCGTCGCAGCATAGTGTAGGGCGGCAAAAAAAAAGGAAGCAAAAAACATACAACAGTGGGTATTCGCTGGTGGTCACCCACCCAACTACTAATCCACCGATCTCAAGCTT